>CM048753.1:43397546-43770046 GCA_026315105.1 Locusta migratoria
CTAGGCAGACATACTGTAGCAGTATGTCTGCCTAGGTGTACTTGTGTCTGTGTGAATGTGTGGGCATGTGTGCATTTGTTTACCCTCCATTTTTTCCCCCAAGGTAAGTCTTTCCTCTCCCGGGATTGGAATGGCTCCTTACCCCCTTCCTTAAAACCCTCATCATTTCCTTCTCCCTCTCCTTCCCTACTGCCTGAAGACGCAACTGGGTTGCGAAAGCTTGTGATTGTGTGTGTGTGTGTGTGTGTGTGTGTGTGTGTGTGTGTGTGTGTATTCATTTATTTATTTGTGATGCTGTCACACCCGTGCTCCTTCGCCTGGTGAGTAATCTTCGTCTATTTTTTATATTTTATTTTTCCTGCTAGGAATTTTTCGTCTTAAAATATATATATATATATATATATATATATATATATATATATATATATATATATATCCAGCTGAATAGGCTCCAAAACTAGTTCATGTAAATAAACTGGTCATAATTATCTGTATTTACATTCTAATAACACTATCATATGTTTACAATATCCATAGTGAATCACCTTAAAAAAATAAAACAAAGTTTTAGTACTTGAAAGTTGAAATTAGCACATTTATTCCTCACACAAAAAATAAATATCTATTTCAGGCTAGGGGGAAAAATTATTAGTCTTGAACAGATTCTAGATAGAATGAGAAAAACCACACTTAAAAAAGATAGAAACAACATTTAGAAAGATACTGACCTGTCACTGAGCAACTGCAGTTCGGAAACTACTGCTCTTGAAGATGGCAGGATAAGGCTGTCACCAGTAACTAGTTCCTTATTGTGCAGTTTGCTCCGCGTGATTCCATTGTCCCTGTTCTGATCTTGAGCTTCCGCTGTTTCACTTTGGACATCAGATACAGTGCTCCAGTTAGGAAGAGAACCGAGGAAACTACAGTCCACAGTTGTGTTCTCCTTGTGTACAGTCTGCACCTCTGTCATACTGTTTTTCTTTACACTATTAATGGTGTTAGCTCTGGTTTGGGATGAGGTGCTGTTATTTTGTTCTTTTCTCTCTGGCAGTATACTCTTCTTGAAACAGGCACACAAAGTGAAATGTACAGCATTTATTTTCTGTCTGGTTTCCAGCGGCCCTGGCAGCACACATTTTGCCACATTCACACCCACTGCTGCAGCACAGTTTCCACTCCATGTGCAAATTTTATGGTCTGTTGAAACATCAAATACTGACGTTGGCTTGTCCAATAGAGAAAATGGCAAACACACTCTGCTCATACTACAAAATAGCCTCACAAACTCTTGCAACTTATTTTGCTTGAATACAGGAGAAAGTTTTGCCAACTCATTGAAAAGTGACAAAGCTGATAGATGACTGTTTACTGGAAACTGATCATCTACACACCTAAACCCCATTTTGTGAGAGAGATAACTGTGGGTGGACGCACTCACAGAAATATCAGCGAGACAAATACGTTTAACTGGAGGCCCACAACTATTTTCAGCTTCATAGTCCCACATCTTCAACCTTTTCCCGCCTTTACTCAAATTATTTACTTCACTGACTGTACCAGAATGTGATATTAGTGCTAAGTCACACAGATTTAACTTTCCAATTCCAACAGAGCCTTTTTGTAAGTCCAGTACATTAACTTTTGCATAAAAAGCCTCTCTGTTCAAGCTCAGACACATTTTCATACTGTGTGCTTCATCACAAAAATCATTATCCTCAGTGGAAACTACAGCCAATTTACTGTCACATGGCAACAGCATATTCTTTCTGTGTGAAATTCTTATCTTCTCACAGTTTGCCAATTCCTGAGTGAATTCTACTAAACTTGAGGAGTGTGTTGTTTCACTGCTGAGGTTCAGAGCCACTTTAACACCCTCTGTCTCAGAGTATAACTGATCGACTTTGTCAGAAAGGCACATCAGCAGTTCTTCAGTTTCTGAACTAGTTTCAGGCACTTCCAGTTTACTCTTGTCTACTTGTTTCAAAACCATTTCTTCTTCATGCCAATCAATCTCTCTGTCGTTCAGTAGGTGTCTGGTCTGTCCTTTGTGCTTGCAGTACTTCTGTAAGCCAAAGTTCAAGTGATGCGACTGTTTGTCCATGGATTCAGATTTGCCAATCTTGATACTGACTGCCACTTCTGTTCCTTCCAGAATTCGTCCCACTGACTTATTGTCCTTGGATGGTCCACCATTACCTTTCTCATCCTGAATGGATACATATGTGGCTTTTTGTTTCCTAGTGCAAAATGTATGTTTTGATTTTCCTCCTGGCCTGTGTTTTTGGGACTTTTTGTACAGTGAATGCAACTTCTTTTGAAGATCACCTAATTCACCAGCACTGTTGCTGTCAATCAGCTGAAGCTTCTGGAACCTGGAACATATGACGGTCCTATCCTTCCATTAATAGTGAATCAGTTATATTTGTTTGCTTATCATTAAGTTTGACCAACAAAAGTTATGAATAAAATAGCTAAGCAAACATTTTAAGACATAATTTTATAATTTAATGAAAGTCCAGCTCCAGTTGCAATTAGTTGTGCTTTATTTAAGCCCACACTACCGGTTTCGGCCTCTATGTTAGGCCATTTTCAAGTGTGACAGACGTTATGCCATAGAGAAAGCAACGTCATGCTTTCTCTATGGCATAACGTCTGTCACACTTGAAAATGGCCTAACATAGAGGCCGAAACCGGTAGTGTGGGCTTAAATAAACCACAACTAATTGCAACTGGAGCTGGACTTTCATTAAATTTGAACCACAGTTGTGGCAACAGCAACCATCCAACGATGGAGAAACTAATAATTTTATAATCCTTTAACTGTTATGTTTACACTCCTGACACTTCCTCATGAATACTTCACATGCACTTAGCGTCAATTATGATTTTATGCTTCAAAATGAAAACTGGTGTCATTCTACAAAATTTGCTTCTCACACTTTATTCCACTGAAGATAAAGCTTCAACATTATTTGGTAAGAGGCAAAAACATGAAAAATCAATTATTGATTGTATTCATTTTGCATAGAACACAACATCTCATCTGATAAACAACTACAAGAATTTGGAAGGCAGATGTCACTTCATATTCCCTTTGTAATGCAAGTAGACACACAATGTTTTTAGTAAAAAATAAATAAATCAATAAATAAAATATGAAACAACTTTGGTAGCAGATACAATACCATACAAATGATGTTTTGGGTCTGGTTTGTTTCTTATAAATCACGTATCATATGCATTAAGTACATCTCATATCTCATAACCCTCACCAACTTTATCCTAACAAATAATGACTTTTCCTTTAAGGGGAAAGTTTCTCATCAAATCCATAGCACAACCATGGGAACACATACGGCACCCTCCTGAGCCAATATCTTTATGGTCTGTCTAGAGGAAACCTTTCTAGCATCCTAAACCTCTGGTCTGGTTCAGGTTTATTGACAATATTTTCATGATTTGGGTTAGGGCCAGGACTCATTCTCCTCCCTTCAAAACCTCAACTCCTCCTCCCTTCTTCACATTGTCTTCCTCAAACAACTGTGCAAGATTCCTGGGTGTTAACCTCCACCTCACTGAAGACTCCATCCACACTTCTGTCCACATTAAACTTAACAACCACCAATGGTACCTACACTTCGACAGTTGCCATTCCTTCAACATTAAAAAAAATCCCCCCCTTGCAGTCAGGCCACCTATGGACGGTGTGACAAGAACTTCCTTTCTCAATATGCCGAGGTTCTCACAAACACCTTCATAGACAAACAAATGTTAAAATATGAACAACTTAGAAAAGCTAATGCAGTTGCAATTGAGATCTTTTAAAACCTAATTAAGAAAGCAGGAATGGCAAGATGTTTATAGTGCTGATACGTAGATAAATATAATGCTTTTCTCAACAAATTTTTCACACTGTTTGAAAGTTGCTTTCCACCAGAACGCTGAAAACTGAAAGGGTATTTCTGGCAACAGGCAGCCTGGATGGCTGATAAAGCGGATAAGAATATCATGTAGAACAAAGCAGGATTTTTTTTTCTTTCAAAATGTTAGGAGTAGTCTGAATCGAACCACAGTAGCTCATTACAAATGGTATCATAAGAAGGCAAAAAGTATTTGGTATGCAAAAAGAATAGCAAACTCTTGGGATAAAATTAAAGCCATTTTGTCAGTTTTGAAGGAAGTGTCTGGTCAGCAGCACCAATATAAAGTCAGTGTGAAATAGAAATGTTTCTGTTACTGATAAGTCAGAGATGCAATCTCTGCCCTTTGTGTTCAGTGTCATTACACAATGCTCCAAGTGAAATGTATACAGCACAATTAATGTAAGTAATTAAAACTTTTTATTTTATATGAACTTAATTCTTTACATAGTTCCTTACTCTTATCAGAATACAGCAGGATAGGGCACTAATATTACAAATTTTAACACTGTTCCAGAAAGCTTTATATACACAATACCTCTTGCCCGTTTAAGTCTGTGATTGTACTTCGAATTTTCTGTAATATTTGTACTTTTATCTTATTCTGTAAATGTTTCCTGTACAGATACCAAAAGAAGAACAATAATTGCCTGGAACCGGGTGTTAATAAATCTGCAACCCTGCAACTGGCAGCTGCTTTCTTTTTTACCTATAAACCACAGTTGGTGCCATAGATAAAATATTCAACGATATAACCTGCTCCTTTGCACTTTCAAAGATCACACTGTTGGCATCAGTTACTTTAGTTGAAGCTAGATGGCAGGATTGATTCGTATTATGAACATTTGTGCCGATGATAGTAACATTAAAATACATTCAGATATAAAGTGAAATAATTGCAGGACTAATGAGATCCCATGCAGGACGTTTACAATAGAGCTTAAAATGCAAAAATGTGGGTAACCCTGTGTGTGTGTGTGGGGGGGGGGGGGGGGGGGGGCGATGGGGGTGGTGTGTGCGCCTCCATTAGAAGTTGATAAATGAAGGGTGTAAACTGAAAGCACTAACAAAGTGTGAAGAAAACACATTACCATCATACCAGCACTATGTAGCATTCGTTAGATGCAGTCCTACACTAGCAGCATGTTTCTTAGTTTCATGTCTCTCTTGTCCAAGTGTGACAAGACTGATTATCTGTATGAATTGTTTGGTAAGAACTGCATTGATGAAATTACATGACTTACGAGTGTTAGGTAACTACGGCCTGGGTAGTTCTGGAGACATATCTGACTGCCTTCAGCATGGTATAGTGTGTGCGTGTGTGTGTTTTCTTTCCACAACCATTTTACACTTTCTTATAATGTCAGTTTTCAACTCCAAACCACATTTATTACTTTTTGGATGTATATGCTACCTAGTACAAAAACAGAGAGAACTACCTAAATCTGTTCTACCACCAGGAAAATTTTGATGCTACAGCATAATGACTTTTTTTTTTTTTTCCCTACAGCACATGGTAAAGGACTTTGTGATGGGATGACAGGAACTGTAAACAGATTAGCAACACTGACAGCCTCAAGCAACCTTATGAAAATCATATTTTGACATTTCTAGAGTTGTTTGAATGGTGCAAGAAAAATACTCCTTCCATAATACATTGGTTTTCCATCATAATGAAGATACTGCCAAGCTGAAACGACGTTTCAAAAATACATTGTGTAATACCTGTTAAAGTTTTAGTAAAGAAAAAGGCATATTCTGCTTCTTTAGTAAGTAGAGAAGAGTCAGTGATTGTTATGGCACATAAAATACTCTTAATAGATATACATAGTGCTCTTTTTCAGGGGGAACATGTCCCCCTAAACTTTTTATGTCACAAATTTAAATCTGATTCATAATATTTTTTCATGTTGGTAATAGTGATATAAACAATCTGTGGTGAAGAAAATTATAAGTAAATCTATGGGGAAAAGGTATACAAACTGTTTTGAAGGAAATCAAGTTCATAAGACTTTGTACAGACGTGACGTCACATGCAGTTATCGAAGACCACAGGAACTGCTATCGACTTTCGTTAGCGTGTGTGGGAGACACCATTGCATCAAGCAATCATTTGCGATAATCGAATCAACATCAACCGTTTTCAATAATTCAATTGAAACAGACAGTATCCGATCATTGAATCGACGTAGACAGTTTTTGATAACTGAATTGACACCAACTGTTTTTGATAACTCAATTGACACCAACCATTTTCGATTGTTGAATCAATATATGGGGCAGAGTGAGTGTACTTTCTACATTGTTCTTCATTTACTGTTCCATTCTTCTTTGTTGTATAAGTGACTGTGCTACGAGTTCTGCCTTTGCAAGGTAGCGTATAGTTTAAGATGAGCAGAAAGATAACTAACTACTTTGCCGGTGCTCCATCAAAAAAGCAAAAACTTGTTAATAATTCATGTGTGAGTGAAAAGTCAGGAATTTCGATGTTGTCGGTGGATGGTAAGAGTGAAAGTGAAAATGAAAATGTGACCACTGGACCCACCTGTGATAATACAGTGAATGAACATGCAAGTCAAATGATCGTCCAGAATGATGTTTTTATCAAGAAACTGCATTTCATGAGAAATATGACTGGTAAATCGTGTCAAATAACAAATGTAGTTGCAATGTTCGCAAAGAAGTAGGAAATTTGGGTGTCGAAACAAACAAGGCACAAATATCGCACAACCTCGGGCCACCGTATCTGTGACCCGTGCACAAGTTAAGGAAAGAAGGAATGGATTCTTTGCAGAAAAAAGAAAAAAATTCAACACAAAGACAGTTCCGCTCATCAAGCTGCTACACAAATAGTGCTTTGTGTTAAAGAGAAGACTGGAAATTGTTTGCACTAGGGTGTTTCAAAATGAACAGGAGGTGACAGCAAAAATATTTCGCACTGCTTTTAAAGTCGTAAAAAAGAATCAGTCTTTCAATGATTTTGAGACCATGAAATGAAAAATTCTGTGATTAAAACAATTCTTGAGACCAAATCAAAAAGCTGCGGCAGAGTGGCCGAGTGTATTGAGGTGCTGTGCTACGATGTGCGAGGCCGTTCCCCGCTGGGGGTTCGAATCCCCCCCTCGGGAATGGATGTTTGTGCTGTCTTTAGTATAAGATAGTTCATAAGTAGTTCGTAAGTTTAGGGACTGATGACCCCACAGTTAAGTCCCATAAGCGTAACAAACATTTGAACCAAATCAAAAATATAATTAATTATTGATGAGAACACAACAATTAGCCAGTTGTCATCTTTAATAACTTTTTTAAGAACCAAGCTGCCTGACATGAGAGAGCCACAAATATTTCCATTGATGCAGTTGAGCTGAATAATGTTACTGCCGAAGGTATTTGTAACACATTGCACTATTGTTTGGAATCTAAGGGATTTTCTAACGAGTTCCTCAAAGAACATCTTATTTCATTTGCAACAGATGGAGCAGCAGTGATGATGGGAAGAAAGAAAGGAGTTGTTACATTAATGAAACATCATTTCCCTAAGATTTTGGTTTGGCATTGTGCTAACTATAGACTTGAATTGTCAGTTGCTTATGTAATAAAAAGAGACTTCCCATCACATATGAGTCTCACAGAAGTAGCCGTGCGGTCTGGAGCGTCATGTTACGAGTTGTGCAGCCTCCCACGTTGGAGGTTTGAATCCTCCCTCAGGTACGGATGTTGTGTGTTGTTCTTAGGTTAGTTTAACTTAGTTAAGTAGTTTTTAAGACTAGGGACTGATGACCAATGTAGTTTGGCCCCATAGAATTACAAAGATTTGATTTGATTAATGATGAAAATTCTCCTCAGAGATGATAAATTATTGTTCAAACGAGATAGATTGGCTGGCCAGTACTTACCTTTGTGCTGTACCGCCGATAGTTACACAAATGAAGAAACAGAAAAAAAGGGGACAAAAAGGACAAGCTTTCGGAACACAGTTCCTTCATCAGGTCGGAGAGAAGGGAAGAAGAAAGGATGGGAACAGAAGGGAAAGGTAATTCACGACCTATGTCATGAAGGTTACCTTTCCCTTCCATTCCCATCCTTTCTTCTTCCCTTCTCTCCGACATGATGAAGGAACTGTGTTCCGAAAGCTTGTCCTTTTTGTCCCCTTTTTTTCTGTTTCTTCATTTGTGTAACTATCGGCGGTACAGCACAAAGGTAAGTACTGGCCAGCCAATCTATCTCGTTTGAACAATAATTAAACATTTGATTTGATCACATATGAATCACTTCAAGTCTTTCCTGGACAAGCTATATTCAGTGTACCACCAGTCACCAAAGAATGCTCGAGTGTTAAAGCAGCATGCAGAGATTCTTGAAATGGAAATTTTGAACATAGGTAGAATCTTGGGCACCAAGTGGGTAGCATCAAGCTTTAGAAGTGTGTCAGCAGTATGGAAAAACTTTAAACCTTTGGTTGCTCACTTTACAGCTGCAAAAGACGATCAAAGCAGGGAGTCAACTGATACTGATATCAACAGTAAAGTAAGAAGGCGTGCTGACTACAGCAGCCGTGAACTAATGCCTATTTGGAAACTGTTGTAATGCTAGGTGATGTTAATTACAATGTACCACTAGTTAAGGGGGAATGCACTGTCACAGGTGAGACAGTTGCACTAGCCTACATTTGAGGGGCCCAGTGGAAAAGGGGAACATGCCACCAGAGTATTTCAGCCAGGAAATGGGAATTAAGGAAATATAATTTTCTATAGTAATGCGAACTCCTGCTGTGATACAAACAGTTGTTACAGTAACTAGATGGTGTTTTACAAATAATATTAAATATTAGGTCATTTTATTGCAATTTAAAATACAGAAAATGAAGTTCGTGACATGTAGACACATTACATAGCACGTCATTAATAGTCAAACTTCTCATCAATGTTTTCCTGTTCCATTGTATTGTCTCTTCACTACCGTCAGTTATCAATGACTGATAAAAACTCGAATATATTGGAGGCACACATTGCAGTAAGCTTTGAAAGTCCTTGAACTTTGCTGCCTTAATTTTACATCCATTTGGATACTTAGCAACTAACTGGCAGCTTGCAAGCTTTGTAAATCGTCCACGACACCTCTGTAAACTAACTCGCACAGGTTTCTCAGTTTGATTGTGTGAAAATTTATCTATACAGAATATTCACCATTGACTAAACTAAGCAACATTGCATTTCTGATTTCTGCAGGCCTTTTGTCAAAAGTAATGTTACGTTTGACGATACTGTTCATTATAGATGACAAAGACACGAACTCATCTTCCTTCATTTCAACCACAATGACGTGCTCATTTACTTGCTCTTTCTTATAAGTTCAACCCAATTTGCTGGAGTGTACACAGCCTGTGTCTTTCTATTCAGCTTCTCAATAACTCAAAAATCGCTGAAATTTATTGAACATATGACCAGGAAGGAGAAATTTGTGCTCAAGAACATCAAAACATATTTTATCTAGGAGGTACAACCACAGACCTAGGATAATTTAGTTTTTATTTTGTCCAACACACGAATCAAAATAAATGATGAGCCGTTGATGACGTTCTTCCTTCACCATGTCTAAAGTCTTTAAACACAGCTAGCCACTTCATTAGTCCCTCTAAATGCAACATTCTCGGACCACACACACTTATCACTACAACGGTGAAGACAAATTATATGTCCAAAGTCAAAATACAGCATATGGTGTTGGCAATGCTTGTTGTTGGTCCATGCACAAAACGTGTGCGCCCCTACCATCCTGTTTTGACTCATTTTTCAGAGCACTATATGCAGCTTCAGCTTTCTCTAGGTGTAGTTTGATGTCTGTGGATTCGGTGTTGTTATGTGCCTTAGCAGAATCACAAATACGATATATATCACTCGACGGCGATTTAAAACCACTATGATGTTCCATGTTGAAAATGGTTTCATAGACATGTTGGGTTGCTGGGACTTCATATGTATTTTTACGATCTTCACAGTACAAACGATACATTTAAACAATCAAGTGAATAGAAGTCCGGGTTCGATTCCTGGCCACACCACAAATTTTAATTCAATGCTTCAGATTTATCAATAATGTCTTTGACATATTTGAGACGAAAATCCATCTCAGGGATTGTTTATTTGTATTAAGTTGCTTCAGTTCTTCAGTAAAGTGAAGACCAGACAGACTTGTACTAATGATTGTACTAGTTCCTAAGGAAATATGTAAGAAATGCCTGGAAATGGAAAATTCGCTTCTATGACGTTTAATCAGTAAGAATTGCTAAATTAATTCTACATATTGACTAAACTGTAACTTCAACAGAGTCCCAAAGTCCGAGCTTCAATTTCAAAAGATGGGCCTTAATTGGGAACAGACTAGCTGCTTCCGAACATGAAGGGAAAACAATACAAGTCTACCTCCAAATTTAAGAAGATTATTTATAATTTAAATGAAGCATGGTGTCTCAATGGAAATGCACAGCTACACAGCTGGAAATGGCCTGCTAAAGAAGATTCTTTGGTATATGACTGGGAGGATATATCACAAAAATAACACCCATACACTGTTAAGTAAAAGAGGATAATTTGGTGTGCTAGGATTAAATTCTATTATTTAAATAGAATAATAGAGGTTAACAGACAACAAGTTACCTTGAACTTTGTAACTAAATTTTTATATTGTTTTCATCCAATCATAACTGGGCTTGGGTTACTATTCCAAAACAAAAGAAGTGCCAATTAGCACAGAATTCACAAACCCAGGTGAAAATTTTCCACAAATGTTTTATGTTTCTCAAAATGTATTAAACTCGTTTTATTTCTGAAACTAACAGGTCATTCCTTAAGTATCAAACAATTGTAAGTTTTCCAATTTTGTTTGAATTATCTGGTAAAGAACCACAATGTAAATGGAACACAAAAAATCGATTAATCTCACCGTGCTTTATGGTACTAAAGCAGGCAGATAACCGATTGCCGATGAAGGCTGCTCTAGAGAAGCTGTAACAATCTGGTATTAAGATTTGATGTGTTACTTGTGATGGCTGCAAGGTAAATATGAGCACTTTATGTTCACTGGGTTAAAGACTGAACTTCTCTTTAGGTGCATTGAAAAGCCATTTTCCTCTTCCCATGTAAAAGTATATTGTTCCTAGTATGTTGAACGTGCTTCTCATGATGAAGTTGGCTCAGAATTATTCAGCAGAAATATCAATTACTGAGTTTCTAAGTGGTGTTATTAACGGGCATTTCATTGAGAGACTAAGTAAGTTTCAAACTGAAGAAGACAGCATTTGCCAACAAATTTGCATATCAATTATGTAAACAGGAAAAATGAATGTGGGACTAACAGCAGAAACACTTGAGTTCTAGTGTGGCAGACAATACTGATTTTTGAGAAAAGGTGATGATGCAGATTTTCAAGGTAGTGAAGCAACTATTTAATTCTTGTATAATATTGACAGGATATTTGACATACTTAACTCAAGAAAACCATTTGCTGCGAGCAAGGAATAATAATTTTCAATATGCTGTCAGTGGCGTAGCTATGTCACCGAGGGCCCCGGGGCAAAAATGACATTGGGGCCCTCTTTACACTAATATTGTACAGATGCAAAACTACATCATCATCAGCTTCTTACCGCCCACTGAAAGACATAATAAGGTACACCTAAATACTACTAAGTAAATTATTACGTGTCACGCAGCAGATAATATTTAATCATACTCTCTAATATAACTGTGAAAGTTTGTTTGTTATGCTTTCATGCAAAAATTACTAGCTGATTTGGATGAAATTTTGCAGAGGGCTAGAAACAGAGCTGGATCTGGGTAGGACATACAGGTGAAAATGCCCCATGGGATATTTTTCGTCAGCGGTATCAGCGGGCGGACTGTTGTCAGTGCCGACAACTCATTCTCAACTACTGCGCTGTTAGCCCATTTCGTTGATAGCCCAGTCAAAGAAGGAAAATAGGGGAAATATTCGTGTAGGATGGTTTCATCAAAAGTAATTTGTCGGATTTTGTTTGATTAAACACTTTGGATTGAGCCGTGCCCCTACCAGGCTTCTTGATGTTAGTGTCTGGCCAGGAAAATGTAATAAGTAAAATAACTAAGTCGATATCTTCGCTTATTATCGTGACAATGGAGTAGAGGGCAGCGTCTTGATGCACAATTCACTATTGGGACAAAGTAATTAATAAATGAAACACCTGTTCTGCGAATGTAATTAAATCTTTAAATGGCAGAATAAACAAATAGTGTGCGGGTAGAGACGTACCTTAAAAGATAGAGTGAAGTGCTAAATTCTCAGCATTACTTTAAAACACAGTGAAGTTGTATGTTTTTCACATATAAGAACTGAGCAGAATGCGGTGGAGGGTATAGTGTTAATATGAACGTAAATTGAAGAGCGAATAGTTCTTATGGTATGGGAAGGCGCCATTCCCAGAAAAAAGACACAGAATGCAGAGTCAATTTCCCGCCTACCATTGCCAAGTAGTGTGTAGAAAAGTATGTAGATTCTGTTCGGTATTACTTTCAGTATTAACACATTTGTGGAAAATAAACATGCCTGTTTCCTGGCGCAACGCATTTTGTGGAAAATGCGCACTCTCCAAGTGTGTCTGCGCAGTACGTCATCTGTGATTTATGAGGTGCACTGTGGAAGGGTCGGTATAACTTTGTAAAACACCTTGTAATTTCCTATTGTGACGTAAGGGGGTAGACAGAGTGGGGGCTCGCTTTCTCGCTATTCGTTTTGCAGGCGCACAAACAACGGCAGTACCTGACCATTCCAGCAGTCTGCCCTTTCCCGCACCTTCTGCCCTCCAACCCCCCTCCCTTCCACCCCTTCCTGCTGTCACCTGTCACATCCCCACAACAAATCATATGCCCAATACTGTTCTACTGTAGTTAAATATGCTGTATACATTTAATATTTTGTCTTAGTCCATTCGGTTTAACAATATCTATATTAACATTTTGGCTGTCAAAGGTATACTCGGGTTACCGACCCCCGGAGATAATTTACTTTAAAGGAAGTCGGGTTGGTCACTGTGTCTTCGGTGGCGGAGTGGTCAACGCGTCTGCCTAGTAAGCAGAAGATCCCGGATTCGAATCCCGCCGGGCACAAATTTCCATTCGCCCCACTTTGGTATTCCATCTAAACCTAGTACAGCGAAGCCATAACTGATCGCAAACTGCGATTTATTTCAACTAAAATATTATATACAGTATAATGTCTATTATCCGAAGTAATTTGGGGACATGGATATTCTGGAAACCGGTTTATTCGGATATTGGAATTGTACACTTCTATTTGCCAATAAGAAGTACTGTACAGTAAATGTATTTATACTGTATTTGGAGGAGCGCTATCCTTCATACTGTGCCGAGCCGGCACGCCGCAACACTTGGAAGACGCAGCTGTTGCTGTGAGCAGCTTTGATGTTGCCGCTACTTCTGCCGACTGAAGTGTTCCGATTGTTGGACACATTGACTGGCAGGTTCGCCTGTCAGCATTGTCTCTTGTGGAGGCCCAATTAGAAGCATTGTTCCGCCAGCCGGTGGCCCGTTGCGGCTACTGTGGGAAACTTAGAGGGAACGGGGATATTATGGAAGATAGGGTGGGAGAGTAAAAAATAAAAAAAAGAATAATTAAAAAAAAAATTCGTCGCTCACAAGGGCCGAGGGGCCTCTGGAGCTCGGGGGCCCCGGGGCACTGCCCCGCCTAGCCCTATGATAGCTACGACACTGTATGCTGTCAGTCGAGCATATGCACTATTCCACTTCAAATCAGACAGCAGGAAACCTTGTATTTTTTGTGGGGGCTTTGTTTATCTGTCATAGAAACTTGCAGTTGTGATAGGCAAATGCTTCCAGTTGTTTTACAGGAGCAAAAGTAATGTAATTTTAAGGAATCGCATGATTATGACACTTATAGCTCGGAAAATATTCAAAGTAAAATTTTTGAATAAATTACTAAATTGAAGCATTACTGTAGAGATTGATACAGCATTTATGTGATATTTTTAGCATTCAAATTTCATGTACTTTTTATCGTTTATCATATTTTGTGGATAAAATGCATTTTCAAATGGAATAAAATGTTTGCCATACTGTTCATTTTAAGTGCAGCGCAAGCTTATGTATTTATTAGTCATCATTCCCCCCCCCCCCCCTTTCTCTCTCTCCAGGTACAGATAAGGGATCCATAATATGGAAATCAACATGTAATAAAAATAAGTTCAAGCCTATGTAAGTTTAATCCTTTTGACAACTGCATTTATGTTTAATAAATGAAAAAAAGGTTTTACAACAATGAATGAATTATTATATTATTGTTATATACCTTTAACTTCAGATATTACATGAAAATATCAGCTTAAGAGAAGCAGCCAAAGGCAGTATCATATAGCACTTTGTTTCACAAAGCTGACGAAAAATTGAGATGCTGTCATGAAACCTCATTGTATTGTATTAGCTTTATAAACATTCACACTCATGTTGATAACTTTTATATTCACGCTTTCAAATTTCTGTAACCAACCTATGTATGTTATGTATGCTTTACTGGAGTACCAATGTACTTGTTTGCCTGTATAGGGACCAGAAGAAAGGCACGCAAGCACCCAAGAGCGGTCGTCACAAATAAATTATTACATGCAACTGGTTGCTGCATTTTATGAATTAAAAACCTGAACAGTTGCTGCCATAGATAAAATACTTCCACTGTCGTCCAGCCAGACACTGAAATCCATTAGCCTAAAAAGGACAAATAAGCTAAAACTCCTAAAAATTTCATACCACATCTATTTCAACCAAAATTGCATCAGCAACAAGATAATTTCTACATCGTTTTTGCCTATATGAAAATGCCAAAAAGTGGTCATATCAACAAATGGAGGAGGAAATTGGCGAAATTCATCACGAGCAACAGGATGAAATGTTTATTCACAGATAAAGACAAACTTAATTTCAGTACTTATAATTTATTCGACGACATCACTAGTGCTTTACATAACCACCAACTAGACAGTGTTTTTTCTTATATTGAAGAAAGAAAAAATTCCTATTCAAGAGAAATATGGAAACAAGTTAATGGTCCTTATGTGAAAACAAGTAAACTGTGTTAATGTGCCTACTCCAAGCTTTGAATTTCATAGTAGAACTTTTAATATAACCAACATTGTTTTTAATGACAAAGAATCAGATTTACTAGAAAAAGGATTAAAATACAATATCAGACCTGCAATCAATCAAAAAAAAACATTGTAGATCTGATTTCTAGTTCAAGCATCTTAACCTGTATAACCACATCCCTAACTTAGTTGAAACTATGAGAATCACTTCTTAGTATATCTCCATTAAGAAGTGATTCTCATAGGACAACTAAGTTAGGGATGTGCTTATACTGATTAATATCTCTATTGTCGGCCCCGGTGGTCTTGGGGTAAAGTGCTTGACTGGAAACCGAAGGGTCGTGGGTTTTAAAGCCGCTCGGGACCTCGGATTTTTTCAGTCCGTGCTTTAACCGATCCTTCACCTCTCAAAGATGTGAGGAGTTGCCAGAAACGACACATGGTTTGGATTCGACGTTAAGCTGTAGGCCTCCTTTCCCCAGTTGGATAACTGGGGTAGGCTAGGGACACACAAGTCACTGAAGTGGCGTCCAATTAAAAGACTTTCACCAGACCAATGAGCCACATGAAATTCATATCTCCATTAATATTTGTAGCCAAAGACACAATGACGCTACATTTACAGCTGCCCTGACAGCGGCATTCTTAGTGTCCTCCTAGTATGTCAGCGGCTAGTTCCGAAATATTCTATCTATGGTGCCACTTATCATTGTACTTCTTACACTACTCAATATTACTCTGTTAAGCGACTGATTTACCAGTCACATGCTCCTCTTTTTACGCTTTTATTGTGAACTACATCAATTATTATTGTGTATTATCCAATGGCTTTATCTTCCTTATTTATTTTTACCATTTCACTATGAGGCTCATCCATAGATACTTTGTTAGCAGCTGATTATTGTTATTCCTTGCTTAATATTTGCATTTAGTGTTCAGTCTCCTGCTAGCATGTAGCACCTAGTTATCTTAAGCTACAATACTAAAATGTAAGTGTAAATTTTATCCCTTTAAATGAACATATCTTTTATTATAAATTATTTTGTTTCAAAACTGCATCACTGTATTGTATTAGCTTTATAAACTTTCACACTCATGTCAATAACTTTTATATTCACACTTTCAAATTTCTGTAACCGACTTTTGTACTTTATGTATGATTTACTGGAGTACAAATGTACTTGTTTGCGTGTATAGAGACCAGAAGAAGGGCACTCAAACACCAGAAACCAGTTGTCACAAATAAATCATTACATGCAACTGTTTGCTGCATATTATGAATTAGAAACCTCATTATCATGTTCTTAAGATTTTCAGCAATGAACAAGAGAAAGATTTAGCAGATTATCTGCATACATGTAGCAAAATGTTTTGGTTTGTCGATATGTTGTTTGAGGCGTTTAGCCTATGAAATGACAGAGAAAAATGGAATTACAAATATACCACAATCCTGAACAACTTTAAATAAGTGGGTTTGGAATGGATGAGAGGATTCTATCATCTTAATTCGGGACTCAGTAATAGAAAACCTAAGGCATGCCATTTATCAAGATTAAAATTTCTCTTTGACATCTGACATCCATTTATTCACAGCAACCTCACTTCGCAAATGGATCATTGGTGTTCAACTTAGCAAGAAAAGTTGTTGGTATAAAAGGTGTAAAACAGCTGAAGCAATGCGCAAGTGGAAAGAGAGGGGTTTTAGTGTCAGTTGTTACTGTAGTGAGCACACTTTTGCTTCCTGTTATGGTTTTCTCCCCAGAAGAACTTTAAGCTACACATGATAAATGAAGCTCCTGCAGGTACTTTGAGACTGGCAAGTTCATCAGGGTGATCCACATCAGAATTGTTTCCAAACGTGATTCAACATTTTATAAAATACATAAACTCATCTAAAGAAAACCCATATCTTCTGATATGCGACAACCACGAAAGTCATGTGTCTAGATGTGTTGGTTACGGCTAAAGGCTTGTGGCAGCAATGGCTACTATCGACACCAAAATGCATAAACAATCATCTCTTTCCTCTATGATCTTTGTGCGTGCAGGCTTCACCCCCGGCCACCACGCTTAATTCAGTCAGTGTTATGTTGTCATGGGGTATGGTTCTTACTATGAATATTGTTCATTTAGATAGTGGTGTTAATAGGACCCAACTCGCATCCAATTACTATATTGTGAGCCCCAACATGATTTGAACACACAACACACACACACACACGTGACTGACACATTCAAACACTTGTGACCATTCAAGCAACTTTGTTTATTCGGCACATTCTGGTGCCTCCGCCGTGTTAGTCTACAACGCTGTCACAGCGCACCATGTTTCCAATCTACTTCTCTTATTTCCTATCCTGCTGGAGACGTCTGACGCACCGAGTACTTCACCTCAACAAGTGTGCTGTGATTTCACTATCATTGAGGCTCTATTTCAGACACCCTGGGAGTGCATACAATTCGCAGACAGAATCTACAATGCCCACTCTTGTGATGACCATCAGAATCTACTTGTGCCTATGCTGCATTACACGCCTCACCTCCCTGTTGTCGTTCAAGGTTGCTTACACAACGTAGATGACACATGCCAGTCATCTTACTTGTCTCGACACCCACATGCTGACCGCATTCCAGCTTTACTGTCTCCTTCTTGGCCCCGCGTTGGAGCTGGACGCCCTGCAACGAGTTGTTCGAATTGTCGAGTGACTTCAAAGGATAATCACACCCAGGCCAGCACTTGTGTTCCCCCCACTAGTGTTATTTGTGCCATCGTGGCCATTGGCCAAGTTACCAGTACTTGTGACAGTTCTGTTTCCACGCACTGCTCCCATGTGAACGCTTCTGAACAAATCTTGGTTGCTATGCCAACAATGCCGAATTTCTTTTTGTAAATCTACAGTTGGATCATTGGGGACCTCCACAATAATGTTGTCCTCACAAAAGGAAATTAACACAATTAAGTCCATAGCCATCAATAACAGGTATGATACAGATGTAGGGCAACACATTGTTGATAAAAAGACCTCCCAACAGTTTTCAACATTACTCAGTAGCAAATTGCACCTTGATAAAACTGACAGTGAGAGATTCATTTCTATTCCGTTTTTAGGCAATGTTTAATACAGATTATAACGTCTATTGACGAAGAAGTATGATTGCAAGGTAACTTTTTCTACTAACAACAATTAAAGAAAAACCTTGTCCATACACTGAATGCCTTTGTATAATCCTCTTCCAATTCTGGTATTTGCAAGATAATATGTAACAACTGCCCTTGTTATTACATAGATCAGACAGGAAGAGCGATCAAGGTGTGTTATAAAGAACATCTACTAGGGAGGACAGGACGCAATTTTACCTTTGACGAGCATTTGCTCATAGCTGATCATGTTCCTAGATTGTTGGAAGACACTGATTTTTGCATAGGGAGGACAAGTGAAGGAAACTAGATTTTTGAGAATAATATCAAATTTTCAATCACCACATCATCAACGATGGCAATATGCTTAATGACCAACTGCAACTTGCAAGACAGTACCTAGAAGGCTTCAAACCAATACTGTTTGTAGACATTTGTTAATGCAATACTTGTTCCTGCATGGTGTTTATTGTCCTCATAATTCTGTTGGTGCACTTGTTTATAGTTTTCTTATGTGTGACGCACGATGTTTATCCCCCTTCCCTCCCACCGGCTATTTGCTGTCTATTCTTAGTTTGTGTTTCATGCACCATATGTCTGGCCGCTGTATATATTCTACCATTTCTATCTTCAATTCTTTCATGTGCGCACATATATATTGTGCCCTGTACATGACTCAGCTCTAGATTTCATTGTACGTTAAGTCTCATTTCATTTCCCATCTTTCTTTACTTTATCTGTTTTCTGTCAGTGTTATATGCACATAGTTTTATCTTTCGTGTCCACGACTGCACGCACGCCCATCAGCCCTCTTGGCGCCACCTAGTGTGGGTGCACATCACTAGTGTTCCTTCATCTCTACCAGTACGCAGTGCTCACTTGACCTGTGTGGGGCCGTGCTCCACAATTTTATGTTGCAGACATGTTTTAAATTTTACATTTTATTCCATGACATGGAGTCAGCCACATACGGCCACTTGATTTTATTTAACAACTATTTTAATGTGAGCTAAATGTAAGTACATTCTCATCCAATGCTGTAATTTTAATTTCTTACTTATTTTAGAAACTTATGTATTTTACTATTTATTATCCACATGATTGGTCTATTATACTTGGTTAGGAAATACTTAAATACTTCTGAAGAAGGCGAAATTACTTTATCCAAAACCTGGGTCAAAATTTATGCAAACCATTTTTATGGAAATGGTTGGCTGAAATTTTGTTGACTTTTGGAACAATTAATACAGTTGAGCCCTGAAAACTCTGTCTAATGTGGACCAAAGGCTGACCGAGTTTGTGAAAATGCAGAGTTATCGGGAATGGTGTTAAAAAAAGAATAGATGAAGTTGTATTGTTATAAAATATTTTCTATTGTTAATTTAAAATACAATACAAATGATGTAATACAATAACATGAAATAAATTTAAGGCATTACCTTACAAATTATATTCAGTTCTTACACTCACATAGGCTTCACAAAACACGGTTAAGAAAAGACAAAGGCTGTAGGCAGTTTGAAAGGCTTAGCTTTGATCACAACTGTTTTCAGTATGAAACTCAAAGGATTCCGAAATGGATTGTAGGTGGCACAAGAAAAGATGATATCCTGGCCCATACATAGCATGGGCTGTAACTTCTATACATTACGATTCCACTTATATCCTGCATTATGTGATCACAGAATAATTCCAGGGGGTGTGGCCGAGGTTACCAAGCCAAATTTTTGGGACTCTACTGTAATAATAGTAATAATAATAATAATGACAGTACAGTACCGACTCTCCATTCGTACACACTCCCCAGCAGGTGGCAGGATATCAGTGACGTAATATCTCACAAAACCAAAGCTAAAACTACTCCAGACAAACCAAGATATCGAATCTACGGTTAAGAGTTGTCTTGCAGTGTGCAACAAACAACAGCCAGTGAAAAAATCAAGACACCAATCACCATCATCCCAACATATAACAGCTTCTCATGCAAATGCATCAAAAAAGGAAATGGCAAGTGAAAATGATAGTAGTAATGTCAATCATAGTAGTAATGTCAAAGAGGGTGTAGATATGGTAGACATTGAAAATGTTGCATACAGTGGGCAGTAATTCAAGTGTAAAGTCAGTAAATAGGAATTGCAAAGAGCAGTCTACTTCCCAGAAGTGAGATAATCAAAAGGATTTGGACAATTCAATGAACACATATGTAACTGCTACAGGAAGCAACATGTTTTCTAGCAGTGGGAAACATGCTAGTACAGATAATAAATATCAATCAACAGACATAAGTCTATATACTGTATTTGTGCAGGAAGAAAATAGTAATATTTGGAAGTTACATCCAATGGCTTTCGGAAGAAGGCTATTCCAAGAAAGTAATGACTTAAGACATGAAATTGTTGATGTCTCAGGAATGGAACTGGCAGAAACAGGACTAAAACAGAAACCAAACCTGGCCAATGTGCACTCAGGTTTTGTTTGCTAGACACTTTTCTGCAGAAAAATAAGGAAGCTTACACCTGAAATTTTTTAACAAAGAGGTGTGGATTTACCTGTGGTGATGATATTGTAGTATCAAGGCAAGACATCCTAGCAGAAATAAAGTCTGAATGTTTAGTAACTGACGTCCATAGGTTCACAAAGAAAGTAATAGAAAATGGAGTGATGAAAGTACTTTCCACATCGAAATGTTGTAATGTAGAAACTCTTTTAGAGCACACAATGCCATTGCACGGGCACGACTATGGTGGCACAACAAAGAAAGAGCACTAAATAAAGCTTAGTGTGCGAGACACCGTGCCACCCGAGGGATGAAGCTCCCCCAACAATCCCTCTCCTCTAAAAAGGACTACTTGTGAATAGCAAAAGCAAACTGCTGGGCACTGCCTGGTGGACATCCATACACTGCCAGTCGGTTGCAGGGCTTAGAAGGATTCACCTCGCAGGCAGGCTAATGTGGAAGTTTCCAACATATGGGTAGAGTGTGTGGAAGGTGGCTTTAAGTTAGGACAGTCCGCGTCGGTTAGCAGGACTGGCGCATGAAAGCTTACCTCAGTCATGCAAAATGCTAACGAGAAATTTTACCCTGAACATTTTTCCATTCAGTTAGTAATGAGGTAAGCTATGCCATTTGCTCCTGCTGTTTTCTTAGCAATATGGATTTCATGGCTAGCTACATTCTCTCTTGTTCAGCCAGTCTCCGCTCTTTCTTGGGACTGCAAATGCATTTTTCAAAAGTGTATTCATTTATTGATACTATTTCCTTGTCCTATAGCAAAATGGTTTCATGCTAAAATATTAATATTTGTGCCGCAGTGGAGTGGCCAAGCACTCTAAGGTGTCTTACTGCAGAGCACACGGTTGCTTGCTGTTGGAGGTTCAAGTCCTTCCTAGTGTGTGTGTGTGTGTGTGTGTGTGTGTCCTGTCCTTAGTGTAAGGACATATTTGTGAGATAATATTAAACATGCAACAGGGCTATCTTGCATTCAACCACACTTCTGCCTATTGGATATGTAACTTTTCCACTGTCCCTTTTTCAAATAATGAAACTTCAATTAGGTAACAAAACACCTGCCAAGAGAAGACGTCTAATGCCTTTATGGTACACGGACAGATCAGTAGGTGAGTGTAACTTCCTGTCTGAGAGGAAAGATGATAAGCAGTAACACTTATTTCTTCATTTTCTACAGTAAAACTGCCATATTTACAATGTATTATAACATTTAAATCTCATTAACTTGCTCAGTATATACTATTGTGCTGTACGCACTGTCCTGTAGCGCCATATTTCTAATCAGTTTTGCAGTGTCATAACTGGCTCAGATATTTTCATTTAAATTCACAATGTCTTAGTAGTGCCTGTTGTGCCAAATGCACAGGAGCCCGTGAGACTTTGCAATGCTCGTGGAGAGCCCAAGTGTCTGCACTGTAGAGGAAACCACACCGCCACTGATCACTGTTTCCCCAATTTACCAGCAGCACATGGAAACTAAGTGCAGAGAAGCCTACAGTGCTTCTCACAGAACTGATTCCTGGACATCATTTGCACAGGTTACTGTTGATGTTCCTGCAATTCAGCACTCTTGCCTAGTGACTGGCCCAAAGTATTTGAGATACCAGAGGCTTTGCACATGACAGGAAAAAAAGGCTACAGCAGGAACCTAAGCAAGCAGTTAGTTCCAGATCCCCTAGTCTAACAAAAATAAATCATTCACTTGTAGTCCGTACAAGCACAGTTATTCAGAAATGCTATACGAATTTCAGGGTCCACAGAATTCAATACAAAACAACCTGTATCCACCCTCTGGCAACATGTCATTCTGATTGAGAAGCTCCCATTAATAGCTTGGGTGCTTTAATACTGCAGATATTTCTTTCCCCAAAAATGACACAGATGCGGTAACGACACAGGCTCCTAAACGTAATGCTGTTGAGAACTTCTTCAAACTGACAATGGCCTTTAAAATACTTCAGTGGAATGCATGGTCAACAATCTTGAACCCGGAAAGTCTATGTCAAAAAATTATCAGCAACCACATATTGGTAGTTTGTATTTGCAAAAGTTGGTTTCCACCAACTCAGCGAATACAATTCAATGGATATGCAGTGCTTGGAAATGACAGATGATGGGAAAGAAGAAGTAGCCATTTTAATTAGAGATACAGTAATATTTGAAAAATTGGACATTAATATTAGAACAACAGATTACCAGGCAGTGGCTACTGAAATTTCTTCTCCTTAAGGCCCAATTCACTATTGTCACCATTTACAAACTATCTAATGTAAATATGAAACCTTTATCTGGATCCGTAATGTGTGGATTCAGTTAGTGAATTTTGAATATGGATTCAACAAGAGTGATTAGCATTGGTTTACTGGAAGGGCAATCAAACTGAAATATGTGGAAGTATAAAGCAAATGTGTGTGTACGTGGTATTCCTGGAGCACTTGATGTCATTGAAGGTAGGTTGGTTAAACCTGCAGAAGGTGCTGCAGCTCAAGAAAAATATAAGAATGCATTAAATAATTATCTTATGGCTGACAGCAATGTTTTGATTGTACTGACTACTAATATTACAGAAGAAACATTGCAGAAAATAATGAGTCTTAATACATCTTGTGAAGTATGGGCAGAAATGCATAAATCATTTGATGGCATTTCTGAAGATAAAGTTTATGACTTTTGTTTACCATTTTTGGATTTGTGAAACATTCAAATGATGATGTAGCAACTCGTATATCAAAGCTGAAAAATGTGTGGAATAACTTGAAGCAAGAAATAGCCAAAAATGCACGGGGGGAAAAATCCAGAATTTATTTTTAATTTGCAAGATTTTAAGCAGTCTACCAGATGAGTATTTTTCATTTAAATCAAGTTGGATGCTTATGTCAAAAACTGGTAGGACAGTTGACAACTCAGCTTTGTGCATATGAGAAAGCCTTGTTGAGTAAAGGAGGAGATTCTACATTTCAAGAGGCACTTATACTCGTCTAAACAAATTTCTAAGCAATGGTAGTGGAAAAAGAAAATCATTTGTCATTACAGTAAGAAGACAAACCATGTAGTCTAGAAATGTCGGATATGGATTGCTGAGGGTCGACCACAAAAGCCTCTGAAGCTGAAACTCCACATAACTCAATGAATATGATTCTCTTCACTGAAACATCTGTTGTTATTTCATCTGAGTGTGATACTGGTAACTGGTTTGTAGACAATGGTGCAACAAGTCATATCACCAATAAAAACAATTTCTTCAAGATATTTGAACCATTTTCTACAATACATACAGTTACATCAGCAGATGGTGATACTGTTGAGGCTATTGGCAAGAACACCATACAAATGGAAGCAGTAGTAAGTAGAAAGTGGCACAAAATTTAAAATTGGCGAGATCACTAAACTAATTAGCATTCTTGATCGTTATGGAGGACTATTTAAATTAATGATATGAAGTCTTAAACCTCCTACTCCCACTGAAGTAAATGAAATGAGACAAGAAAACTTACTGCAGTTGTATGATGAAAAATTTGGACATGAGAATAAGCGACAAGATGTTAATCTCTAAGATTTTAGGCATAAATGTGGGACTGGACTATGAACTCTGTGAAGGTTATGTTTATGGTAAAGCACATCGACCTACATTTGGTACTTGGAAGAGAGCATCTGAACCAGGAGAGCCCATTCATACAGATGTCTGTGGCCCCTTTCAGAAGTCCATGTCTGGTATCGTTATTTTGTTTTGTTCAAAGATGATTACGGTAACTTTTATGTTGTTTACTTAGTCAAGGTCAAATCAGAAGTTTCTAATAAACTAAGACAATTTATAACTGAAACAAAGACTGCCGGTCATACAATTAAAAACCTGTTAAGTGATAATGGAGGAGAATTCAACAATGAACAGACAAGAGCTATTCTACAGAAGAAGGGCGTAAGTCAACATTTTACTATGACATACATTCCACAGCAAAACGGGTTCAGTGAAAGGGAAAATCTTACTCTTGTTGAAACTGCCCGGGCTATGATGCATGCTTATGAAAACATTCCTCAGCCATTTTGGGATGAAATGATAAATTCTGCAGTTTAGATTCTTAATCAAACAGGACCTTCTACTATGGAAGGGAAGTCTCCATACAAAATATGGTATGGAAAGAAGCCTGGTTTGAGACATCTACATATAATAGGATCTAAATGTTATGTTCATGTTCCAAAACAATTAAGGGTTATCGAATCTGGTGTGAAGAAACAAGTCAGCTAATGAGATCATGTAATGTTATTTTTGAAGAGAAAATTATGAAAACTGAAAGTCCAGTAGTTCCTGTGAACCTTGATATTTCTCATCAGAATTTTCAAGAGTCATCACAAGAAAGTGAGAACAAAATGGAATATAGTTTTCCAATAGAGAATGATTTCTGCAATTATGATTATTTACACAGTGAAACTAAAGAGATATTAGAACAATCTCAACACTGAATCAATTAGGCCACAGCTGTGTGAGCGTTCAACACTAAAAGGCCCTAAAAGATTTCATGACTATGCAATGCACTTAATAACCTTAGATGAACCAGAAGCATATTGTGAAGCTATGAATTCAAGTCAACAAGAGAAGTGGAAATCAGCCGTGGATCAAGAAATGGCAGAGAATGGAACTTTGACTTTGGTAGATTTGCCCCCCAGAAAAAAGAGCAATTCCTTGTAAATGGATTTACAAATTAAAGATGAATGATTAAACATAAGCAATGCAGTATTTTCCTACAGCCACATTACAGTCTATCGCAAAAACTACATCAACCTTACAGTATTTCTTGCACTGTGTAAATTTTGCTTATTTACTAAATTTTTAAATATTCGAGAAGTTTTCCTTATTTTGTTTGTTATCTCATTTCAGGTGAAAACAGGTGCCAGTGTATTCAAAGTCTATTTGGAATAAGTCAAACCAGACTTAACATCATAGCCAAGGCTGTGAAGGGTGACCTGGGAATTAAAGAGAGGAAAGGAGGGAATAGGAAAAGGGCTTTGTTTGCTGCAAGAAAGAAAAGTGTATGTGAGTTTATTGCAAAATTAAAGGCAAAGGAATGCCACTACAGCAGAAGCAGAAGTCAAACGCTATATTTATCATCTGACTTGAGCATCAATAAATTATTGAAGATGTACAATGCAAATGCTCCTGCCCAACTTTTTAAGGTCAAAAAGTGGTATTTCCAGAATATATTCTGCAGGAAATTTAACATTGGCTTTGGGTCACCTGCCACTGACATTTGTAGTTATTGCGCTCGCATGACATTCCAGATTAAAAATACAACAGATAATGAAAGAAAGAATCATTTACTGGCTCATCTGGGAGCATACAAACTCCATGCAAAAACATTCCACAAATTGATGAGGGAGCATTCTGCTGATATAAGAAGCTTCTACTTCTATTTGCAACAAGTACAGCCCCTTCCAAAATTATCAATTGGCGAAGCATATGACTTTTGACAAATATCTTTTTATGCACCATGTGCGACTGATATCAGCAACAATAATGCTACGTTCTTTATATGGAATGAGACTGAAGGTGGCAGAGGGGCAAACGAGGTGGCATCTGGTGTACTTTCTTATCTGGAGGAAGCCCATTTAGAGGATTCGGTCACCACTATTAGGCATTTCGCTGATGGCTGCAGAGGCCAAAATAAAAGCACCCACATAATACATGCTTTGGTTTATTGCCTCCAAAAGAAATCACCAACCCATCACAAAAACACAATATCAATATTTACCATTAGAGGGCATTCTTATTTACCCGCAGATCTCTTTTTTGGAGTTGTAGAGAAGGCCCTCCAGAAATGTTCCACACCTGAAGAATATAGGGAAGTTTATAAATCTGCAAGAAAAGATCTCTTGGGCACAACTGGGCTATCACAGACTACAAAATACAAAACAATTCAGAAAATTAGATGAAATAAAAGAAATTAAGAGGGTAATTTTGAAGAAATGCACTATAAAAGGAAAGCCCCTCATCAGAGTAAAGATGGAGCCAACATATGGGTGTGATGATCCATCAAAACATTTCATAACAATAGTGAAATAAGGACCAAGCTCGGAGCAAGTGTTTGAACCTCATGTGCTTGATCAGTTGAGAGCTTTAAGCGATGCAAAGAAAGTAGACGTAGACAATCTTTTGAAGGCAAAATTTCATGATAACTGGAGAGAAATTCATAGTTCGCAGATCTATACATTAGCTCTAAATTTTAATGCAGCACCCGAGTGTTGTGATCCTGAAGATTGTAATTGTTTGGAAGAAGAAACAGGACTTTCAATGACGTGATATGTTGATATCATACCGCAAAATTCAAGTTTTTGATTCTATATGCATTTAAACAGCGTAATTTGTAACATCAAAGTATGTAAACTTATTACAACCTATTATGTTAACCTGTGAAAAATGTAATGAATGTTAATAACACTCATTTTTTCTACTTTCTTTTAACTGTGTGTATTGTTGTGACAGCAATTAAATATAAATTTGAAAAGCTATAAGTGTTTGATCTCCTCTATGTTGTAGTATTACAGAATTAACTACATTTTCTTCTAGTATCAACTTAAGTTAATCAAGGCGTTAATTTGCGTGTGAGTGGCATAGCAATGTAGTGTCTACCATGAGTGTCTGTCTTTGTTGCAGATATGTTAAGCGGTCGGCATTGCAAAGTGGATTGTAAGAGAAGAGGGCAGAAGAGAAGCATGGAGTAAATGATATAGAAACTCAGTGTTTATATATGAACTCCATGTGTGAAAGCTTTTGTTTTAATTCCTCTGGTTTTTGACTCTGTTGAGAATGGATATAATGTGCAAAAGTGATGTGTGTACTTATTCTGGCATTGTATCTAATTGCCAATAAAAGTGTCATAATTAATCACAACAAATGATGTGTCGTTCAGCAGTTATTTTATGCAACGGTGTATATTTATGAATGTCTTTGAAGTGTACTAATTTGAAGGAATTTAGAGGCACAGTGTAGCTGGACCTCATTTTATTGTTAATCACCTTCAAAGATAAAGAGGAAGTTGCAAATACGGACTTGAAGGAAACTTTACACCGTATAATCCAAAACTGAAATTGGAGTAAAAACACAATGTACGTTTATTGACTAAACGGTTCAGAATGTATTATTTCAGTATATTGGTTCAAAACACATTTAAATTTTAAATTGCCACTTAATACAAGGCTACTTAATGAAAAATTTCAGTTTCTGTGGATTCTCAAACATTGGCTAGTATATAAACTCTGACATCTCAATTTTGTGAATACCTTTCCCAGTTCTGAAATAAAATGTTTTTCTTCATTTCTGAAAAATGTACCTTGGTGCACCTAAATGTTTTGAAACTATGCTCCTCATATGTCAGTTATGGTGGACACATCCAATCACAAAAGTATAAAACTGATACCATTTCTTGTTAGGTATTTTGTGCTGAATAAAAGTATTCAAGTGGAGGTGACTGTCTTCCAGAATACAACAGGTGAAACGGCTGATGTCATTACAAATTTTATCATAAAAGGGACAACAGCAACACAAACATTGGAGGTGCAGGGAGAAAGGGACCAAGCAATGTGTTTGCAAGACTGAAAACTTTGCTGAAGAACAACATTCATGCTGTAGGTTGGGCAGTGCATATTATGCATAATCTAGTGCAAACCAGTGCTGATATACTCCCAGTAGATATAGAAACAATTGTAAACAAAATTCTTCAGTATTTCCACATATACTCCAATCGTGTTGAAGAACTGAAATACTGTTTCACATTTTGTGCAGTGGAATATAAATAGGTGCTTGGAAGTGTCAAAATCAGATTGCTTTCCTTGGAACTGGCTGTTATCAGAACTATTGCTATGTAAGAAAATTTAAAATCTTTGACTTACCTAAAGTACAGGCTCGTCGACAGAAACACCAAACACACACAAACATTCGAGCTTTCGCCACCAGTGGTGGCTTCTTCGGGAAAAAGAGGAAGGAAGGAGAGGAGAAAGGGAAAAAACCCGTATCCTTCCCTTTCTCCTCTCCTTCCTTCCTCTTTTTCCCGAAGAAGCCACCACTGGTGGCGAAAGCTCGAATGTTTGTGTGTTTTTGTGTGTGTTTGGTGTTTCTGTCGACGAGCCTGTACTTTAGGTAAGTCAAAAATCTTTATTTTATACCATTTTCCCACCTGGAAAGTCTCCTTCTATAAAATTTAAAATCTTATTTTTTGTCTCAAGAAAAGGTCTTACGATATTAAAATCAGTTTCACTGGTGCTCAATCTCGCTTTGGCTCCGTTTTATTCAGAGCTGGTTGAAAATGTTTACATCAACAATAAGAACTATTGAGGCAGCATATATGTCTGCAGATAAAGTTTTGGAGCAGTTTGGGATGTTAATAATTAATGTTAAATCGAGAAAGGAGGAAAACTTACAAATATTAAAAATTCAACCATTGCTAAGTGTAGTGTAAGAAGAATGCTTACTTAACGAGTCAGATTTCTTGGAGATTTCAAGTTTGTTTTACATGACAGTAACTGATTATACTGTGAAATGGGTGTACCCATTTCATGTGCTGAAACCCTTTAACTGGGTTCAGCTCAAACATCCTGTTGGAAATGTGATCAATAATTTTTCGGTGCTTAATTAATTATTCTTTGATGATGATGATGCTGTACTTATTCGTTGCTAATTTGTTATTCTGTGTCTTTTGTTACGTCTTGTAAAAAGTGTTGTAAATGTATTGCAGTTGCAAATATATACCATAAAAATCAGAATTTATCGTGAAAGATTTTATTTTTCCGCTGCGCTAGTTTTTTCAACAGGTTATGGGCCCAGTACGAAATAGTTATACGAAAAATTACGAGAAGGCGTGAAGCTAAATTGTTCGACGAAATAGATCGCGAACGTGTTCGACGAAATAGATCGCGAACGTGAAAAAAATGGGTACTGCGCAAATACCTCAAATTGAAAGACTCGTCGGTCGTGAAAATTACGGGACCTGGAAATTCGCAGTGGAAGCATATTTGCGATTAGATGATTTATGGTGCGTAATAGATGGTACATTAAAGTCTACCGATTCGCATTTTGCAGACAAAGATAGGAAAGCCAAATCAAAATTAATTTTGTTGGTGGATCCGGTAAATTACGTGCACATCGAAAATACTGCAAATGCACAAGAAGTCTGGAACAAGTTAAGGAAAGCTTTTGAAGACGGCGGATTGGCTAGAAGAGTCGGATTGCTCCGTGAATTAATTACCACTCAATTGAATCAGTGCAAAAATGTGGAAGACTACGTTAATAAAATAATATCTACATCTAATAGACTGAGAAATATAGGTTTCCAGATTGCTGACGAGTGGGTTGGTACTTTATTACTTGCTGGATTACCAGAAAAATATACGCCTATGATAATGGGGTTAGAGAGTTCTGGTGTTCCCATAACAGGTGACAGTATCAAGGTAAAAATATTACAAGATGTGAGAGGTGAAACTGAAGATGAAACAGCATCAGCATTGTACTCTAAAAATAAAAAGAAGACACAAATCAAGTGCTATAGATGCCAGAAGATGGGTCATTTTGCTTCACAGTGCAAGGAAAGGATAAGTACTAGTGGTAAAAGGTATGTTTCCAATAACCATGAAAAGAAGTCTTCCAACCAAGGTAAGGTTCTTTCAATGCATTATTCTTTAAAAAAGGGGAATAATGAAGAAACAGAATGGATATTGGATTCAGGGGCATCATTGCATATAATTAAAAATAAATCTGTATTGTATGATGTCAAGGATACAACTAATATGGGTATATCTACAGCTGATGGGTCAAAATTGCAGTGTGAACTTGTTGGAAAAGTTGATCTTAGTATAGTGGTAAATAAAAAACCACAAAATATTACTGCTCAAGGTGTGCATTATGTCAAAGATGTTACCACTAATTTATTATCTGTTAGTGAGATAGTAAGGAAAGGTAACAAGGTAATTTTTGATATAAATGGAGCTCGAATAATTGACAGTTGTGGTAAAATTGTAGCAACTGCAAGTAATGAAAAAGGAATTTTTAAATTAGACACTGTTAAGAATGTTAGTAGTAATGAAAGTCATTCAGTGTACAGTGCCAAAAGTGTTCTGTGGCATAGGAGACTTGGCCATTTAAATAGAAAAGGTATGTCATTATTAAAGGATATGGCAACAGGTTTAGAAGACTATGGCATGTGTAAGGATCCTTGTGAGATATGTATAATGGGAAAACAGGCAAGAATCCCATTTAAACCCAGTCACAGTAAAACTCAAGAATTACTGCAGATAGTACATACAGATGTGTGTGGTCCCATGGAGAGTGAATCTATTGGGGGAAATAATTATTTTATTATTTTTATTGATGATTATTCTAGATATATTCATGTTTATTTTATGAATTCTAAAGAACAAGTTTGTGATATTTTTGAAGAATTCCGAATTTTGGTGGAAAGACAAACTGGAAAGAAAATAAAGATTGTCAGATCTGATAATGGGAAAGAATACATAAATCATAGATTTGAAGGACGTTTAAAGCAAGTTGGTATAAGACATCAGACCACTATACGATATAGCCCTGCACAAAATGGTGTTGCAGAACGAGCAAACAGAACAATAGTGGAAAAAGCGAGGAGTATGCTAAGTGATGCTGGTTTACCAAAAAAATTTTGGGCAGAGGCTGTATCAACAGCAGTGTACCTAATAAATCGTTCACCTACCACAGCTATCAAAAGTAAAACGCCATATGAGGTGTGGACAGGAAGAAAACCAGATTTAAGTAATTTGAGAATTTTTGGCTGTAAAGCTATGGTACAAGTTCCTAAACCACTAAGAAAGAAATGGGATATAAAATCCAGGAAATATATTTTTGTAGGGTATTGTGAAGAATCAAAGGGTTATCGTTTTTTGAATTCTATGAATAATAAGATAGTAACCAGTAGAGATGTTGTATTTCTGGAAAATTGTGAAGATAGAACCAAGGAATGTACAACTGTTGGTGTAAATGAAAATAGCAGTATTGGAGAAGAGACAGAAATGGAAGAAGAAACTAATCAAGGGCCAACAGATGCAAGCTATGAGGAAGAAGAAGAACCAAGATGTGATCAAGATAAAGCAGGGAGTGATGAAGATAAAGTAAGACATTCCTCTCGTACAAGGAAACCAAAGAAGTATCCTGATTATGAAATGTATATTGCCCAGTGTTTCAATGATGAACCGGAAACTGTTGAAGAAGCTATGAATAGTAAAGATTCTAAAAATTGGAAAGAAGCGATTGAGAAAGAATTGCAATCTTTAAATCAAAATGAGACATATGAATGGGTAAATATGCCTCAGAAGAGAAAACTCTTAAACACAAGATGGATATTTAGTATAAAAAATCCTGAAAGTGAAACAACCAAGTATAAAGCAAGATTAGTGGTTAAAGGATGTAATCAAAGGGAAGGTATAGATTACAAAGAAACATTTTCACCTGTTGTAAAATATTCTTCACTAAGGTATCTTTTAGCTTTAGCTGTGAAAGAAAATATGTTAATCCATCAAATGGATGTTAAAACCGCTTATCTAAATGGAATATTAGAAGAGGAAATTTATGTAATGCCACCCAAAGAAGCTCAGAAATATTGTAAAGATAAAGGAAAGGTTTGGAAGCTTAAAAAGAGCATCTATGGACTGAAACAAAGTGGGTACTTTTGGAATAAGTATTTGCATTCTACATTAGTTAAGATGGGAATGAAGCAGTCAAAGGCAGACCCCTGTATTTATATTAGGAAAAGTAAACAAGAATTAACCATAATGGCTATTTGGGTAGATGATTTTTTCATTTTAACTAGAGATGATAAGCAAATGATTGTTTTCAAAGAACAGCTACAAGAGAGGTTCAATATGCATGACTTGGGTGAAGTAAAACAATATTTGGGAATGAAAATTATAAAGCAGAGAAATGGAAACGAGCTTTGGATAGATCAGTCTGCATATACCAAAAGGATTTTGAAAAAGTTTGGAATGGAAGACTGTAAACCAATTTCAACTCCAATGGAACCTGGTATAAAAATGATGATAAATGAAGAAGACACTGATTATAATAAAATTACATCTTACTTGGAAGCTGTAGGGAGTCTTTTATATCTAGCTCAGACATCAAGACCAGATATTGTTTTTGCAACAAATGTAGTAAGCAGATTCTGTAGTAATCCTAAAGAAAAACATTGGAAAGCAGTGAAGAGGATCTTCAGATATCTAAAGGGAACTGTAAATTATAAATTAATTTATTGTAAAGAAGGCAATGAAGAATTGGAATGTTACAGTGATGCAGACTGGGGAAATGAATTAGAAGATAGACACTCTATCTCTGGAAGCTGTTTAAAACTGATGGGAGGCTTAGTATCCTGGATATGTAAAAGGCAAAGAACTGTAGCATTAAGTACAGTAGAGGCAGAATATATGGCTTTATCTACTACTGTACAGGAAACTTTGTGGCTCAAAAACTTAATGAATGAAATTGAGGCTGATAATAATTCAAGGACAACAACAGTTTATTGTGATAATCAGGGAGCCATTAATTTAGCCAAAAACAATGTAACAAGTGCTAGAACAAAACACATAGATGTCAGACATCATTTCATCAGGGATCACATTGAGAAGAAGAATATTGAAGTGAAATACTTAAGCTCTGAAGAAATGTTGGCTGATTTATTAACAAAACCATTGACCAAGGAGAGATTCCAGAAAATTGTAAGACAGTATGGCTTAATTGATGGGACTTTATATACAACACCGAAAAATCTTGCTCAAGGGGGAGTGTTGGAAATGTGATCAATAATTTTTCGGTGCTTAATTAATTATTCTTTGATGATGATGATGCTGTACTTATTCGTTGCTAATTTGTTATTCTGTGTCTTTTGTTACGTCTTGTAAAAAGTGTTGTAAATGTATTGCAGTTGCAAATATATACCATAAAAATCAGAATTTATCGTGAAAGATTTTATTTTTCCGCTGCGCTAGTTTTTTCAACACATCCAGCAACGGAGTTTTATGGAAGTATTTTGAAAGAAATCTGTAAGGATCAGCTCTTGAAGGAAGTGAACCACATTAAAAATGTACGGGAAGTGAACATTCATGAACTGAGAACTGTGAAGTGTGTTGATGCAAAATGGTGTCTCATTTTCAACATACTTGGATATAAAGATACATGGTGCAAAAATTTGCAGCTCACTACTGGGTTTCTGCTAGCTCTACTTGGCATTAATGCTGCTGTAGAAAGAGAGTTCTACATTACAAATATTTTATGGGCTGACGAAAAGAACATATTTAGTGTACAAACTGAAGGAAATAATAATAACAAAGGACAGTGTAAGTCCAACAATAGTGTCAGCGGCGTTTCAGTATCATACGTAGGTTGGCAAGGGACACTATATTTAATGTAACCAGTGCGAAACATAGTGAAACAATGAATTTATAGTGCCAAAATTAAATTGTATAAAGGACAACCACTTTAAGTTCCTGTACTCACCTTCTGAGTGTCACAATTTAATTAAAAATGGTAATCACTTTAGAGATATTCCATGTAAAGTGGGACACACCTATGATTTTTAAAAGTTGAAGATTTGGTGCTTTTTATACATTGTTTGAATAGGCTGGCCTTATACTGTTTGGCAATATTTTGTAGCCATTATTGGACCATATGTTTTTCGTCTGATGAGAGACTGAATTATTGTTGATTTGGACCTACCTTTAAACTAATTGACAGGTAAGAAATAGTATATCATTATTTATATTATAGTTATGCACTCTAATCTATTGTATAAACAGTAAAAAAAATGATATAGGTAAATTATAGGTTAGGATAAATAACATAATATAGGAGCATGCCCTTTCATGCAACACAAGTCACATTCATGTAATCAAGGTTGTATATTAAGAGGAATGTTGGAGTTAACTTTATATCATTCCGTAATTTACTTCTTTGTGTGAATGTGTAACTAATATCACTATTAAAAATGTCCTAATTTCAACAAATATTGTATAAACAGAAAATTAAATGTGTAATGTGAGTCACATAATTATAGCTGTAAAAAATAGATGAAGTACACTTACCAGGCGAAGGGGCACAGGCAGTGATAGCAACAAATAAACACACAGACACACACACACACACACAAACGCTAGCTTTCGCAGCCTAGCTGCTTCATCAGGTAGAAGGGAAGGAGAGGGAAAAGGAAATGATGAGGGTTTTAAGGAAGGGGGTAAGGAGCCATTCCAATCCCGGGACAGGAAAGACTTACCTTGGGGGAAAAATGGAGGGTAAACAAATGCACACACACCTACACATTTACATAGTTCCTTTTCCCTCTCCTTCCCTTCTGCCTGATGAAGCAGCTAGGCTGCGAAAGCTAGCGTTTGTATATGTGTTTATTTGTTGCTATCACTGCCTGTGCCCCTTCGCCTGGTAAGTGTACTTCATCTGTTTTTTATGTATATTTTTCCTGTTAGGAATTTTTCCTCTCTCTCTCTCTCTCTCTCTCTATAAACAGCAGCAGGGAGGCAAAAAAGGCGAAGGGAAAAACTAAAATATAAGAATTTAAGAAGAAGCACCTGGAAGAAGCTAGAAAAAGTCGACAGAAGCAGAAACAAAAGTTCCTACAGTTGAGTCAACATAAGCAACATCTGATATTAGACGAAAGAAGAGCTAAAACAGGGGAGAGAGTTAGAAAACATAGGCAATGTAAGATGCAAGCTCAGCAACCTAATAAAGCTGGTTTGTCACCATATAAGTCACACAGTGCTCTGGGTAAAGTCACGGCTCGAGCCAATCGTTTCTTCCCATCTTCACCATGACAAAGTTGTAGTTATCCATAAGTTGTTCAATGACTTGTGTGGAAATCCATCAGATGACAAATGTGAAAGACCCAGCCATGGCACTAGTCCACAAAATAAAGGCCTTACATCTGAAACTAGAGAACTGGTAACTGGTTTCTACTGTCAGGACGATGTTAGTCGCCAATCACCACGCAGGAGGGACGCTATGGTGCTTCGAAAAAGTAATGAGAAAGAGACAGTACATATTCGTCACTTAGTCATGTCCATCATGGAAACATTGTGCAAAAACTGAAAGCACGGAGAATATGTCTGACAGGCCATATAGCTAAGAGACCAGATACCTCACAGGCAAAAGCCATTCTTATGGGAAGACCTGATTGTACCTGTCCAATTGGAAGACCTTTGTCAACTAAGATTCCATGACAACTGTATGCAAACTGCACAAGATCGTCATTTATGGAGGAGCATTCTGAAGTTGGTGCATGATCTACAGGTTCTTTGAGTGCTGATTTGACATGGATCATACATTATGTTGAGAACCACTGCTCCAGCAAGTAGTGACAATTTCTGTGCTTCCAAATCTAGTGAAATACTGTTTGTAATTCAATAATTTTGTTTTAGCATTGTGAAAAGATGTGCTGCTAAATCTAGGAACACCACTGCATGATTTTGCCATCCAGCAAAAGCTCTCTCTGAGGCAACCATGCACTATATAGAAAAAAAATTAAGTTTCTGCAGAGGACAAACCGCTGTCTCGAGACTTAACTCTTAGTCTGAAATACATTGTAAAGTCTCTGCTGAAGAAGAACTATTTAGCTGAAGACAAAAATTTCAGTACTTAATAGTGTAACAAATGTGAATTAAAAATTGTCGGATATTGTGAAGGCTAAAGGTTTCCCATCAACAAGAAAGTACGCGTCAGCTTCAAGGGCCTTTGCATTGCTCCTCAACTTTTATTCTCCAAAAGCATATGATTATGTATGAGCTAAGCTTGGGATTTTTTGCCACATCCAAGTACAATAAGCTAGTTGTACCAAAGTGTAAATGGAGACATAGTTTTACCATTATGCCATTTGAACTTTTAAAACTGAAAGCTGCCACAAATGGTTCAGAATATACTCTCCTGTGCAGTTTTATAATTGACGATAAATCTATAAAGCAGCACATAGAAAAAATCCTGATGGGCATTAAACTCTATGTTGATGTAGGATCCACAATTAGGGCAAACAATTCACCCATATTATATAGGTTCTCCCATACTTTAGCGGTTTAAAAAAAAATGTCTTACTTATTGTCAGCCAGCTTCTTGTATATATTTCATCAGTGATCGCTGTTATAATCCGAAACCTGTGAGGTACTATCAATAGTTCAAATTCTCTCATATCTCAAAAACTTACAGTAATTGATACTATTTTTTATTACTGTTAGTGCTTCTACAACCTTTGGAATGCATAGAGCTGTCAGGAAAATGTATGGTATGTTTCAGTAATGCTAACTCAAGGATGCACTCACATCATACTGATCAGCAGTTAACATTTTTATACCATGACAACACACAAAAGTAATGACTCGCTTAAGTGGTGTATAGAGACATTGATGTTTAAATGAAAGTGTTTCATTAGTTAATTCTCAGTTGACTTACATTAAACTTCTGTGTAACATTTCAGTGATCTTTATCCAGGAAGCTGGCAATACGAGGTATGTCCACAAAGTAAGTTCCGTTTGGTTATATAAAACAAATGTGTACAGATACAGAAAAAATATTTATTGTACAAAAATATACAACTATTAAACTACTTTTCTACATAGCTTCAGAAATTTTGTACAATAAATAATAAATATTTTTTCTGTATCTGTTCACGTTTGGTTCATATAACCAAACGGAACTTACTTTGTGGACATACCTCGTATATGTGAGAAAGATTACAAAATTGAAACTTTGCATATTTACAGAATTAATACTAAGTCAGATGGAAACATAAATGTGCATGTTTAATATATTGATCATACATAAAAGTACCTGATGTCTTGACTATTGTAACAAAGTAAGAACAGAAATCCAATGAAAATTCACACCTAACTCTAATGTTCCTTTTAAGCGAGTCATTATGGAGTAGGAGGAGTTGACCAATAAAAAATCTTGCAAACAATTTTTTTTAACTGTGCTTTGTACTGTGATTAAATCTCTTATAATCATGGTCAGATTTTGTTCATCCCCTAAACATGTGAGCAAAAGACTTACTCTATGCACAATTGAGTCAGATACTTTGCTTGTAGCAAAGGAGGCAATGGTGTTTTTACTTGCGGGTGTAAATGCCAGTTGGAAATTACGTGTTAGGCATTTTTTAATTGCATACATGAAAGAAGCACAGGGCGTAAACCTGGTGCATAAGTGTATTGTTCTCTCCAAGTCTACAAGTGTTAAAGTTATACCTTTAACATATGATGGTGCATCACCGAAACTTGCAATGGCAACTGCAGTTGGTTGTTCTCTGATTCCTTCTAATTTATGTACTGTTTTCGGTGTCTCTGAAAACCACAATTACGTTTCACTTTTGTTGGATTCCCACATGTTTTGAAGTTTGTATTAAATACTTTAGGAGACACAATGGAGCTATTTGATGGTGACGGCAATGGTGAGTTGGCGTTAATTTTGCCCTCCAACAATATGAAGAACTTTCTGTTCTGTAACAATGAATGTATGGCCCTAACTAGATGATAATCACCAAGTGTCTCATATATTTTATGGAGTAATATATTGTGCCTGACGGTATCATAGGCTGCTGTCAGATCTACGAAGGCTGCCCCTGTTATGAGCTTCCCTTCATACCCTTCTTCAATGTGTTCTGTCAGTGCAAGAACTTGGCCGGTACAGGAGTTGCCAGTCTAAATCCTCCTTGTTGTGGAATGAGATGCTTATCAACATATTTTCCTATTCTGGACAGTATAAGTCTCTCATACAGTTTTAAAAAGTGACAGAGCAAGGAGATGGCTCGGTAGCTACTAGGATTCTCTGGGTCCTTGCCTGGTTTAAGTAACACTATTACTTTAGATTTTCTAAAGGGTTTTGGGATTTGGCAAGTTTTGCAGCACGTATTGAACAATTGTAAAATCCAAATTTTGGCCCTTTGCCCTAAATGCTCGATTTGTTCAGTGCATATGTCATCCACACCAGCAGCTTTCCCGTTTTTTAACACACTCATGCCATCTTTAAGTTCTCTCATAGTGAAAGGTGTCCCCAAGTGGTCGGTCTCCCGATTGATATTTCTGGTGATTTTTGGGTCCTTTTGTTGTTTCTTGGTTTTCCTGTTCAACAGCATTTGGGTTGCTACTTGGTTTGCTGTGACCTTGCAGGGTAATTTTTGTTCCTTAGGGTCGCCACTCAGTTTCTTAATGAAGTTCCATGCTATTTTGCTACTGTGTGTCATGTCCATTTTTTCCAATGTTTCAGTCCATTTCTCCTTTCTTCCTTGGCTTAATTTTTGGAGTAGGGCTGTTCCACAATCAAATGTTTCTTCACTAAAAGGATCAGCAGTATAGTGTGTTTCATATTTTTTGAGAAGTTCTTTGGATTCACTGGACATTCCGGGGACGTACTGTTGTCTGCACCCCCTGGGAATAGCTTTTCTTTATTATTTCAATACATTGTTCGTAATTTTCTGGTCTTGGTTCAACATGTTGTATCTCAGATTCTATCATAGATGCATAACTTTTCCAGTTTGCTTTCTTAAAGTTAAATCTCCTCCTGAATGGGGTGGTCTGACTGCTGGATAGATGTTAATGCCAACTGGTCTATGCTGTGTCTTTGGTATGGGGCCATATACCACTTTAGTACATCGGTCCTCAAGATCAATATTTGAAAAACATATATCCGGGTTGTATCCCATGTATTGTTGGAGAGCAAAATGAGTAGATGGAGGGACAAAAAGAACGGCCTCCCCCAGGGAAGCGTCTTAACTCCAATGCTCTTCAACATATACACAAATGACCAACCTATGGGGGCCCACACTAAGCAGTTCATCTACAGCGATGACCTTGCAATGTGTGTTCAAGCAAAAATATTTGAAAAAAGTAGAGGAAAAACTTGAAAATGTCTTAAAATCAATGACTGCGCACTATAATCAAAATTCCTTAAGACTCAATCCTTCCAAAACTCAAGTCTGTGCTTTCCACCTTCGCACGAAAGAAGCCAAACGGAAACGCCAAATTACGTGGAACAGGAACACCTTAGAGCACACAGACCACCCTAAATATCTTGGCTTGATTCTGGATTGGTCTTTAACTAATAAACAGCACTGCATCAAAATGAGACAGAAAATAATGATGAGAAATAATATACTTAGAAAGATAATGGGTAGCAAATGGGGTGCATGTCCTGGTGTGCTAAGAACAACGGCACAGGCGCTCTTTTCTTCAACGGCTGAGTACGCGTGCCCTGTGTGGAATAGATGCGCTCACACGAAACAAGTAGATGTGGCCCTCAAAGAGACCTGTAGGATAGTGACAGGGTACATGAAACCAACGCTGGTCAGACTCTTGTACAAGGCAGCTGGTTTTGCAGATCACACAGCTCGCAGAAACCATATAGGACACGTAGAGAAAATAAAACAACTCACAGATGAGCGGCATGTCATCTACAGAGCTTGACCACCAGAGACGCGACTGAAGTCTAGGAGAAGTTTCCTTGGAACCGTCCAGAACGAACTGCCTGAAAATTTCCCTCTCCCCCAGGTTCAGTGGACTGGCCAAAACCTAAATTTTAAAACCTGGAGAACTTTGAATACGCTCAGAATGGGGGTCGCCCCAGTAAAAGTAAATATGCTTAAGTGGGGTATGATCGAGCAAACTGATGTAAACTGCGACTGTGGAGAAAGTCAAGATATGGAACCCTTTTCGCATGTGAAAAATGTCCACACCGGTGTAACCGCAAAGATTTGTGGCTCGCGAATACTAATGGAAGAGATGTAGCCCAGTACTGGGCCGAAACCCTTTAAATAGTCCGGACATGATAAAGTAAAGTAAGTAAGGGGCAGGCATTGGACAGCCTGCATGAAAACTTAGTGTGTCCAAGTTGCATTTAAGCCGCATAAATTGGTAAAAAACAAAATGAAAGTAGCACTTGCTACTCGACTCTGTAGTGATTCAGTAGCTGATATTTAGAGAAAATTTCTTCCTTAGGAGTATCAGTTTTTGATAGCTGCAGTGCCGCTGTCAAGTTCATTAGATTAATGAATCGGCTTTTTGACCTCTTGAATTCAATGAGCATGGCACAAAGTGGGTGGAAGCAGCCACTCCATAGTCATGTTGTTCACAGTTTCCTCTTAGAAACAAGGTAGTACATAGTACACTGAAACTAAAAGCCAATAATGAAGTGTTCATTCATTCAACCAGTACACTGGGTTTACTGGCTTCTTAGTGTGGATATCAAGTTAATTTCATCCATGTGAGATCTTTGTACAGGGCAGTGTGTGTACAACAGTACTCAAAATATTTGCCAATTTACAAGAGTTCACAGGACCACAAGAAATAATATTTGGTGTGATAAGGTCTTGTGATAGTTGGAACAACCACCCCACAGAAAAGGCCATTTGTGTAAGCATACGGCATGAACTACTACAATCAGGAATATGCAACTCTACTACTTTTGAGCATGTTCCAGTTATAATGGTGTCTAGAAGATACACAACCACACAGTGTATTAATCTGGCATTTCCATTAAGTATGATCATGACGATATCCTATGAAGTTGCATCACGATAAAGCGCTAGTCGACAGTGCCTGGACCTGACAAGACTTTGAAGATTTTTAAACACTTGTATGATAAATTCAAGATACTGACATTACTGTTAGAAAATACCTTATATGTCTGGAGACTTCAACTGGCAATAATTAGTTTTGAGGCTAAATCCAACATCACTAGAGGTCTGTGCAGATGCGGATATCCGCAATATTTCTTTTTTTCGGATAAAATTGTGAGCGACTGGGAGATCCCCGTGTAATATGTGGATAAAGAGCAAGGTATCTGCCCAGTACATCTGTCAAAATGTTAGCTGAAAACTTCAAGCCTATGGACTTTCTTGGAATCCTTACAGAGCCCAGGTAGAGTGGAAGTCTGTTGTCCTCATCCCCTGGCCACAGTGGATGTCTCTCTACCTGAGGGACCTGCATCTAATCCGTTTACGCAATCATATCTTATCTGCAGTCTGTCAAGTGCTTTCTGTGTGGCAAACGAGCCCACTGCCCACTAGATGCACCATGCCAAATTTCCGCTGCCTTCAGTTTGAACTTTGTAGTGACCAAAAAAGTGACAATGTATATTGTAGTGAATACAGTGACAGTTCTTTCTTAAAATTAACACGTCAATGGATACTATATTGTGTAAAGTTAAAAAATGTGATTTTACATTAGTGAAGGAAAACTAGTTGAAATTGTCAATTTGGAAAACATTTGGATACATATTTGCAAGGAAAAGATCAAAGATATAGTGGCCTCTTTTGCGTGTAGAAAAGTACATTCTTACACTGTTTCATCACAACCAAATGAATGGTACAGCCGCGCATAAAACATGAACAAACCTTTATGTTTATGTATTAGATAAATGTTGACGGAAGTAATAAAGTTTGACAATAGCATTTTATAGCAACTTTCAAAATCAAATATGGTGTACAGTGAAAGCAACGTACGTTAGATTGTATAGGCTGGCCATAGCTGCAGCCGACATTGTCTCTTTTTGCTGACAGTTACCAATTAGAAGTAGACAGCAGTTTAACATTTGAAATGATTTGCTTTGCTTTGCGTCACATAACCTCTTGTGAATTAATATAGGGAAAATAAAAAGTCCCTTTTGTAAAACTCCGAAAAAACATTTCTTTTTATTTTTTTAAATGTAAACAGAGTAAAATCTCCTCTATGCCAATCAGTTTTAACCACTGAAATTTAAGAAGATGCTGATGTAGTGCTCCGACTACACAGGCTCTGAAGCACTACTGTGTTTGTCCGGAGTGCCATTATCCCTTGTTTGGAATAGCCTGTTTTGGAGTAGGAATAGAACAGTTACTGTGATTGGAGAAGTCAAAAGTAGTTAATTTCTCACAGAAATGACACTCTTAACAATAATTATATCATTACATACCACGGTTTTAAATACTTCTATCTATTACTATTTCTCATTAAAAACTTTAATACCTGCAGATGTAGATAATGAACTTGTGGACGCGGATAAAGTGCCGTGGATGCAGATATGGGCCTTGCTGATGTTGTGCGGATGCTGATAAAACTTTTGTTATCCGCGCAGACCTCTAAACATCACTACCTGACAGTAATGTGTGAGGTGCCATTGCCATCTGTTTCCCGTATTGTTTTGTATATCATTGTTTTGAGTGTTTTGTATTGTGTGATAAATAATTAAAATGAATGATTAGGCAGTAGCTTGCCCATATCTGGAGTTGTTATAATGCCCCCCATCAAAACTAAATCTTTGCTATGATGTGAACCTCGCAACATTTTATTGTGTGAGATCAAATGCTGCAGAACAGAAAGGAAGCAAAAAAAAGAAAAAGAAAGAAAGAAAGAAAGAAAGAAAAGAAAAAGAAACTGCTCCACAGCATTTGTGATGGCTGCTACATACACATGACAAAGCACTGGGATGTTTAAACAGTTTCTAAGAATCATCCGAAGAAATTGCCAAAAATGTCTTGCAGGAAAAGTGAGTCTACATTCCAGATATTTTCTACATAACACAGAAGCAGCCCTGTATTTTGTCCAAACTAATACAGTAAAACCTCATTTTTACGTTTTCCCGCCATTTACTCAATTTTTTGTCGGTCCTGTAAAATTTTCTATATTCACAATGTTAATTTGCCCTCGTTTTTGTGTTAACATATTTACACATTTCCCACATTTTACGCTTTTCAAAAGCATGATTGTGAAGAAAAAAGAGATGTAATCTACATAAACTGACGCTAGCATGGCTTTCCCCTTTAAGTATAGCACTTAAATTATTCGCAGTCAAGTTTCTTGATACTTTGCATTTATTCAAACGTATATTTCGCATATCGTTGTTGGCAGTACGCAGCTAGTTGACTTACGATGCGCCAATGTAGTTCCTTTTTTCACCAGCTTCTTTGCCAGAATGCCTGGCGTGTACTCTGTCAAAAAAGTGATGATAGTGTGAGATGCTGAGCCCATGCAAATGTCACAAAAATACTTATGCATATGTTTGCACTCAAGAACGCAAATAAATTCTCTAGTATTGTCGTGTGAAACATCGAAAAATACAAAAAGAACAGAACTTTAGGAGTTTTACTTCGTAAATAATTAATGCCGGTAAAAGGCAGTAATTTTGAAGATGTGTTACATAGCCCAGCAGTGGCATCCAAATGATATCTATCAAAGCGGTTCGGGTAATTTTGAAGATGTTTTACATAACCCACCAGCAGCGTCCTCAATTATAATGAATGAAATTATGTCAAAAATTTCTACTTCCCGTAAATTACCAGTTCTGCCTGGCGCATAAAATAGCGGCGTCCTTGATTGTAATGAATGAAATTACGTCAAAAATTTCTACTTCCCATAAAATTACCAGTTCTGCCCTGCGCTTAAAATAGTAAAAATTTGGATAACCTTTATTGGATAATAAACTTCCTGGCGAGTATTTAGATGCCTATTATGTACAAATATCACAAATAAACTACGAAAATGCATGGCTGATCCAGTATGTATAGGCTGATCCAGTAAATATATTTTACCATTTAAAACATTATTTCCTGCATTTTACACCATTTTACTGGAGTCCCTTGAAAAGCGTAAAAATGAGGTTCTACTATATCTTATTTCTTTGTATAGAACAATTGCTGGTTATTGTGTTATTTGGTACCAGATTCGTATTACAGTACTGTCACAAAATGTACACTGTAGAACACATTTTGTTACAAATTTTTCTCTCTCCTTTAGCTTTGGCAAAGAAGTAGCAAAAATTAAGTTTTGCTTGATGATTTTAACCAACATGAGATTTGGGACAATAGCAGAATTTTACTCTTTTAGGAAGATTTTACAAAGTCTGCAGAAACTTCTTCCAGTCCTACATGATAAAATAGATGGGAAATGGAATATTGTCTCTCTGAAAGGAGTATTTATGTCAATGTGCTACATATGGTGTAAGGTCAAAAACAAAATGAATGTCTTATTGGAGTGTCCAGAAAGAGTGCGCTGGCAATAACACTTTATTGTAGAACTGAAAAATATTAGTCAAACTGGAAGAGAAATATTGTATCCATATGAGTTATGGGTAGACAATAACCTAAGGTTTAGTAAATGCTGGCAGAGAATGGGTGATTTATTTGAAGAGAGTGTAAGGGCATCACAGCATGAGGGAAGCTCATTAAGAAGACTGATAATTGCAAGTGTCTGATCAAAGAATGGCACAAATTATGTTCTGGTAAAAATCGACAAAGTGCCATTATCACACCCAGATAAATTTGGTGAAATTTGACTGCAATTTATCATAATAGACCGAATGAAAGAATGCCAAATAAATTTGACAGAAAACTGCAAATGCTGGAATGGCTGCAACAAAGAAATAATCTGTGACAAAAGTACAAGGAAGGATTAGCTGTATGCGAAAATATGTGCAAGCCTAAAGATGGCATCAAATGTTCAGTGCAGTGACACTTCGATCTCCTCAAAGAAGCAGTTATACAACTCTTCTGCTTGTAAAAAGTGTAATAAACAGATGATAAAAGGTATTCTGTGTGTCAAATGCAAATTTTGGATGCATGAAAGATGTGCTAAAGTGAACCTTAAGTTCGTAAATGATGATTTGCCATGGATGTGTGACGATTGTGTATGTGATGAACGGAAAGAACTATTAAATACAGTAAACTCGAAAAATGAAATCATCAAGATACCAAATGATGACATTGAAGAACTTAAAAGGGAAATGAGAATGTTTCAAAACACGTTAAGTCAACCTGCTGTCAAAAATTAGTTTGAAGCAAATTTCTACTCTACAAGGTGTGCTGCATCAAACTATGGTGTTGTTTTAATTCAAGTCAAGATTTTTAACCGTTCAAATCAAGTGCGAAATTTCACTTTCGGTTCAAAGTGCAATAAGTTCATCAGTGAAATTGGTTCAAATCGCAATAAGTCTATTTACCGCCGAATGCTAATGAAAGTTTTTCCATTAAGATAAATAAAAGCTGTGGCTCAAAGACAAAATGCATTTTAAAACTTCACTACAATGTATCTGTTGTATACCGGTACCACTTATTGTTGTGGCCAGTGCATTGTTCTATGAAACAGACTGCTTGGCCAGTATCGCATTTGTATGTGACCTTGCTGTTCGTGAAAAATATGACTGACGTGGAAGGAGTTGTACATGTAGGGGACCACTCCTCTGGATCTAGGAAGTGGCAAAAGGGCGTTGTGAAAAGGAAAACTTTGGAGATGGGGAGGTAAGATGTTTTAAAAGACACGTTTTTGCAAAACTATATTGCAACTCTTGGTTGGGAACACACAAACCATCCACCATACAGTCCTGATCTCACACGAAGAGACTTCCACCTGTTTCCAGCTTTGAAGAAGACATTCAGTGGAAGGCACTTTGGAAGCAGTGCTGACATCAACCAAGCCATACAATGCTTATTCTGTATATAACACCATATTTTTTTCCTGGAAGGCTTTTTTAAGCTTATAAAGCAGTATAAAAATGTACTTGGAAATTATGTAGAAAAATAAAGAGATGTCTTATCTTTAATGTCTCATTCTATATACTATTTTTTTCCTTTCATACGCAACTCTGATCATAGTCGACAGGGAAACTTATTTTCCAACTCCCCTCTCGTAAAATTCTTTCACTCACTTTCTGGCATAATTTCAGAAATATTAACGAGAAACTGCTTTTCTTGTGGCATATTTTTATAACACTTTGTAATTCAAAATTTTAAACATGGCTGCAATTCAGCAACGGTGGGACAACAATCCAAGAGTCAACACAGTTTCAGCTGACCAGTTGCATAAAATAGTTTACATCTATAAACCTTTTATAGATTTATAGGTTTATAGATGTAAACTATTTTATGCAACTGGTCAGCTGAAACTGTGTTGACTCTTGGACTTTGTAATTCATATTTCTGACTGTTAAACAATTACATAAATTCACAGAGGGACATGGACTAGAAACAGGCCGTGACTAGTTACAGTGTCTCATTCTTCAACCTACTGTATGTGAAATGGATAGTTAAAGCCAGCAATCTACAAAAGTGTCATTGTTATTTATTTCTGAAATTTGTGTTAGAATTATGATGCATTTTGTGACTTTTAAACATTAATAGCAATCAGACTAAAGGTGGTATTTGTTTGCTTAACAAAGTCCAGTTCGGAGCATATAAATTTCACTCACAAACCCTCAAATATGTAAACTGCACAATGGAAGATTTTTGTAACTTTCTTCCAGGAGAAACAGGAATTATTGAAACTATTTATGTGTGTGTCTTAGAGTAGCCCATATAACATTACTCACTTAACATTATTTTAATGCTGAAATCTGTAGCCAGCATCTTATTTATTACCCAAAATGGAAAACTTCTCTGTTTTGGAAGTAGATGACAGCATGGAGTCGAATAACTTCTTATTTGCTCTGCTATAAATTTTCTGTGAAGTATCCCTATTTTCTCTGAAGCGACATCTTGCCCCAGATTCACACAATTATATTGTGTGTTGCTTATGTTTTTAACTGATTCTTCATTCCTTGGTAAAAGCCTTTCACTTTTACTTAGAGCTCTCAGTGATTTCAGATGTTACATAAAAGGCAGGGTCACTATGCAATAAATGTCCAATGTTGTGTTTATTCCATTTTGCTACCTGTCTTAACATTCACCAGAATTTCTTTATTTTCAAACTCTGGATATCTTAGGTCCTTCTGAAGTTCTACTTTGATAATGTGATAGAACATCCCATATTCAAATTCTCATTTGCAGTTAACTCTGCAGTTTCTTCATTTCTCCAGAACTGTTTAATATCTGACCTCTGGTTTTAGGTTTACACATGGCAAGTAATGTGTTACACATCTGATTTTGGTCCATATGGTTTAAAAAATATAACTGTATACATTATGTTGTTGTTGTTGTTAGTTGTTTAAGGGGGACAAAACTGCAATGGTTATCAGTCCCCCATTCCATCTCTAGGCGTCAAAAGTAAATCCAAACACGTAAAAGATAAGACGCCTAGAGTTTAAAATAGCGAAGTGGGAGATGAGTCCCACTAGTCCATAAAACATCAAGAACCACAAGACTAAACAAAAGATGGTTACACAAAGACAACTTACAACAAAGAAACCGATAGCCGTGGTTGACCGACCATAAGAATAAAAAAGGAAAAGTCAACCACTCGGTTTCGCAAAGAAACCTCCAGTTAGAGAGAACGATAAAATCCCCCTGCTCGAATAAAACGTAAAACCTTATCTGCCATTGTGGCATCGTCACCTAAAACTTCCGATAAAACAGCAGGGAGTTTAAAATGTCTCCGCAAGGCGGCTAAAAGGGGGCAGTCCAACAATATGTGGACGACTGTCATAATGGAGCCACACTGACATTGGGCTGGGTCCTCACCCCGAAGGAGATGTCCATGGGTGAGCCATGTATGCCCAATGCGGAGGCGACACAAGACCACTGAGTCCCGTCGTGAACCGCGCATTGAGGAGCGCCATGCAACCGTCGTTTGCTTCACCACCCGGAGCTTGTTGGGCGTGCGCAGGCTACGCCACTCAGTATCCCAAAGCTGACGTACTTTCTGGCGCGACAATGAACGGAGATCAGAAGCCGGGAGGCCGATCTCTAGACAGGACATACCTACAGCCTGCTTGGCAAGCCTGTCAACACGTTCATTGCCCGGGATACCAACATGACCTGGAGACCAGACGAACACCACCGATCGCCCGGACCGTGTAATGGCATAGTGTGTCTCCTGAACGGCCAACACCAGGGTAGACCGTGGGTAACACTGCTCCAGAGCTCGAAGGCTGCTCAGGGAGTCGCTGCAAACAACAAAAGACTCGCCTGAGCAAGACCGGATATGCACAAGAGCTCTGTGAATGGCCACCAGCTCTGCAGTGTAAACACTGCAGCCATTCGGCAGAGAGTGCTGTTCCACATGGTCACCGTGTGTATAGGCAAATCCAACACGGTCATCCACCATTGAGCCATCGGTGTAGATCAGGTCATAACCACGGAACTCCGCTATGACAGCCGAGAACTGACGGCGGAGCGCCTCCAGTGGTACTGAGTCCTTGGGCCCATGGGCCAAGTCCAGCCGAATAGACGGCCTTGTCAAACACCATGGAGGTGTATGCACCTGGACCCGATATGGACACGGAAGGGGCAAAGACTCAAGTTCCAGGAGGAGGGACCGAACTCTATAGGCTATCGTATGACCTGACCTGGGGCGTCGCGGATGGTGAGGGACGACCACATTAGAAAACAGAAAACGACGGTTTGGATGGCCTGGGGAGCAATACACGTTCGCTGCATAAGCTGCGAGCAGGTGTTGGCGGCGGATCCCCAAAGGTGGGATCCCAGCCTCCACTAGTAAACTGTTCACCGGGCTGGTGCGGAAAGCGCCCGTCGCAATGCGGACCCCACAGTTGTGAATGGGGTCCAGGAGATGCAGTGCCGAAGGTGCCGCAGACCCATAGGCAATGCACCCAAAATCGAGACGGGACTGCACCAGCGCCGTGTAAAGCCGCAACAGTGTCGAGCGATCAGCACCCCAGGTCGTATGACCCAGGTGGCGGAGAAGGTTGAGATGGCGCCAGCACTTCCGTTTTAGCTGACGAATGTGGGGGAGCCACGTCAGCCGGGCGTCAAAGACCAGACCCAAAAACCGATGCGTGTCTACCACTGTCAGGACTTCGTCATTAAGGTAAAGTTCAGGGTGAGGGTGGACGGTCCGACGCCGACAGAAGTGCACCACTCTAGTCTTGGTGGCAGAAAACTGAAAGCCATGACTTAGGGCCCAGTTCTGCGCCTTCCGAATAGCACCTTGCAACCTACGCTCAGCAACCTGGGTGCTGCAGGAACTAAAAAAGATACAAAAGTCGTCAGCGTAAAGAGAAGGGGAGACCGACGATCCAATTGCTGTCGCTAGGCCATTGATGGCAACTAAAAATAATGGAACACTTAAAACTGAGCCCTGAGGAACGCCATTCTCCTGGATGTATGAGGCGCTCAGGGAGGCACCAATTTGAACACGAAAGGTACGGACAGCTAAAAAATTCTGGATAAAAATCGGTAGGGAGCCCCGGAGGCCCCAGTCATATAAAGTGTTGAGGATGTGGCGTCGCCAGGTGGTATCATATGCTTTGTGCATATCAAAGAAGACGGCAACAAGGTGTTGGCGCCGGGAAAAAGCTGTGCGGATTGCAGACTCGAGGAACACCAGATTATCGGTGGTAGATCGACCCTGGCGAAAACCGCCCTGGCATGGAGCCAACAATCCTCGAGTCTCAAGAATCCAACACAACCGCCGACTGACCATCCGCTCCAGCAGTTTGCACGGCACGTTAGTCAGGTTAATGGGCCGATAGCTATCCAAGGAACGAGGATTTTTGTCGGGCTTAAGCACTGGGATGATGATACTCTCCCGCCACTGTGACGGGAAAACACCATCACACCAAATGCGGTTATAGACCGCAAGTAGGTTTCGCCGACTATCTGCTGAGAGATGTTTCAGCATTTGACTATGGATGCTATCAGGCCCTGGCGCCGTGTCAGGACACTGTTGAAGAGCACTGAGGAGCTCCCACTCAGAAAAGGGAGTGTTGTAAGATTCAGAGCGGCTGGTACGAAAGGAGAGAGACTGGCGTTCTACCCTCTCCTTTACTGCACGGAAGGCCGGTGGATAATTTGCAGAGGCAAAGGCACGAGCATAATGCTCGGCGAACATCTCTGCAAGTGTGGCCGGGTCCGTACATAGGACTCCATTTGAGGAGATACCAGGGATTCCCACTGGTGTCTGTAATCCCTGTAGCCGTCTGATCTTACTCCAGACCTGCGAGGCTGAGGTGCCTGTCCCAATAGTGGAAACGTACCTCTCCCAGCACTCCTGTTTCCGTCTTCTTATAAGCTGGCGAGCACGAGCGCGAAGCCGTTTAAAATTGATTAGGTGCTCCTGAGAGGGGTGCCGTTTGTATCGCTGTAAGGCCCGCCTGCGGTCTTTAATGGCCTCAGCGATCTCCGGCGACCACCACGGCACTGTCCTACGCCGTGGGCACCCTGATGTACGCGGAATGGTCGCGTTCGCAGCAGAAATGATGGAATGTGTGGCACTCTCGACCACCACATCGATTTCCTCGAGTGGGGGAGGGCCAACGATGGCAGCGGAAGCATAGTCTTCCCAGTTAGCCCTGTGCAGAACCCACCTAGGTGGGCGCGCTGGGGACTCGCGTTGTGGGAGTGACAAAAAGACAGGGAAATGGTCACTGCCACACAAGTCGTCATGGGCTCTCCAGTGAACAGATGGTGGAAGGCCGTGGCTGCAGATCGACAGATCAATGACCGAAAAAGTGCCATGCGCCACACTAAAATGCGTGGGGGCACCTGTATTCAAGAGGCAGAGGTCGAGTTGAGTTAGGAAATCCTCGACAACCCTGCCATGACCAGAGATCGTAGAACCACCCCACAAGGGACTGTGGGCATTGAAGTCGCCCAACAGTAAGAAAGGTGGGGGTAGTTGAGCAACAAGTGCAGCCAAGATGTTCACAGATACGTCACCATCTGGCGGCAAGTAGATACTGCAGACGGTAAACTCCTGTGTGGTCCTCACCCTGACAGCCACTGCTTCTAATGGCGTTTGAAGTGGCACAGATTCACTATACACAGAGGTGAGGACATACACACACACTCCACCTGATACCCTGTTATATATGCTACGGTTGCAGTAAAATCCCCTGTAGCCACGAAGGGCAGGGGTCCGCATTGCTGGAAACCAAGTTTCCTGAAGAGCAATGCAGAAAGCAGGTGTCGTGCTCAAAAGCTGCCGTAGCTCAGCCAGGTGGGGGAAGAAACCGCCGCAGTTCCACTGGAGAATGACATTGTTCGAGTGCTGGGAAGACATGAATCCGAGTCGGTGGGCTACAACTCAGCATCACTGGCACCCACCGGTGTAGGCGTGTCATCGGGATTGTCCGTTTTCTCAATGGCGTCCCCGAGAGCGAGGTCCTCGGGTGACGCAAGAATCTCCACCTCATCCTCAGAAGCAGAGGTGGAGGTGGAGGGGAGTGGTGGCACTGTAGCCACCGTGGTGTCTTTTGTGATGCATGTCTTCGGTTTCTGTTTACCCCTCCGTTCCCTCGGGGGTTTCGCCGGTGGGAGGTGCTCCTTGGACTCAGCCACAGGGACTGAGGAGGAGCGCGAAGCCCTACGACCAGCAGTCTGCGAGCGCGCCGGCTGCTGGTTAGTGTCGATATCGACACTGGCAGAAGGGAGTGTCCCAAGGGACCCCTTCCGCCTGAGGGAAGCCGGAGAAGGTTGTTCTTTCTCCGGCAGAGAGGTGGTTGCTGACCCCGAGGCTTTCGCCTTGGGAGCTTTGGATTGATGGCCCCCAACCTCCGTGGGGGCAGGCTTAGGTTGGCGGCCCTGGGGGCCCACAGGAACAGAAGAAGTAGAAAATACTGTCGTCGCCAAGGAGAGTGGCGACGACGTCACTGCTGCAAACGTGTTTTTCATCGTTACAGGGTGCAGACGATCAAACTTTTTCCTGGCCTCATTATAGGATATACGGTCCAGGGTTTTATATTCTGTAATTTTCCGCTCCCGTTGAAATGCGGGGCATTGCGACGAGCAGGGAGGATGGTTCTGACCACAGTTTACGCAGATGGGAGGCGGAGTGCATGGGGCGTCCGGATGTGCTGGACGCCCGCAGTCCCTGCATGTAGCACTGGACATGCAACGGGAAGACATGTGGCCGAACTTCCAGCATTGGAAGCACCTCACAGGGGGAGGAATATAAGGCCGCACGTCAACACGGTAAACCATCACCTTGACCTTTTCGGGTAACGTATCACCCTCAAAGGCCAAGATGAAGGCACCAGTTGCGACCCTATTATCCTTTGGGCCCCTATGGACGCGCCGGACAAAATGAACGCCTCGTCGTTCAAGGTTTGCCCGTAGCTCGTCGTCTGTCTGGAGCAATAAATCCCGATGGAAAATTACTCCCTGAACCATATTCAGGGACTTGTGGGGAGTGATGGTCACCGCAACGTCACCCAGCTTGTCACAAGCGAGTAGCGCCCGTGACTGGGCCGGGGATGCTGTGTGGATGAGAACAGACCCGTTGCGCATTTTAGAGATGGAGTCCACTTCCCCAAACCTGTCCTCTAGATGTTCCACAAAGAACTGAGGCTTGGTCGCTGAGAATGAGTCCCCATCAGTCCTGCTGCACACGAGATATCGAGGAACATAATCTTCACCCTGTTTTGTGGCCCGACGTCCCTCCCAAGGCGTGGTCAGGGAGGGGAACGTTTGGGGGTCGTACGTAGATGCATTAAACTTTCCCTTCTTAGAGACGGCGGTTGTACGTCCGCCAACGTCACCCGATTTGTGTCTTTTCATGGCGGGTGATCCGCCCCGATGCCACCCACTCCGATCAGGGGCTCTCCTCATGGGCGCCACCCAGCCACAGCAACGTCACCTGGCGGGATGACCGTTGCCGGGAGTCCTGATGCCCCACAGAGACAAGCATCGACTCCTTGGCTTGCATGAGGAGTATGCAGCTCTGGCACCGGTAGAGCGATCCCTGTGTTGTCAGGGGGCTACAGCCAAGAGGGTACATGACGACCCCACCACAACGGACTGGCTACCGTGTTGGCTTTCTGGCGCTACGTGAACCATCATAAAGTAGAGTGCTGAGATATCAGTGCACAATGGATGCGACTTGCACGGAAAAAAGAAATGACCTGCCCAGTGGCAGAATAGAATCCGCAGTCGCAAGTCCACTCCATGATGGGTGCTTAAGATGGCATGGCACGAGAATTACATGATGCACCATGTAAGGTGTCCTTCCCCAAATGGTTCGCTCTTCTGTAAAATTTTGAAAAATGGAGGGTCAAACCCACATAGGGGACCACAGATGGAAAGCCGAAAAGTATGAAGACTCCTTTTAGTCGCCTCTTACGACAGGCAGGAATACCGCGGGCCTATTCTTACCCCCGAACCCGCAGGGGGGACTGTATACATTATTTTACATTCTTGGCCACTATAACTATTACTGGCATACTACTCAAGTTGAGGATCACTTAACACTTTCAAATTTAAATATTACCCTGTAGTTAGTGATTACCCGATCCCAATAAATTTGTTTAAGAAACAAATGGTGTCTGTCTGCACACACCAAAGACACCAAGATGGTAAAGAGAGATTAAAAAAATTTCTTCATGTATGGTCGAATTGATCTCTTGTGTTTTGTAGTTTTGGTTGCTACAGTGTCATTTTCACGCTCTTCTTCACAGCCCATCTCAGCACTGAAACTGTGTATAACTACGCCTTGATTAAGCAACTTCTCTACTGATGCAGTATGGCTGTCATAAATACAGCAGATGTTTTAGTAGTCTTCTGTTCTCAGCTTCAATTTAGTCTTAACGTAGTCCACTTACACAGCAGACCATACTGAGTGTTCTCTTCCTGCCTGTAGCCCTAAAGTGGAGAAAACAAAACGTTACCTAGAAAGTGATGCCTTTTTATATGTCAAACAATTAAAATGTGAGTGAAATTTACATGTCAAAATATTCACAAGAGAGATAACACTGGGGGAAATATGTTTCCAGAATTATAAATTATTAAAGCCTAATTCTGATTGTGCTACTTTTCAAATGATTAATTTGATAAAAAAATATGGACAATGAGGACAGTTGCAACACCACAAAAAAGTTTGTCATGCTGCAAAAGGCACATAAAAGAAAAAAAGATACCATCCATACTGTCAAACATGCACATTTCATAGACACATAACTGCCTTCTCCATCTGCCACACTCCTGAACCCAAGTCTCTGAGTGTGACACATCTTTTTCCTGACAAAGGCTAATGGGCAAAAGCTGAAGTTATGTGTAAGTTTGAGTGTTTTTATGTGCCTGTCACAGTTCAACATACATCTTTGGGGTGAGTTGCAACTATCCACATTTATTGGTGAATTACAACCTGGACTTTCCACTGATTTCATACAACCATAAAAATAATTAATGAATTTGCAAAATTCATTAAAATTACATATGAAATAACTCGAAACAGATTCATAAACATTCTTCAGTTCAGCAACTATTATTTTTCAGAAAAGAGGGAGGGTGCCTATTTTGCTTAAACTTGCACAGGAATTGATGTTTTAATAGTAAATGTAATTTTTATTTTATTTTTCTGTAGATTGCGTAACTAATGAGGAGCTACTGAACAGAATTGAGGAGAAAAGGAATTTCTGGCATGGTACAAACCATATCACTTCAGGCAGGGGGTTTACCTTCATAGTCTGGGATATTATTGAATTTCGCATATGTTAAAATTCAGGACTAACTAAGAAAAAAAATTCCTGCCCCAAGATGCAAGCCTCCAAAAATGACACTGCAAGCACGATTTTGAAGTGACGAATTTTGGGGAAAATTTTAAAATGCTGTATCTCTGGAACAATTCTAGATAATGAGTTCAGTAAGGACTAAGACATATTCTGCTTCTTCATTGAGTAGAGTCAGTGATTGAAATGGCAAATTACATGCTATTAACATATATACATAGATTTGTTGCCTGTATGTATGACAATCAGTGGTGATTGCATATGTCTTACAAACTTGTGAAGAAACAGATGAAGTAAAGGTCAACTTTTAAATCCACATGGACCATCTCCGTCACTTCTGTTTCCTGCCAAACCAGACACTTGTGATAATGTTACATTTTCTGATGACACAAGAGTCGATCCAGTGACACCAACTGGAAGGACATATAATCTCCTTGCATCAGATCTGGCGAACATTAACAATTTAGTTGGAGAATTGTGAGGAGAGATCTAATCACTTTTCATTGCCTTTTCATTAAAATTGTAATGTAAATGGGTCATAATACGATTATAATAATGCAAACCATATTTTAGTAGAACATTACTTATGGATTGTATGTTGTTATAATTTGTGTTTCATATATGTGATTACCTTCTTCATTTTTGTAGTGAATTGATGCTGACAAAATAATTTTTTGTGAATGGTGCCTTTGGTGTGCCATCTTGATATTTACTATATTTGCAGTAACATAATGGAACAATAAAATATTTTTTTTTTCCAGAAAATTAGAAGATGGGGTGTTACGAGATATTCAAGGTCAAAGGCAAGTTCAATGACCTTTAGAATAAAAATATACAGAAACCTGCCATGTGGCATATCAGTGTAAAGGTCTATCCATTAGCTTTCCAACAGTACCATTTTCATAGCTGCAATCTTTTTATGTTGAGACAGACGTATGTAAATTTCACACGTCTTCCAAGCTTACCAGACCTCTAACTGTCTTTGTAGTTGTAATACAGCCCTGCAAATTGGTATTTTTCCATCTCTTATCTGGATTATTCAATGCACCAAATTTGAAAGAAATGTGAAATGATCAGGTTGAAAATGTTACTTTACTGTGTTGAATTAACATGGAATGACCCAAAGTGAAGAGCATGCACTGAACAAAAGTGTAGTTTATATGTGAACAAGAAGAAAAAAAGCACCAAGATTTCACAATTAAAAATACACTTTTCCATGATAAATAATGATACACTTTCCACTGGAACTGCAAAACTTATTATCTTTTGAAAGGTAGAGGTTTTATACACATGCATTGAACTTCCTGGGGTTAAATGCATGTATGGTGTGTGTGTATGTGTGTGGTTTTTTTTTTTTTTTTTTTTTTTTTTTTTTTTTTTTTTTTTTTTTTTGTGAAGTGTAGACATTGATAATGGAGTGATAACTGATGAGAACTATGAATGGTCAATCAAGTGCAAGCAGCCAATGAGAATGTAGTTTTTCAGTTCTGTTTTGTAAATGAAGTTTGTGTATAGCCTATTTTGTGATGACAACCAACAGAAATCTGTAACTGCAGTGAATGAAATGAGCTGTAGTCAAAACTTATCAATTTTCAAGCCTGTTCTTAGGCAGGAACATAATGACACAATGAAAGTACAGCCATAACATTATTTCTACATATACATACAAACTCCGCAATCCACTGTAAGGTGCCTGGCGGAGGGTACACTGCACCACTACTAGGAATTTCCTTTCCTATTCCACTCCCAAATAGGAGGAGGAAAAAAAGAATGCCTATATGCCTCCATACGACCCCTAATTTCTCTTATCTTCTCTTTGTGATCACTACGCGAAATGTAAGTAGGCGGCAGTATTTGCAAACTTCTGATTAAGTTTCGTTACTTCCCATCAATATTTTGAAGTATAATTAAGACTTTTGCCATTGTTACTACATAATTAGTAATTTGTACAAGAAAGAACTAAAATAAATATGATAGACTAACCTTGAAGCATGATCTTCTTTAGCATTGTTACCCTTTAAGATATATCAAACGCAGATGAGTCTGTAATAACTACATAAATAGATGGCCTTCTGGGCCCAAAATTTTTTTAAGTGGGCTGGGCCTTTAAGTGTTAAGTTTTGAATAAATGGCAACCAGACTGCGATTTAAGAAAGTCATAGCACATTCTGACTAATAACAAATGTGCTTTGTATTGCTTTGAGGACATTTACTTTGAAAGTTATTACTAATCATATTTTTCCCCCACAACCTGTTACAAATGTAAACAGGTGTGACAACACTCACTGAAAGCTAAATGTTGGAATTATTGCACAAACTTTGTCCTAAAGCCTGTGACACATTCTGCTACCAGTAGACAATGTGTGTGCACAGTGTTTTGTTGCTATAAATAACACATTTTCTTTGCAAGTTCAAATTTATTTTGGTGTCATTCTTTGTTTGTGTTGTATGCTGCAGTATTATTCTGTACTAGAAGGCTGACGCAAAATTCTTATCAGTCAAAATTACCAAGAATTAACAGATTTCTAAAACAATAAATTCACAGATTTGTTTCCGGATGAAAAATTTCCCCAGGATCGTCCTGGATTGTCCCAGGGCATATACACCCTGTGAATAGATATTTATTGTGAAACTATTGGTAGGAACACAGAGCCTCAAAGAACAAAAAGACGGCAATAATCTTTCCAGAGTTTATGAAGGCATATGACTCCATCGACAGAAAGACTCTTGGAATGATCCTGAAGAACAGAGGACTAGACAGCACACACTGCTCATAAAGCAGTAGCTCATTACAAATAGTACTGTAAGGTTCTGAAAAATGTCATTAAGAATGCAAAAAGTATGTGGTATGCAAAAATAATAGCAAACTCTTGGGATAAAATTAAAACTATCTGGTCAGTCGTGAAGGAAGTGTCTGGTTAGCAGCAGCAGGTAGAAGATATAACGTCAGTGCGTAGTAGGAATGTTTCTGTTACTGACAAGTTAGATATATGTGCAATATTCAATAATCACTTTCTGAATATAGTAGAGGAACTAAACAAAACTCTAGTTTCTACAGGTAATCATATAACGTTTTTAGAAAATGCCTTTCCGAGGCTGTTACCTGAAATGATCCTTCATGATACTTCCACAGGTGAGATTGAGTCAATAATTAAATCACTAAAGACTAAGGACTCTTGTGGATATGATGGGGTATCTAGCAGAATTCTAAAGTACTGTTCTCCATATGTTAGCCCAGTACTAAGCCATATTTGTAATTTTTCCTTTCAGAATGGTCAGTTTCCTGACAGATTAAAGTACTCAGTAGTGAAACCGCTTTATAAAAAAGGAGAAAGGGATAATATAGACAACTATAGACCTATTTCTATGCCATCGGTTTTTTCCAAAGTTATTGAAAAGGTTGTATATTCAAGATTAATTGATCATTTCAGTTCACATAATTTCCTGTCAAACGTACAGTTTGGTTTTAGAAGTGGTTTAACGACTGAAAACGCTATATTTTCGTTTCTCTGTGAGGCACTTGATGGGTTAAATAAGAGGCTACGCACATTAGGCGTCTTCTTTGATTTAACAAAAGCGTTTGATTGTGTTGATCACAAAATATTGTTGCAGAAGTTGAAACATTATGGAATACAGGGAGTAGCCCACAACTGGTTCACCTCTTACTTTAATAATAGACAACAGAAGGTAATTCTCCGCAGTGTAAAAAATGGCTATGACGTGCAATCCCAATAGGGCACAATTAAGTATGGGGTGCCCCAGGGGTCTGTTTTGGGACCATTGCAGTTTCTTAATTTATATAAATGATATGCCTTCGAGTATAACAGGTGATTGTAAAATATTTTTGTTTGCTGATGATACCAGCTTGATAGTGAAGGATGTTGCTCGTAATATTGACACAGTATCAAATAATGCAGTTCAAGAGATAAGTTCATGGCTAGTAGAAAAAAAGTTGATGTTAAATCACAGTAAAACTCAGTTTTTACAATTTCTAACAAATAATTTGACGAAAGCTGACATTATGATTACACATAATGGGCATGTGATAAGTGAGACTGAACAGTTCAAATTTCTAGGTGTTCATATAGACAGTAAGCTGTCATGGAAAGCCCATGTTCAGGATCTTGTTCCAAAACTAAATTCTGCTATATTTACCATTAGAACAATATCTGAGATAAGTGATTTTTCAACAGGAAAAGTAGTCTATTTCGCTTACTTTCACTCACTTATGATATACGGCATTGTATTTTGGGGTAACTCGCCTGATGCAAAAAGGATATTTCTGGCTCAAAAACGGGCGGTTCGAGCAATATCTGGTGTAAGTTCGCGAACGTCATGTCGACCCCTTTTCAGTAGTCTGGGAATTTTGACTCTGGCGTCACAATACGTCTTTTCTTTAATGTCGTTTGTTGTTAATAATATCAGCTTATTCCCACGAGTTAGTAGCTTTCACTCGGTGAATACTAGACAGATGTCTAATATTCATTTGCACCACACCACCTTAACACTTGTGCAGAAAGGGGTGCAGTATTCTGCGGCATCCATTTTCAATAAGCTGCCACAAGAACTAAAGAATCTTAGCGCTAATCCACATGCTTTCAAATCTAAATTGAAGAGTTACCTCGTGGCTCACTCCTTTTATTCTGTTGAGGAACTTCTAGAAAAGTTAAACAATTAAGCTAATTCAGTTTTTCTTTATTGATTCTTTTCACTTTGTCTTAAGATTGTCATGTGCAAAGGACTACTTAAAAATTTTCTATTACCATTCTTGTGTAACAATGTATTGACTTGTTCCATGACCATGGAGTCTTACTCCTCAAGTGGGTCCTATGGAACAGAAAAAACCAATAAATAAATAAGGAGATTCTGTCAAATGAAGACTAGATTCAAACAAGTGCATTCAGAAGAGCTTGAGATTGAGACAAATGTTAGAGAAATGGATTGTCATCAATACTGTTCAATACAATACAATGAGAATACAAAAAATGTGGGGGACAAAAAAAACTTTCCAGAAAATACATCAATAGTAAGCGAAGTGGTAGAGGATGCAAAGACACAACTTGACAATGACTGCATGTAACAAGACATACATAATACAATAAAAGGAATCCAATACTATAAACTGCTGAAACAACAATACTAGAAAGAAATTGCGTAGAACGACTAGAAAAATACTGAGCACTAAATGAGGTAGTGAGAGATTGGGCGCGAAGACTGTCAAGAGGCTCACTGAGCTGCTGACATGCACAAAACATAACCAGTTCTGTACCGGAACATGTAATCAAGATGACTAAAAGATTCAAAAATACACTTATCACACTGCAAACTGTGTTGTTATCTTCAGTCCAGATACTGCTTTGATGCAGCTGTCCACCATACTCTATCCTGTGCAAGCCTCTTCATCTCTGAATAAGAATGGCAACCCACATCCATTTGAATATGCTTACTGTATTCGTCTCTTGCTCTCCTCCTGTGACTCCCCCCCCCCCCCTCCCACACACACACTTACCTCCAACACTAAGTTGATGATTCTTGATGTCTCAGAATGTGTGCTACCAACCTATCCCTTCTGTTAGTCAAAATATGGTAGAAACTTCTTTTCTCCCCAATTCTGTTCAGCGCCTCATTAATTACGTTATCTGCCACCTAATCTTTACCATTCTCCTGTAGCACCACATTTCAAAAGCTTCTATCATATTGTTATCTAAACTCCTTATCATCCATGTTTTACTCCCATACAATGCTACACTCCAGACAAATGCATTCAGCCAACATTTAAATTAATTTTAGATGTCAAATAAAGTTCACTTCAGATATGCTTTGCTTTCTACAGTATGTATGCCTAGGTGTGTTTGCACCTGTGTAAATGTGTGGGTGTGTGTGTATTTGTTTACATTCCTTTTCTTCCCCCAAGGTAAGTCTTTCCTCTCCCGGGATTGGAATGGCTCCTTACCCCCTTCCTTAAAACTCTCATTTCCTTTTCCCTCTCCTTCCCTTCTGCCTCAAGAAGCAACTGGGCTGCAAAAGCTTGTGTTTGTGTGTGTTTTATTTATTTGTGCTACTATCACACCTGCGATCCTTCGCCTGGTGAGTAATCTTCATCTATTTTCTTATATATAATTTTTCCAGCTAGGAATTTTTCGTCTATAATATTCGTATTATATATATCACCTTCCCTACCCTCTGGCTCCTACCCATACAACCGCCCCCGTTGTACAACCTGCCCTATGCACCCTTCCACCACCACTTACTCCAGTCCAGTAACCCGGAAGGTGTACACGATCAAGGGCAGAACCACTTGCGATAGCACCCACGTGATTTACCAACTGACATGCCTGCACTGTGAAGTGTTCTATGTGGGAACAATCAGCAACAAACTGTCCATTCGCATGAACGGTCACAGGCAGACAGTGTTAGTTGGTAATGAGGATCACCCTGTGGCTAAACATGCCTTGGTGCACGGCCAGCACATCTTGGCACAGTGTTACACCGGGTTATCAGGATACTTCCCACCGACACCAACCTTTCAGAACTCCAGAGATGGGAACTTGCCCTTCTGCTTATTCTCTCCTCCCGTTGCCCACCTAGACTCAAAGTTTGCTAAATTCAAATTTCCACCCACCATTTTTAGCATCTTTGCCTTGGTTCTGTGGACAGAGTCTCTGTCTCAAGTGGTATCTCTGTCCAACTTCTTTTTTTTTTTTTTTTCCTTTTAAAAATGTGTGTCTAGGTGTGTTTGCGTTTGGATGTGTGTGTGTGTGTGTGTGTGTGTGTGTGTGTGTGTGTGTGTGTGTGTGTGTATTTGTTTACCTTCCTCCCCCCCCCCCCTAAGGTAAGTCCTTCCACTCCTGGGATTGGAATGACTCCTTTTCCACTTCCTTAAAACCCATATCCTTCCCTTTCTCCTCCCCTTTTTTCTTCTTATCCTGAAGAAGCGACCTAAGGTTGCGAAAGCTTGTATGTGTGTTTGTGTGTGATTTTATTTGTGTCTATCGACGAGCCGGTCCTTTGGGTAAGTCATCCGTTTTCTGTAAATGTTGCTGTCATGTTTAAAATATTGAAGCTATTATTTCCTATGACAGCAAGAAATATCACACAGTAACTTTATCAACTACTGGGATTGAATATACAGCCATGGCTTCGGCTTGTCAAGTGTCATAGCTGTGGAAGTAAAAGAAAAGGAGGAGGATGAGAAGGTCCCACATCCAAATGAATAATCTGCAAGAAACTATGATATGCAGTTCTTACTGTGATTGGTTATGTCATTTACAGTTCTCTTGTAAGTTATAATAATAAATTTCTTGGCTGGAAGATATTTCACAATTCGCGTACAGAGTAGGAAGTTTACTTCAGACGCCAAATAAGAGAGAACATACTGCTGGCATTCACCAGTTTGTGTACTTTGTGACATGTTCAACAAGCCAATCCACATATTTTTGGAACTGTGTCAGTAGTTGTTAGGTCTCCTTGTAAATGACTCATCATTTACCATGATGTGTATTCAACTCTCTTCCTAGAATGCTAGTAATCACAGGTCAACGAGTGATGAATTAGAAGAGCTAACTAAAACAATCAAATCTTAATCTGATGAGTTTACGGGCAAGTTAGCAGATAGTGGAAGCGTCTATGATGCACCTCGATGAGAGAAGTCAGAAGCAGGAAACAATGAAAGCATAAAGAAGATGAGAATGTTCGTCCAGTAGCAGATACTACGAATAATAGTGGTGTGTGGAACAACAATCCTCAAATCCATTAATATGTGAGTTCAAAGGGTATATAGGAATGAACTTACACTTAAAAAAAAAAAAAAAAAAAAAAAAAAAAAAAAAAAAAAAAAAAAAAAAAAAAAAAAAAATAAATAAATAAATAAATAAATAAATAAATAAATAAATAAATAAAATATTGGTGTCAATGCCTTAGAGTTTTTAATATCATTGTGAGAACAAACAAAATTGTTTGTGAGCAAGGAAGTAGAAACTAAGAAAGGAAATGATAAAAATGTTCAAATGTTTGTAAATCTATTGGACCAAACTGCATGGTCATCAGCCCGTAGCTTACAAACTACTTAAACTAACCTAAGGACAAACACACACACACACACACACACACACACACACCCAGGCCCAGGGAGGACTTGAACCTCCGACGGCGAGCAACTGCGCTCCACAGTAAGGTGCCTCAGATGGCTCGGCTACTCCACCGTGGCAAGGAAATGATCAACCATGCTCTTGAGTTGACGAATAAAGATGTAATGTAAATTAATTTCTGTGGCGGTTGTTACATATGAAGCTTGTTGTTTTCCATCAACAGCATCATGAGGAATAATTATGTTTCAAACTCAGCACTGACAGATGTTTTGTGGAAGGGCCATCTGTTTTTCAAACAATATATCAAGGAAAAGAACCATAAGTAAGATGTAAAACTCAATGAAATCTGTGAATCTAATAGTGTGGTTCTCTGAATAAAAATCTGTCCGAACTCTCAGATGGCCTAGCTGGATCATGCATCTAATACGTTTCTACACCTGGTGGAAACCAAAGAATATGTCCATTAATTTTTGGGAATGCAGTCACACGAAATCCACTTCTTCCACTCATATTTCAGCCACGTACAATCTGGCCATCATCAGATGAGTCCAAGACTGTCGACGAGGTGCCAGACGTGGCCTTATAAGCCTGATCACAGCGGCAATGCATGTGTGCATCACAATTGCTGATTTACTGCATACTGAAATACTCACAACCGTGTGCCCCCCTGTGGCAGAAGCGCTCTGGTGTTCACGTCTCGATATATGCTTGGCGGCAGCAACACCTTGACACCATCTCTGCAATTTCAGCACTCCAAGTGCAGGATTCAAAGCTTTGTCTAAATTAAAACCTTTATCTCTGTTTATTAATTTATCAGCCAGTACAATTTCAACAGCTTCCTTAAATATAGCATCCCAGAACGAAGATAGGTGTCAAAATCTCCACATCACTATAGTTCATGGAATGACCAGTTTTTATGCAATGTTCAGCCACAGCTGACTTGTCTGGCTGTAATAGGCAAGTATATTGTCTGTGTTCAACACATCTCTCGTGGACAGTGCGCGTTGTCTGGCCTATATATGAATTATTACAATTTCTGCATGGGATCTGGTACACACCTGGCTTGCGAAGCAATAAATCATCCTTTCCTGACCTGAGTAAGGCTGCAATCTTCACAGATGGCCGGAAAACACGATGTTTTTTTTTTGGAGAATGCGGCTTATCTTTGATGAAAGAGCGCTCATTTAAGGTAAGAAGGCTCTTGAACTGTAAGTATTATTTTCGTCTTCTTCTTCCATGTCACGTGCTTGCATTCTCCGATTCACATCAAATGCTCTGTGAATATCCATTCGCTTTGAAAATGCTCTTCAGTGTGTGAGCTCTTCCTGCAAGTTATCATCAGATATACAATGTACTCTGTGAACCAATGCCTTGAGGACCCCTACGGTTTGTGAAGGGTGATGGCAGCTACTGGCATGTAAATACAGATTCATATGGGTTGGTTTTTAATATACTGCATGTCCTAATGCGTCTGATTCCTACAGTAGTTTGCTTGGAACCTGTACAGCCATTAAAACAATGCAACAATCAGTCCATTTGGACTCAGTTGGCCTTTGTCTTCCTGTGAGACAGGTCATATTTGTTTCTGGTGCTGCCATTTTCCAGTCTATTTCTAATGAAGTATGTTTTTAATGAATAGTGCTCAGTCAATTACAATGGAAAGTGTAAAGTCATGTAGTGTTGGGAAATTACTTAAAAACACCATGTCATTTGATGACCTTCACGACAGTAAAATCTCTTGAAAAAATTTCAGAGCTGAGTGAAGACCAACAAGATTTAATTTTGCTACGGTCCAATATAAACATTGCAGAAGACCAAGAAAGAACTATATGTGGGCATCACAGATATTATTACTTAAAAGTATTTGAAAGCCATGAAAGAACTTCTTGTGATTCTTTCAAAATACACAGACAGTCAGTTAAAAAATCCTTGAAGTCAGTAGGCTTAGCTATGTCAAAATCACTAAGAATTAAGAGAATCTATGTGAAACCAGGCCAAAAAGTGTGTAACTTGTCGTAAGATTTGTGAACAAAAAACAGAAATCAGTTACATAGATGAAAGTGATGCAGATGACCCGGAGGTGACATTTCATGAATCAGGACTTAGACACAGTATTGAGGATGCAAATAAAATTTTAGGTGATTTGGGATGCTCTTCCTTAAAACTTCATTCCATTCCAAATCACAGCAAGGTCTAATATGGCAAACAGAAACTGGAAAAAGTGAAGCATGTGTTGGAAAATAAAGTGTCCCAGGCATTAGATTGCAGAGTTGAAATTTCTGACAGTAGGGAGGGTAAAAAAGATGATGAAGTTGTTAAGAAAGCCAAAGATTTTGATGACACTATACTGTTAATGAAAGAAAAAGTGGCTAGTGTTAAGGCAATCTGCAAAAATTGTTTTAACTTTAGCTTCTCCCTCTTGGTCAAAAGAAAGAATAATGTCAGAATTCAATGTTAGTGAGTATGTAGTTCGACAGGCAAGTAAACTGAAAAGAGAAAAGGGTATTTTATCAGTTCTTAAACCAAGAAGACGTAAAATAATCTCTGATGAAATTATGAAGTTTGTCACAGATTTTTACCAAAATGATGAATATACTCGAATGTTACCAAGAGCAAGAGACAAAGTTAGCATTCAGGTAAATGTTGCAACCTAAGGGAACTATATTCTTGTTTTAAACAGGAGAATCCAAACATTAACATTGGTTTTTCTAAATTTTGTTCACTAAGACCAAAGAGGTGTATTTTAGCTGGTGCTGCAGGCAGCAGACCGCGGTGGCCGAGGGGACTGAGGTGTGTCAGTCACGGTCTGCACGGCCACTACGGTTGGGGGTTTGAATCACCCCCTCGGGCATGGATATTTGTGCCGTCCTTAGTGTTAGCTAGTTCATAAGTAGTTTGTAAGTTTAGGGACAGTCACTCATTCTGTGTGTATCTGTAGTATCCACCAAAATGTAAAACTGCTTTTGGATGTGGGGCACATTGAAAAAACATATAAAGAACTTATAAATTTTCTTGTACGTGATAACCAAAGCGACTCGTAAAACTATGACTGCATGCTTTATCACTGTGATAGTTGTCCCAGTGAGGAAAAATTGTTAGAATTTTTGAAAGAAAAATTAGCTTACAAATATGAAGCCAAAGGCAATGTTGAGTACAGCGAATGGATTAACATAGACCATCGGGCCGAATTGGTAAAACAGTCTGCAACTGTTGATGAATAAATCGACTTATTGATAACAAAATTACAGGCACTTAAACTACATTCATATATATCTGTCAGGCAAGATCCTTGAAAATGTTGAAAGAAAATCTAACCCCTGAGAAAGCAATTTTGTTAATGGACTTCGCTGGAAACTACACATTTGTAATTCACAATGAAATACAGAGTTACCACTGGTCAAGAAGCAGCTGTACAATCCATCCTGTTTGTGTTTATGTGATAAATGAGGAAAATAAATTGGTAATAGTAAACCACTGCTTTATAAGTGATGATATGGAGCATGATGTGGGATTTGTACATGCTGTCCAGACAAAAATGGTTAAGTGGCTGAGTGTGCACTACCCATCAGTCAAGAGACTGCATTATTTCACTGATGGATGTGCTGTGCAATATAAAAATAGAAAAAGCTTTAAAAACTTGTGTGAACATAAAAATGATTTTTCTGTTGATGCTGAACATTCCTTTTTTGCTACTAACCACGGTAAATCTGTGTGTGATGGATTGGAAGGAACCGTAAAATGTGTGTTGAGAAAAGCTAATCTTCAACTCAATGATGATGTACAGATAACAACTGCATCTGGTATTTACAACTTCTGCAGTGCTAATATTGAAAAATATTTCTTCCACTTCTTAGATAAAAACAACATAGATTTCCTCCACAAGAACTATGAGAAGAAATTGTTGACAACCCGCACAATACTTGGCACCAGGAATTTTCACCATTACAAACCAATTTCCTGTGATTCATTACAAATTAAAAGAGTAACTTTTTCTGAAAAGCTTACCTTGATATTCTCATTCAATGAAAATGTCTTGCAATGGACACACTCCCATCCTCAACAAAACACTTTTGTAGCTGCTGTATACAATGACAGGTGGTATTTTGCCTTTGTCAAGAATATATGCAATGAAGAACAAGATGCTGAACTACTTTTTCTCCACCCACCTGGACCTGCAGTGTCATTCTTTTAGCCTGAGAAGGAAGATGCTTGTTTTGTGCCTTGGGAAAACATTTTATGTACTGTTGGTGTACCTGAATCAAGCTCTTTAGGAAGAGTGTATTACTTTAATGAAAATGATGTGAAGTTAACACAATCAAATTTGTCACAGTGGATTAAAAAAAGAGACGCTATTAAAACTTCCACTTGAGAACTCAGCATCTCTTCCGCTGAATGGGTACATTTTAAATAAAAATCATTTATTTATCTTGTGTAATTGTTATGTAAATAAAGTTAACAGTATTAATGAAAATATTTGTTGGCTCTGTACTTTTATTGTTTTAACAAATGAGACATGTTATCAAGCTTATCGGTTAACTTTTTTTTTTTTTTTTTTTTTTTTTTTTTTTTTTTTTTTTTTTTTTTTTTTTAATGACCTTCAGATCAAAGATATGAAATAGTTCATTATATTAAATGATTGCCACTGTCTGTCAAAACCCATGCTATTTTTTGTTTGTAATCATATCATATATATGAGTCTCAATAAAAAAAGGCCTAGAATTAACAACTCTGAAAGTATTTTGAATATTTAAGAAAGCAGTGTATGGGCCATAACAACTGGTGTTGATCTCCTTTATTCCCAGAAGTTGAGCAGAGTTATAAAAAATTGAAAATCAGGTAAGTATCTTTTTCTCCCTAAAGTAAAGTAATCTAAATGGCAAGCTTCAGCCATGATGTTTATGTATGTTTTTTGGAAATTAAGATTTTTCTATCTAAAAAACTATGAAATATGTGGAAGAAACTTTACACTGTTTGTTGTCATGTCAAAAGTAACAAAAATCTGGTGCAGTGGGTTTCAGCTTGGATGAACTTACTTGCAAAGTTGCTGTTTTCATCACAATAAAAAGTTTTTTTGGTTTCTAATTTATTTCTGTGTCCATTCATAGGATACCCATTAATATTTTTATTTTATTAGAAAGCCTACTATCCAGGGAATTGTTCAAGATCAAAACTAGGTTCCCAGCAGGTTGGAGAAATGTTATATAAGCTTTTTTCAACAGCCTTGTACTTTTTCCAGGAACTGGGAAGTGGCATTAATTAATAATTTTTGTAATTTTCTTTGAAACTTTACAGCTTAAATAATTACAAGACTGCTAACTATATGCCTCTCTTAACCTCAGGGGAAAAAAAAAAAAAAAAAAAAAGAAAAGCTTCATAAAGACCCGAGTTGTGAGTATTTCTGTAGTACGGAACCATTCTTGCGGAGCCACATTGTCGGACCATCACTGCATTGAAAATTCCATATAAAAAAAAGTTTCAGCCTGAGACCAAAAACATTTTGGATATGTTCTTATGTTGTAAGTATATGCAAATATACAAAGTATCATGAAAATATGAGACTGTGGGTGACATGACCCGGGTGATTTGACATGGAATGACCCTCCAATTCCAAAGAAAGCCCGTGCAGGCAAGTGTGGAAATTACAGAACCATCGGTTTAATAAGTCACTGTTGCAAAATTCTAACAAGAATTATTTATCGAAGAACATAAATACTGGTGGAAGCCAACTAGGGAGAAAATCAGTTTTGAATTAAGAGAAATGTAGGAACATGTGAGGCAATACTCACATTACGACTTATCTTAGAAGGCAGATTAAGGAAGAGCAAAACTACATTTTTCAATTTTGTATATTTGGAGAAGCTTCTTGACAATGTTACCTGTAATATACTCTTTCAAATCCTGAAGATAGCACAGGTAAAATATAGGGAACAGAACATTATTTAAAATTTGTACAGAAACCAAACAGCAGTTATTAGAGTGTAAGGGCATGAAAGAGAAGCACTGGTTGGGAACTAGCCCCCCCCCCTCCCTCCCCACTGGAAAAAAAGAAAGCTCTGTTTTGCTGATGACATTGTAATTCTGTCCCAGACAGCAAAGGAGCTGGAAGGACAACTGAACAGAATTGACAGTGACTTGAAAGAAGGCAAAACAGGGGTAATGGAATGTTGTCTAAGAAAATCAGGTGATGCTGAAGGAGTTAAGACTACACAATGAGAGAATGAGGCTGATAGATGAATTTTATTTCTTGGACAGTAAAATAACATACAGCAGTCTTAATATAGACAATATGAAATGCAGAATGGCAATGGGAAGAAAAGACTATCTGAAAAAAGAGAAATTTATTAGCATCAAATATGAATTTAAGTGTAAAGAATTATGTTCTGGAAGCATCTGTGTAGAGTGTTGCTCTGTGTGGTAGTGAAATATGAATGACACGTAGTTCAGACAAGAAGATAGATGCTTTTGAAATGCTGAAGATTACAGAATTGGGGAGAAAAGAAATTTCTGGCATACCTAGACGAAAAGATCAACTGGTATAAGACATCAAGGAATCATTTATTTAGCTTTGGAGTGAAGTGTGAGAGAAAAGTCACAGAGAGGGACCAAGATATGAATACAATAAACAGGTTCAAACTGATGTGGGCTGGCATTCTTATGAGGAGATGAAGAGGTACGTTCAGGATAGGGTAAGAGTGCAGAGCTGTTTCAAACCAGTCTCCGAACTAAAGACCAAAACAACAACTTGGACTTTATTATAATTCTGTATCACAAAACTGTTGCCTACTAACGAAACCCAAGTGCATGGAGCATTTCGTAGAAGCAGAAAGAATAACACGAACATGTTAGTTACTATGAAACCAAAGAAAGGCCAGATGGTGTAGAATAGAAATGACATTGTTGTTTGCAAATGGAAGTCTAAAATGGTAGGTGTGACCATTTCTAACATGCAGTCTACAGCAATGGGACACAACAAAATAAATACCAGTACTGTGAATTGTGGCACTTTTGTTTATTTGTGAAGAAAACTCTCTCTTTGCAATAAATAATGCTTCAAGATATATCATCGATAAAAAACTATTTTCATTACTGTAGCAACAAGTATACATTCTATGCACCTAATGGCAAAATTTTTATGAACTTTTGTATGCTCCTCATTGTTCATTCAAAGTGTGAAAATAATCCTTTTCCAATATGCTTACAAAATTTACTGTAACTGTCCCTGGTGCATTAGACCTGTAAATATCGAATATCTGTCATGGATGTTTTTATCGCTTACTTTATGCAGAAACTCATTTCCTACGAGTTAACTCATAAGGGCACCAGTGGCCAGGCTGTCAGGTATGAGATAAATCATATTGGACAGCCAATGTGTTAAATTTTGTTACAATGAAGAAGCAGTTGACTTATCAAAATATAAGTGCAAGATTTTATAACAACAATTTTACTAGTGATCTGGCAGATTCAGATCAATATTTGAAACAAATTCTGACAGAACAGATGTCTTTGCTGAAAATGTTATTTGCTGCTAATTTCCAGGCATGCCATAAGCAGGTTTGACTTTGTGACTGTTGGCATCACATGAACTTTTCTCAGGGATGTAGAACGGCTGGGATACATAGCACTATCTCCTCTTATTCTTACCTTCATGCAATTGACAGAATTGCTCTTAGCCCTGTGGTAAGCACAGAAATAGCACAATATTTAAACTCCTTGAAAAAGTTTACACGTCACCACAACAGTCACAAAGTCACCCCCACTAACGGTTTTCTTTGTTCTAGTTCACATATTATTTCCCAATATGATGTGTGTGCATTACTACAAGTAACAATGATTGCTGAATTTGTAAGAAGACAAAATAGGTACCAAGTAATGTCAGATACATTTATTTCCATAAATGGAAGAAATATTTGGTAAATCAAATATGAAGGCATATTTACACTGCTTCCTGTATCCCAACAATTTCTGAATTACAGAAATGGAAGGAGAGGTGCAAAAAGTAGCATCTTTATTTGTAATTAGGTCACATTATCAACCAAATTAGCATCAATGAATATTCTGGTGTTTTATAGAAGTCTGCATAAAGCACAATGAAAACCCCCACTGCTCCATACTGTGCACAGCATACATGTGCCCATTTGTAAATTATATAAAGAAGAATTAAAATACAAAATATGTAATTTATTTAAACAAATTAGATAGGTGTTTTCCAAGATCGGATTTAAGCAGCATCTTCAGAGAAGTCTGTATACAGACATATTATTTAACTGGTACCAACTAATGGGAAAACTAAGGTGACCGTATTTTACAAAGAAATCAGCCTTTTAAGATTTATGTGTTTGTATATCTTAGAAGATAATATAGACTAAAAGTGGAACTTGGACGCATGGAAGTTTCAATGCAATTTTATAAAATATCATTCACAAGGGGGGAAAAAAAAAAAAAAAAAAAAAAAAAACAAAAAAAAAAAAAAAAAACGCCTGGGTTCCCGCAATATTAAGACGAAATTACTTGCTAAAGTACAGGCCTATGGTAGCACATCAAAATCTATTATAAGACAAGTATGTGGTTATTTATTTATGGGTCCTACTGAGTAGTAATATACATGTACACAAGTGGGAATTATGCACTATTTGACTTTGAACATGTTTCAGGTAACAACTGTAGCACACAGGTTGCATGGCTATACACGTACATAAAATTTCTTCCAACACTTGAACACTGAGTACACATCCATGATTGTTCAGATATTGCAACTGTTTTCACAGCATGTTTTATCAATGGCTACAACAGAAATTTTTCAAGGTACTTTGTGAGGACACTTGCAATCTCAAGTGAAACTTATTTGCATGTGGCAAAGCCTAATGAAGACCACAAGAGTTTAAAATTAAATTTTAGTTACAACACTGTGCTAATGCTGGCAACAATTAGCTCTCTTTATGAGGATAATTAACTTATGGTTAAACCCTAGTTTAGGTGACACTAACTTCTCAGTGATGTGCAGATGTTGGTAGCAAAAGGCAGCCAAAAGAACTGTCATTTGAGAGAGAGAATGAAGATATGTCTTTCATACAATGAAGGAATATGGTATGTAATTTAGATGTCTTAACAACATTTACGGGAGTCATGTGTTTTAATGTAATGTATATTTTCTCATTATAAGAAATGACACTTTATAGTTTTCAGTCAACATGCAGTCTTTAAAATTGTTTGCTCTGCGTGGATTTAGGTTTCATAGTACTGAGAAGAATTTGATATTGGTGCAATTAATACAAATAGCTAGGAGATAGTGCCTGGAAAAAGTGCACCAAGAACCAGTCACTACATGGATGTGAGTTTTTCAATCAATGAAAATGACAATCAAACCTACATAAGGAAACTGGTCACATTTATGTATGACTGACTATTGATGTACATCGCTAAAAGCACAAGATGGAAAGCTCAACCAGTAAAACACACTCTAAGACAAAAGGAATCATAAAATGAGCATTGGAGGGAAGTGTTTGAGGTAAAATCACAGAGACGAATACAGTGAACTGATTCAAACTGAATGTGGGTTGGCATTCTTATGATGATGTAAAGTGGTTTGTTCAGGATAGGGTAGAGTGCAGAGCTGCTTCAAGGCAAAAACACAACATCTTGGACTTTGTTACAATTCTGTATCACAAAACTTTGTGTCTCAGTAAACTATGTTGATAACCTGTCACTACATGCATGTGTGATAGGTTTTTTCAGCTATGAAGCTTTGTATTCAAAGTATTTAAAAAAGGTTCAATGATACTGTGATGGAAATATTCATTAATATTTTTGAGGAAGGTACGTTGCTTACTCACCACAGAGACGTCCGATGAGCTGCAGAAAGGCACAAATAACAGACAACAACATTATCACTTTCTGCCTTTTAGGCCTTTGTCAGGGTCTCTGACGAAGGCCTCAAAGGCCGAAAGCTATTATGTTGTTGTCTGTTATCTGTGCCTTTCTACAGCTCATTGGACGTCTCTGTGGTAAGTAAGCAACCTATCCTCCTCAAAAATATTATTGAATCCTTCCTGGAATTTCCATTGTTTGACTGTATGGAAATAGCACTTCTGTGTACTTTACCTCACCAAATCTTGTCTTAAAATGGTAGTTTTGGAAATATCTATAATGCAATGTTTCATTTAATCTCCAAACTTTTGTAGCATGGTAGAGTAAAAAGAAAATCTGTTAAATATTGCACATTATTCAGAACTCAAGCTTATGCTGCATATGTTCCTTCATGTGCTACCCGACCACAGGGCACGTGATCTAGTCAGGCAACTACAGCACGCTGTAGAGAGCAAAATAAAACATACATATACCCCGTCAATGTTTTTTTAATAAACAAAAACAGAAATCATGACAATACTTCAACAAACTGATCTGGGAATCTCAGAGTGCAATAAAATATACATCGGTCTGCAACCCGTGAGTTTGTAGAAAAACCAACAAGAAACTGGTATAATTAGCTTTCTGAAAATCTCTTTTTAACATCATAGCCTATATCATTATACTGCGTTGTGGTTAGCTAACTACAGCTGGCTTGCTGTACAGGAACTCTGCCTTCTGACTGGCTAAAGATATAGCATTCACTCTTCTTCTAATGGTTGATAAAAGAAGATTGCAGAGCATAATGTCTTCCACAGTGCAATAGGCTCTTGTACTCTATTTCACTAATTTCACAATTATACTTCAATATTACGAAGAAATACTCTCCAGATTCTACATCGGTTGAAAGATCTGCAATAAACGAATTCTGTGCTTGTCTGAAATGCTACTGATACACAGTAAAACATTATCTCTTAAAACTGTTGTTGTTGTTTTATAGAGGACTAAACTAAAAGGTCATTAGACCCCACCTATTAAGAATAGGCCTATATTATTGACAAATGCATTGCACTAAATTTCCATCCTATGACTTTGTCAATATTTTGTAATAATAAAAATAAAAATAGAAAACAGATGACTTACCAAAAGGACCGGCTCGTCGATAGAAACAAATAAAATAAATAAAATCACACACAAACACACATACAAGCTTTCGCCACCACTGGCAGCTTCTTCAGGAAAAAGAGGAAAAAAGGGGAGGAAAAGGGAAGGATATGGGTTTTAAGGAAGTGGAAAAGGAGTCATTCCAATCCCAGGAGTGGAAGGACTTACCTTAGGGGAAAAAAAGGAAGGTGAACAAAAACACACACACCCACACATTTACACAGACGCAAGTACACTTAAGCAGACACACTGTAGAACTGTAGAAAGCAAAGAACTTCTTTGCTTTCTACAGTTCTACAGTGTGTCTGCTTAAGTGTACTTGCGTCTGTGTAAATGTGTGGGTGTGTGTGTGTTTTTGTTCACCTTCCTTTTTTTCCCCTAAGGTAAGTCCTTCCACTCCTGGGATTGGAATGACTCCTTTTCCACTTCCTTAAAACCCATATCCTTCCCTTTTCCTCCCCTTTTTTCCTCTTTTTCCTGAAGAAGCTGCCAGTGGTGGCGAAAGCTTGTATGTGTGTTTGTGTGTGATTTTATTTATTTTATTTGTTTCTATCGACGAGCCGGTCCTTTTGGTAAGTCATCTGTTTTCTATTTTTATTTTTGTTTATCCCACCGGGAAAGTTTCCCTCTATAATTTTTGTAATAATAATATTCATATCATCACAGATTTGCAGTACCACTCATAAAAAATTGACTTTTTTTTTCAACAAACAGGCCTATGTCACAAATTGAGGCTAAAACATATACAAGGACAACACAGTGTTGTCTACAGTACTAAATTGAAATAGCCTACGCATTTTCATTGGCTCTCTCAATGATACTCGTGATTAGCTGGCTGTTACTACTAACATCCGCTCATCAATGAGAAGCTACTGTCACCGTAACTAGGATTTAACCTAATTTTATGACCGGTCATGGAAACATACAAGAACCTAGCAACCAGTGAGTAGTAATAGCATTCATGGTCAACATGTAATTATAAGTAATTGAGATTTCAAACATTTAACATTTGTCGCGAACACTAGCGAACTAAATCACTGAAGCCATTACTAAGAAATATCAATTAATATGAATAAATAATCCCTGAGACAGATATACGTCTCAAATATGTCAATGACATTATTGATAGATGTGAAGCATTGAATTAAAATTTGTGGTGCGGCCGGGAATCGAACCCGGACCTCCATGCTTACTAGGCAGACGTCTTAACCGTTAGACTACCACACCACTAACGATTAAGGCACCTTGGAATAGTCTATGTACGATTTCCCTCCACAACACAAACTTTAATTCAGCTTCTTTGTTCCAAAGATAATTGCCACTACTGCCAAGGCTCTCCATGCAGCGGAATAGCACCTCAGCAATGGACATGGTGGAACAATCCTGTTATGGTGATATAAATATCAATTAATATGAATAAATAATCGCTGAGACGGATTTACGTCTCAAATATGTCAAAGACATTATTGATAGCTGTGAAGCATTGAATTAAATCGTACATAGACTATTCCAAGGCGCCTTAATCGTTAGTGGTGTGGTAGTCTAACGGTTAAGAGTCTGCCTAGTAAGCATGGAGGTCCGGGTTCGATTCCCGGCCGCACCACAAATTTTAATTCAATGCTTCACATCTATCAATAATGCCATTACTAAGACTTTACTGAATTTTGATCTGTGTAAAATTACAAAGTTAGTGGTAGCACATTAAAACTAACATTTTGCCATTTCACATTGAAGAAAGTGTAATCTCAGCAATTTACAGAGCAAAATGCATTTTTACTATAGAGTATAACTTTATGAAAACAAGACATCTATAAAAGCAATTTCTGAAAAACCAACACTTCGTCTCACAAATATACAGAAAACTTAATTTTATCGACATAGCAGTAGATCTTCTCACAATAAAAGTTCCTCCATCTGAATTAGAAATCTTGCCATCAGAAGTTAATCGTGAATACCTGAGCCAATCTGACAAAGCAATGATGTTGGAACTAACAGTAAGTGTGAATCACCTCAAAGTCCATTTACAAGAATCAACATCATCATTTTGTATCCTACATGCCTCCTCTGTGTACATGACAGATCACTATTGAAACCCTCAAACATGTACAATTGCCAATACACAGTCAAGGAAGTACTAAATTAATTTGTAGATTTTACCAGGAGATTTTGCTGACATGTATAAATGCATTACACTTCAGATACTAATTTAAAAAACCGGCAAGCAACAAAAAAGTGGTCTTTTAGTAATACAGTTTGCTGCATTTTATATCTGTTTATATTTTCTTCTGTGGCCACTCAGCCTATTCATGCCTTGACTAATGAAAAAACTGCAAGTTTCTGAAATTATCTTTTTGAGACAAAGTACACCTACACAACTTTTTGTCCTAATGGTTACACGAATTACTTTCTAATACACGCTTAAGGACGAGACTGATTTTCTGTAGGTGCAACATGGGTGACTCGGTTTATAATGCCAAACTGAAAAAGTAAATGACTTATGTCTAAACATTTTCTAGAAATGGAATTTTACTGTTGCTTCTTCAATAAACTGGGAAAAACTTCATTTTATAATCACCACGAATTATAACTTTTGACATACGCAAATATTGTGAAACTCTAAATATATAGACACAATCTTGTATACTTAAGTTCTCGAACTTTTCCTTCCAACATTTTCACAAATTTTAATCAGATTGTGAGTACTAACTTGTGATTTTTGTTGTAAAACTCTGAAGAATGGTGCTATAATATAGGTACACGAAACTGACAAAGAAATATATAAACGGTATATGTTGCATAAAGGGCTACTGGTACCGGTAACAGATTTTCTTTACCAAATATTTAAGACTGCTAAAGACGGAAAATAATTACAAACGTTCTGGATATAACTGGCAAGACCAATTGTATGTAAACATACTGAAAGGTTGATAAGAAACAATAAACACAATGCATTCCTATAACAAAATACAAAGGTGTTGAAAGAGTTTAACCGCATATATAATTCATTATAAAATAGGGATAAAAGCTAGTAATATTTCAAGTCCAGCATTTAACAGCAACTTCACACATTTAACAGCAACTTCACACCTATGTCACTTGCTTGCTGAAGAGGGCACATACTGAGTCACATCTCGTATCCATGTAAACTTTGTTAAAGAAAAAGTGCTAGGTTAAGTTACTTAAATTACTGAGTCACAAATTTGCATAAAGTGCTTTTTCAGTTTCATGTTTTGAAGCTGTGCCTCGTCTTCAGGCTGAATTATCTTTCTTGTTTTCGCAGATTTTTGCCACATATCTGAAGATTTTGCTCACATACAACTATACTAGTATATTTTATAATGCTACAACAACCTGAAGATCGGGCACGCCCTCGACACATGTAGGTGAATGACCATTATTTACACAGTCAAGTCATTTTGGGTTTAAACTTAAAACACAAAAAGTCGTGTTTTATATACCTACGGATTAAATTTTACTTACGCCCTCGGCGGCGTGATGTGCTAATGTTGACAATAAAATGTTCGATTTACGAGGATAATTAATTGGTGACCTGATAAAGGTACACAGAAATACCTGTCAACCATAGAACAAAATCAACACTAATTATTTCACGGTCAATACGAAAAATTATTCCCCATTCCCTCTATGAGATGGTGTTTTTCAAACGTCGAGGGTAACATGAGCACATCGCCGAGGCTGTATATAAAATTTTTCTCCGATTTGGACTACACTAGAATGAAAATCTTACATAAAATTCATTTTCGACAAGGGCTGTAAAATATATACATAGTAGAAATGGATAACGATACGGCAGAGTAATATTCAAATGGATAACAATACGACAGTGTAGTTTTCAAACAATAGCGTAGCATTTATTCAATACAACACACACCAGAAATAAATACAATTGACATTCAAATTTTAAAAACCTTAGGTCTATAATATATCGCTTCTCAGACCTGCTTAGATCAAAGTATGTATGTATCTAAGAATTATCAACTTAATTACCTGTTCTGTGAAGTATCCATGTGTCAGTAGATTGTGTACACTGTGTATTTACTTAAAACACACATAGAAAGACAATAGTTCTAACCATAGTAACAGAGTTTCAACAACAAACTGAAGCCTTTCGTCTCAATATTAAGCTCATTTATTCAACTGGACAACTCCTGTAAAATGTAAAGAAACAAAGCACACGTAAACAGTAAACACTAAACACAGTTTCGTGACCATTTTACAATGAAGCCAAGAAGAAAGAAGCACAATTCTGTAACTTTGGAATGTCTACAATCTTTGGTTTTTAGATCTTTGATTCTGTGCAAAATGCATAACATCTTTGATAGAAAGACAAACCATAGACTTACTAGCGCTGTAGCGCAGCTAATCAGCAAGTTGTTGGAGCTGGACAACGATTTGCTGCTGACGATGCCTCTCCGGGACACTCAACCAGCTTCTGATGATATCATCAGCCCTCAGCCTCCGCATGAGGGTTCACGATATTGGCCACCATCATACGAGCCATCTCAACCAATTGCACACAAGACGAGGATATAATGGACGAAACGAAGGTACAGGTGACTAGTACACCTGTGCTTTTGCCTCTACATATAACCTAACTACAAGTGGCTCCAAATGATTAAATATTGGCATTGAAACACCGGTACATGAAGTGTGGCGTTTTGTGCTGGAAGTGGAGAAGGTATCTAATGGTGTCAGAGTTCGATTTGCTGAAGACTTATGGGGTCATTTTATTTGTGCAATAGCGTTTATCGAAAATCATATGACTGAAGAGTATTATGAACCCCGTTATGTTCCTCCTGAGGACATTTTGTGTGATAAACTAACAGTTAGCATAACAAGTGTGTACTGTATAACGATGTTGCTTTTTCTCAAGTCGACTAATGGTTCAACTATTTACTTACAGCATTCCTTAGAGACAAACTTGTATGAAATGTCTCAAGCTATATATTGTGCATTCAAAAGACTGAATCCAAGGCTTCCATATGTTAAAACACGTTACACTCAAATTTCAGAATATTTATGTACGCGCGATGTTCATTTAGATTATCACTTCAAAAGACTACTTCATGAACCTAGCTGTGACTTGTCAACTGCACTGGAAACAGATGATGAGTTCTTAGCATAAAAGAAAAGTTTATTCAATTCCCTGTGTAATGGTGAGAGGATGCAGAGGGACATGTTCTTTTTAGGAGAAGAATCATCTGTGCACCCCAACCGTGACAACTATTAAAGTTTATTTCTTATGCTTATACTGAATGAATGGTCTGTATATAAACCTGAACCTGTGTACGAGTCTTTATTTCTTACCTAATAAAAATATAATGAGATAATTGAAACGATTGAAGATGCAATTTCCAGCACACTGGTTTTAAGCAAGCACTCGCGGCACCAACGTCTTCACCAGCCTTATTACAACTGAATGAGTGAATTGTCTTTTACACTTGTATATATATACCTTGCTGTACCTGTACTTGACGTAGTAGTGGTGGGAGAAACAGCAAAATTTCATGGTTGGTGACTGGTGTGGCTATGGTCTAGGTAATGGCAGTCATAAGATGAAGAATGGTGTGCTCCTTCCACATAATATTCGTACAATAATTGTAGGGCCATCCAACTGTAGCAAAACAAATATTCTTATGACATTGCTCACTCTTATAGATGGAGTCTACTATGAACGTGTTTGCATATTTTCAAAAACACTGTCGCAGTCTAAATACCAAATCCTACAGTAAATACTGCGAGGTGTAAAAGGAGTCACCTATATAACCTACATTGAAAGTGGTGATATATCTCCCCCTAACCGAGTAAAGCTCAACACCTTATTCATATTTGACGATGTGTCAGTGGATAATCAAGACTAAATACGCAGATATTTCTGTTTCGGAAGGCGTATGGGTGTTGAAGTATTTTACCTAAGCCAAACATTCTCCTGTATCCCGAAACAGTTGCTTCGGGATAATGCAAACCTCATTACAACTTTCAAACAGGAGAATCTGACTTTAAAACATATTTACAATGTACATGTGGGAACTAATATGTCGTGCAGACTGCTGGAATCATTCACAGTATGGGTTTTTTGTTACAGATAAAACACGGAAACTGAATGATGGTAGGTACAGACGAAACTTTCCTGATTTTCTGCATATAAAACGGCGCTTTGAGCTCAGTGCGGCAATCTGTGCAGCAACATGGACAAATTTGCACGTATGTCTATGATCGAGGTGTACAAAGACAGAACATACGCATGTGCCTGGATTCAAAATTCCAAACTCTCAAGTATCAAATTGAGAAAGTACATACAGATCTCAAGCAGTACACTATGCAGCTCCTAGTACTTAACAATCAGGTGAATGCACTGTTTGATGTACTTGAAAAAAATGTAAGTGCGTTAACTACAAAGATCGATGATATTGAGATTGAGGCACAAAAATCGACGTGGAAGCACTAGCGATCAAGAGGAAGAATAAGAAGACGAATTAGATCAAGAGCAGTCCTATATAAGAGAGCATACAACCACAGTCTAACATATACAGTCACGACACTTCCACAGATTTTTGTTATACGCTGCGATAGCAGCGCTCCAAGCGGCCGGCAAGCTACGTTTCTGAATACGATAGTTAATGAGTGCGAATAGTATCGTTTAAATTAATTTCAGCATACTTTTTACATTAGGGAACGTATGTAGTGCCTTATAAATAGGTAATAATTTAAAAATAGCTTCCCATTTGTCTTTCTTAGGTTTCGTAAGATCCCTGACATGGTACGAACGGTACATTACAGGACACTTAATTTACAATCATCATGTAACATACAGGCTTTAAATGAGTAATTTCATGTTCAAATAAAAATAAGAATGCCTAGGAAACACCAGAGAGACGTCAATTTCTACGCAGGAACGGTAAGTATTCTTCATTACAATTCCAGTAAAATCGGTGAGGGTGGAACATAGGAAACATAAATACGGCATTTAACGTACCAAATCAACCATCACAGCAGTAGCTGAAGGAAAAACGTCACAGACATGGCAATAAAGCGATAAAAGCAACCAAACTGTTTTCCAACAAAGAAGAACCCAATTCCACAATTGTTGCTACATCTGAACCACAAACGGCAAGAATAATCAAAACATTGGTTATTTAAAGCTAAAGTAATTACAGTTAAAAGAATATGCACCTATAGGAAAGACGAGTGACGTGTAAAAATGTGGGAATCATTAGACTCCATACCGAATTGATACACGTCAAAAACTGGCTGTCATAGTAAGAACAGCCCATAATAGAAATCTATTATGTTTATATGCAACTTACTTTCAGCAGAACAAGCTGCAACTATACACATATTCGTAAGTATTTGTTCATGACGGAGTTGTACTTTATACCACTGAATCATTTAAATTAGGCTGTTTTTATATTAATTTCCGTATTATGTTTGTCTCTCGATATTTTAATAATGTTTGTAACGCAAAAATTATAGTAAGTATTTCGTTAATTACGTACAAAAGCGATTATAAACAAACATCACTACTTCGGCAGCTTGTCCACCGCTAGGAGCGCTAGTGTCGCAGCAACTGTCAGTTGGTAACAACTTTTACAGCAGTGAGTGTCGCGACTGTATATGTTAGACTGTGATACAACCCTGACCTCTGTTTAGTACGCGCTGAGATGTTGACCAAGCAGAAAGTTATCCGAGCAGAGAAGGCAGTTCGTGAGAAATTAAGGGTGCTAAAGTTGGGTCAACTGAACCGCGAACAAACATTAAGAGAAACGTTTAAACCGGTTACTGATTCCCTCAAGCATCTTAAAACGAGTTCATATCCAGACGAAGATGAAGACCCAATCGCGAAATTCATCAACAGTCACACCAATTCTAGAATAGACCAAATATACGGTGTTAGAAAAGTAAAACCATACATACTTGGCTCAAAGCCTATAAAATTAACTGAGAACACAATTCAAATTTGTGACAGAGAGTTTCAAAGAATCCCAGGTCTATTGGATCTTATTTTCCTAAAACCTACTAAAGATGAAAGGAAGCGCTCGTCCTGAGCAGCGTGGGGTTCTCGCCTGAGTCTCAGGACGTGCGAGCGCCGCGCGTTTCGCGTTTTTCAAACGTCAACTTCTCGTCGCAATATCTCAGGATGTAATTGGAATATTGCGATGCAATCAACGCCATTGTTTATGTGATTTGTCATCCTATGGATTGCTGAAAAAAGATATAGGGTGTCCATAAAAAAAAGTTTGTGTTAAAAAACACATTTGCTTTCGTTTTAGAAAGTTTCCAAATATGTACATTCATGGGCCCCAGCCGTACATTAATACCGGTGAAAGTCGTTTTGCAATAGCCGTTATTGTTCCAGAGATATTTTGGGTGGACAAGATAGCTGGGACACCCTGTATATTACAGTAATCCAGATGAAGAAATAAGCAGACTACGTCTGCTAACGGCATCGGCAGCTGCTGGTAATACAGCTCACTCGAATGAGATTGTTTCCATTATTTCGCAACTTAGACAACAAGGTATCATTTAATGAGGAAAAGAAGAATAGAGACAGTGGTCCGTGAAATCCATAGACCAGCACATAGAACATATCCCTGAAGACACATTATGATTAAAGGCTTGGGTGACTTATAGCAGGCTGGCCTAGAGGATATAAAAGAGTATTCTAGAGTGAATAATGGCTTCAACTATATTTTAATGATCATTGACACATACTCAAAATCTGCTTGGGCATTACCTCTGAAAACCAAACCAGGGAAGAACGTCGCACAAGCGTTTGAACAGCTACTGCAGGTAGGTACAAATCAATGACCTGTCAACCTTCAAACAGATAACGGGACCGAGTTTTGTAACGAATGTTTCAAGAGCATTATGGATCGGTATGGTATTAATCACTACTCAACCTACACTCACCTGAAAGCAAGCATCGTGGAGTGCCTGAACAGAACCATAAAAGCTCAAATGTGAATGTGCTTCAATCTCCATGGGTCGAATATGTGGATTTATATTCCCCTTGAGATAATTGCAAAGTACAACAGAACCGTACATAGCACTCTAAAAATTAGACTTATCGATGGTCTAAATAATGAACTCCTAGAAACAGTCTACTTCAGAATTAAGATGCTAGACCCACGTAAGCAAAAGTTTAATGTGGGGGACTCGGTCCGCATTTCAAAGTACAAGACTACGTTTGAGAAATCATACCTCCCACACTGGTCAAGAGAGATATTTACAATCTTCAAGTTCAAAGAACGAATCACAGGACGCAAGGGCGTAATTTTCAGAATGAAATTTTCACTTTGCTGCGGAGCATGTGCTGATATGTAACTTCCTGGCAGATTAGAATTGTGTGCTGAAACCGGGATTCGAACCTGGGACTCTTGCCTTTCACGGGCAAGCGCTCTACCGTCTGAGCTATCTGGGCACGCTTCAGAGACCGTCCTTACAACTTTACTGCTGCCAGTACCTAGCTTCCTACTTTCCAAACTTCACAGAAGTTCTGCAAACCTTGCGGAACTAGTACTCCTGGGAGAAAGGATATGGTGGAGACATGACTTAACCACAGATTAAGGGATGTCTCCAGAATGAGGAGTGCTAGTCCTGTAAGGTTGACGGGAGAACTTCTTTGAAGTTTGGAAAGTAGAAGGCGAAATACTGGCAGAATAAAGTTGTGTGAATGGTCCGGGAAGTGTGTCGGAACAGCTCAGATGGTAGAGCGCTAGCCCGCCAAAGGCAAAGGTCTCAGGTTCGAATACTGAATCTGGCAAACAATTTTAATCTGCCAGGAAGTTTCAAGTGTAATTTTGTTGATGGCAAAAGCTTTCTTGAAAACATATCTCTTTTGCATAGCAGCTTTACAAAGCATCAAGAAGAAATTGACTCAGGAAATCTAATTGTAGGTTTTGAGGGAGTATCAAACTTCATCTACATCTGTCTACATACATACTCCGCAATTCACCGTAAGGTGCGTGGCAGAGGGTACACTGTACCACTACTAGCCATTTCTTTTCCTATTCCACTCCCAAAAGGAACAAGGAAAAAAAGAATGCCTATATGCCTCCGTACGAGCCCTAATGTCTCTTATCGTGTCTTTGTGATATTTACGCGAAATGTAAGTAGGCGGCAGCAAGATTGTACTACACTCAGCTTCAAATTCCGGCCCTCTAAATTTAATTAACGGAAATTCACGAAAAGAACGTCGTCTTTCTTCCAGCGATCCCCAATTGAGTTGCCGGAGCATTTCCGTGGCACTCGCGCATTGGTCGAACCTATCGGTAACAAATCTAGCTGCTCGCCTCTGAACCGTCTCTATGTCTTCCCAAACACTCGAGCAATACTCAAGACGTGGTCGTACAAGCGTTTTATACGCGGTTTCTTTTACAGGTGAAGTATATCTTCCCAAAATTCTCCCAATAAACCGAAGTAGGCTGTCCGCCTTACTCACAACTGTCCTTACATGTTCGTTCCATTTCATATCGCTCTGCAATGTTACGCCTAGATATTTGAACGACGCGACAGCATCAAGAAGCTCACTACTAATGCTGTATTCGAACATTATGCGATTGTTTTTCCTACTCATGCGCATCACCTTACATTTTTCTACATTGAGAGCTAGCTGCCATTCTTCGCATCAACTAGAAATTTTGTCTAAGTCATCCTGTATGCTATTACAGTCAGTTACAGACGACACCCTCCCATTGATTTGATTTGATTCTTTCAGGGAAGCCAAAACAGTCTTGGTCTAACCCGCCACTGCCCGCACCGAAACTAAGTTTATTGTGCGGTATCGCTCCCTGTATGTCTAGTAAAGGCAACCAATGCCCTTGAATAGTGCAAGGAGTCCCTTTACCAGTTCTTTATTAGACACAATTCTTCGGGTCTGGTTGTCCCAAATGCTCTGTGCCTTTTACTCTCCAATGCAATACATTCGAAGATCAGATGTGATGCAGTTTCATCACCGTCATCACAGAGCCTACATTTAGGGTCCTCTTCTGTTATTCCCATTGTATGTAGGTGTTTTTTGACACCCTCCCATACACCACAGCATCATCAGCAAACAGCCGCAAATTACAACTTACTCTGTTCATCAGATCATTTATATAGATAGAAAATAATAGCGGTCCTATTACACTCCCCTGGGGCACGCCTGACGATACACTCGTCTCTGATGAACACTCGCCGTCGAGAATAACGCACTGCGTTCTATTACTTAGGAAGTCTTCCAGCCAGTCACAAATCTGTGAACCTATTCCATAAGCTCGTACCTTCGTTAGCAGTCTGCAGTGTGGCACCGCGCGGAACGCCTTTCTGAAGTCGAGAAAAACACAATCCGGAATTAGTACGTTGATCAAATGATGGTACATTTGTGCGGTCCTTCGGCGTGAAAGATTTCTTAAATGTTAAATTTAGAACTTCAGCTTTCCGTTTGCTTTCTTCTTACTGCCCCGGAATGATCAACGAGTGACTGGACAGTGGGCTTTGACACGCTTATCGATTTTACATAGGACCAGAATTTTTTCGGGTTCTCGGAAAGATCTTTTGCTAAGGTATGGCTGTGATAATTATTGTATGCTTCGCGAATCGATCTTTTTATAGACGCACAAATCTCTACTAACTTTTGCCTGTCATCATTTGCGTGTTTTTTGAATCTAGAGTGCAACAGCCTTTGCTTTCTCAGCAGCTTTCTAACATTATTATTATACCACGGTGGATCTTCTCCATCCTTAATCGTCTTTACTGGCACATATTTCTCTAACCCTTTATTAACAATGCATTTAAATTTAGTCCACAATTCCTCTACATCCATAGTCCCGGAATTTTACGTTAAGACTGCGGTGTGTAATAGTCTGTCCGGCGTAAACTTCCGAAAACACTTCCGTCGCGCAGATGAGAATTAGTTATCTACGCTAAAAACAAATCTGTAAATGTAGGCCTGTCGTGTTCACTTCAATCTTCAAACCTACCGGAAGAATCTTCATGCAGTTTTTCCTGGAAACATGAGAAACGTTTGGGTCAACATATAAGCATAATTTTATCAAAATCTGAAGACGAAAAAAAAAAATCATAATTTTAAGTGTTTTCAATAATCGTTGTGTCAATTTGTTCAACTATTAAAAACCTCTCATATCCAAACTACTTCACTGTTTGGCATAGGTAACTTGAGCGTAACTCTGAACAACATATAAACTTCGTTTCATAAAAATCGGATCACGGAAAATGGAATATCGTAATTTGAAATTTTTTATCTACGACCGTCATGTCTTTCTGTGTCTTTGAACACGTTTATCACCAAAATTACTTGACGGATTTTAATGGGTTTTTCACACGTAATTTGAGCATATCGTGCGGTTAAGCAAAGGCTTCAATAATTAAAATCGGATCAGAGAAAATAAAGAAGCTATAATTTAATCACTTGTTTAAAAGCTATCGCATATGTATATTCGTTGAGGATAATGTCCAAAAGCACTACACGAACTTTCATGGGCGTCTACAGGTAAACTGAGAATAGTTTGGAGAGTAACGTAGGCTTCATTGCATGAAAATCGGATCAGAGGAAGGAAAGATATCGTAATTTGTTTTTTTCTGGTGTATGCTGTGCTTGAATTGCAGCGTAGTATAGCAAAGATCCGATAGAGGCAGTTATTTACATAGTAGGCGATGCTGCGATTGTTATTCACGCAACTAAGTCGTAATAACTGAAAAGAGGTATACGATTTTCCCTACGGCCGCGATGAAGTGTATTGAAGTTAGAAATGGCCATTGAATCCTTTTTGAAAAATCAATCTCGTAGAATGAGGGGAACAATTCTTTATGTTCACGATGAAATAAATAATTTACGCCGTTCTGGTCAGTAAATTAGTCAAGTGAATAGTTCGTTGCCAACGATTGAAATATAACCGCTGCCAGTGCAAGTAAAATTTAACCCAGGTAGGGCACAGTTTTTTTTCCTAGTTTTATCCCATATGCTTTGCAATGTTATGGAAAGAAATGAAGTGCATCTTGAAGTATTATTTGAATTAAAGAAGTGACGACGTTCCTTCACGCCTATCGATGTTTTCATTGAATAAGAATTCTTTGCAAGAAAAATCGAATTTATGTAGTTCCCTTTCTGATTTCGGTGTATCCTCATTACATTTCGAGTCCCTTCTGTTTAGAAATGCCTAGAAAATGGTTTAGTACAGTAAGAAAACAAATAGAGGCCCTGTTAGTTCCGTAGTACATCAAACCGATGTACTAATAATAAATCTGTAAATGTAGGCCTGTCGCTGTTCGCTTCAATCATCAAAACTACTGGACGAATTTTCACGCGGTTTTCACAGGAAACATGAACGACGATTGGTTCAGGATATAGGCATGAATTCATCATAATGGAATCAAGGAAAAAGAGATATCGTAATTTTAATTGTTATCAGTAATCGTTGTGTCTGTCTGTTATTTATTAGAAACCATTTATGTGGAAAACTACTTCACGAATTTGCATGGGGTTTTCACAGGTAACTTCAGTGTGCCTTGAGAAACATAACAGACATCGTTTCGTGAAAATCGGATAAAGAAAAAAAAAAGAATATCAGAATTTAACGTTTTTTTATCTGTAACCGTAATGTCTGACATTCTCTTCATTCTCTTTCTTCACGTTGATCTCCAAAACTAAAAGATGAATTTTCAGTAGGCTATTTTTTTTTTTTTTTTTTTTTTTTTTTTTTTTTTTTTGTCACAGGTGACGTGAGGGTATAGTGGGGTTACATAAAAGCTTCATTTTACGAAATGGGATCAGAGAAAGTAAGGATATAACAATTTAAACATTTCTCTCAAAGCAATCGCGTATATATGTTTGTAGAGGGTAATCTCCAAAAATTCTACACGAACATTCGAGGGGTTTCAAAAGTAATTTTAGAATAGCTTGGAGCATAGCACAAGCTACTTTTAATCAAATTCGAATCAGGGTAAGAAGTACATACCAGTAGGCTTGAAGCAGCATTAAGTGCTGGTCTTCAGCCGAGAGATAATATGCAATGAACAAGAAGATTGAAAGACATACGCATGGAGTTTAAAACAATGGAGATGTAGAACATGGACAAGACGATAATTATGACTACATTACGGATCGGAGAGATAATAAAAATACACGTAGTCAGTAAAAACAATGAGCCACGGTGGTGTTAAAAACGTACATTACAGGGTAGCTCTGCGAGAGTTGGACCACTTTTTTTCTTTAGGGTGAAATTCATTGTATTTTAACTTTTTTTTAACTTCTAGTAGCATTTTTCTAAAAATTGTTATATAAACCTACATACAGTTCATTACTGAGGCCCTCCCACTCAAAGTGGAAGTCACACAACGAAATAAAAATACACATCAGCGGTCCATGTCATCTGTGGGTGTATGGGTGAGATGGACCAGTGTAGTGGGAGAGATGGACCGCGTAAATAATTGCTACACATGAAGAAAAGAGTGAATGGAAATCACATATTTTTATTGGAGTAAGTAGTAATGAATACAGTAAGACATTTCAGACCAAAATAATTGTATCAGTTTTTTGTAAAAGTAAGCGAACACAGGATTTTCATTGATTTGTAGATTTTGTGCAAACCTTAGGATATTTTCCTCGTATCACAGCTATTACACATGTTAGCAAATGATGAACAGCATTCACGTGACCATCGTGAACAGGAAATAAACTGAATCCAATCGTTTTTTTTGTTGGTTCGTAATAGGTTTCAGCACAACCCATACATTCATCTTCATTCCATTCGTCAAAGCTATTTTCAGCAACACCTACAAAGTCTTCAGTATTGCAGCTTTGTGCATCTGATGAACTTGGTGGCCTGTTTGCAGCATTTTTCTTTTGTTGTTTCTTGTGTCTCTTTTTCTCCTCTGTAGTACTCTGCTTTGTTGGTAGTTTTTGTTCGCTTTTTTCTGTTGCCTTTCTTTTCTCATTCCTCTTTCCCTTTAGACTTTTAATATTTTCAGCAGAGTTTAGCACTTAGGAGACAGTTGTTGTGTCCCTCTTGTCAGTAGAAGGAACAGGTGATATTTCTTCCTAAACATTTTTCGGTGATTCGTTAGCCATTGGAGTGGTTAGTTTTGATGTGGTAATTGTGAAAGTCTCAGATTTCGTAGGAGTGGTGTTTGAAGTTGTGCCGGCGGAGGAACTCAGCTGTTTTAACGTGCTTGGGGTCGCTAGGTTTGTTGCTGAGCTGTGAACTGGTTGGTTGGCTTGAGTGCTAGAGTCAGCTCCTATATTTGTTGGCACTGACTCAACTTCCGACAGAAAAGCATAGTCGGGGATTGCACACGTACTCATTGGAATTATTCCACATGCCTTGAAGACACTTGTAGCATTTTAGACGGCGGCTGATGCAGCCCACGCTGAATTTAGTAGTTTTCCAAACTGAAGACGGTTTAATTTCTTCCCTGGATTATTTATCAAGAAATTGTTGCAAGCTTTGTAAAAATAGTTTTTCAGTGACTTGAAAAATGTTCGAACCAACGTTTGCAACCAGTGGGATGTATGTGGAGGTAGACTGATAAAAATAATCCCTTGTTCCTCTGCAAACTCTAAAGTTTCCTGCGAGTGAAATGGTTTTTAGCCAATCCAATAAAATAGAACTGTTTACATATGAAGATGTTTCAGACATTCTTACAACTGCACCAGGTTGCATTCCATCCATAAAGTCCCGTTTTAGGTTTTTCTCCTTCATTATGGAAGAGGGTGGAAGAAATATTCCTTCGCCATTGACACAACACAGAACAGAGATAGTCTCTCCTTTCTCGCCAGATGTGACTGACGCAACGTTTCTTGAACCTTTAATTGCTAAAACACTGCCAGGTTTGTTGTTCAGCTGCAGCCACGTTTCATCCATATTGTAGTCGTGGCCTGGTTTACCAAACCATTAGTTTTCGCGCATGACAGTTTCAAGAAGCTTGAAATACTCTTTCACAGTGTCTTTATTCATCCCTTTGGCTCGAACAGCTGACACATCTTCCGCTCTTCTTACTACTATATTGGGATTACGTCTGAGAAAGGAATGTGGCCAGTCGTAACTAGTCTTTTTTAATTCCTTCCTGAAATTACATTGTATATTTAGTCCTTCAACAAATTCAAATGCGTTACTCCTTACCAAATCTGTACATGGTGCAAAACCTCGCTCTTGAAGTTCCTTAATGTGAGCGATGACTTTTCGTTCAATCTCAATACCCAGTAAAGGCTGAGGTCCCATACTACTCTCAGAATAATTTTTTGACAGCAGTTTTCTTTTCTGTGTAGTTTTAGGTATACCAAAAGCTTTAGCTGCAGCATTGACATCCATGATATTATTCCACAAAGCATATATAGCCTTTCATCAATCCATCTTAGGTCCAGTTGCCTCGCTCACAAGATCCGGTCCTTTTGTAATTAGTTGGCATTTTTCTGAAAGAGAAAAATACCAACTATGCATAAACATATTATTCGATCTATTTTTAAAATACTAACGTAATTTCTGCGGTCACTTAAGATATATTTAATTGTGGTCCATCTCTCCCTAATTAAAATGCATGGTCCATCACTCACAAATATAACTGTTCCATCTGTCCACACTATCTGGGAGAGATAGACCACCCCGATTTCAGTCTGCAGTGTTTTTAGCTCGGTGGCCATTTTAGTTTAGGTACATGCCAATACACTTGTCAAGCTTTTAGTAATAAAACTGCAGGAATACTGTGAAAGCAGTGCCATAATAGTAAAATAACGTAACTACATGGTAAAACTTTTCGACTTACCAAAACAGAAAATGTGATTTTTCTTCTGCTCTAAGACGATAATGACAACAACACTTTTGCACGACGTTCTTTCAACAAAGAGCTTACTCACAAGTGAACGGTGCTGCTCTCTAGCGGCGCATTCACGAAATACGTCACTGGTCCTCCTCACCCTTCTGTAGCGTTCCTATCGTCCATGCCCTCTTACACTCGCCATTTCGGATTCCCGTGCGAGGTCGAACGTATGACCGCATCTGCGGTGATGTAATTGAAGCTGACGCCGTCGTCGCGTCTAAATACTTATTATTTTGGTGTGGTGTCTGTTCTTTCGGACATGCAAGAGCACATAATAAAAACTAAAACAAAATGGAAATATACACGAACACTTCACGATAGGTATTACGAAGAAACATGAAGTGATGAGCACTATCGACAAGGGATCTCAAACTGATTCCGTATTTCTTGATTTCCAGAAGGCTTTTGACATTGTACCTCACAAACAGCTTTTAATTAAATTACGTGGTTATGGTATATCGCCCCAAATTTTCGATTGGATAGGGGGTTTCCTGTCAGAGAGGACACAGCTCGCAGTAATCGATGGTAAGGCTGTTCCTTAATTACACGAACGATTTAGGTGAAAATCTAAGCAGCTCTCTTAGGTTGCTTTCAGATGACGTCGTCATTTACCGTCTAATAAAATCATCTGAAGATCAAAACCAACTGCAGAACGATCTGAATAAGATACCACTGTGATGTAAAACTTGGCAGTTGAGTCTAAATAATAAGAATTGTGTATTCATTCACATGAGTACGAAAAGAAATCCGTTAAACTCTGTTTACATGATAAATCAATCAAAAGTGAAGGCCATAAACTCCAGAAAATACCTAGGAATTACTATTACTTCAGACTTAAACCGGAAAGAACACGTAGATAATGTCGTGAGAAAGGTGAACCAGAGACTGCATTTTATTGACAGAACCCTTAAAAGATGCAACAGAACTACTAAAGAGACTGCATACACTACGCTGGTCTGTCCATTTTTGGAGTATTGCTGCCCAGTGTCGGATCCTTATCAGGTGGGATTGACGGAGGACATCGAAAGAGTCCAAAGAAGGGCAGGTCGTTTCGTATTGTCAAGATACAGGGGGGACAGCGTTACGGAAATGATACAGGATCTGGGATGGGAATCATTACAACAACGGCGCTTATCGTTGCGGTGTGGCCTACTTGCGAAACTCCAATCACCAACATTCTCCTCCAATGCGAAAATATATTGTTTTCTCCCACTTACATAGGTAGAAAAGATCATCAGCATAAAATACGAGAAATCAGAGCTGGAACGGAGAGATTCAGGTGTTCTTTCTTCCGGGCGCTATTCGAGAATGGAATGGGAGATAAATAGTATAACGGTGGTGCCAAGCACTTAAATGAGATTGCAGAGTATCCCATGTAGATGTAGATGTAGGATCTGGTTGTGTTTGAGGTATTGGAGGAGATGGGGAAATGGGATAAGGTCATAGAGGATCCGCGTGGGGGAGGGGAGACGGATATGTTAGGCGAGGAGAAGGGGGTGGCGTTCTAGAATTTGGAAAGTTTTGTAATAGGAAGGGGAAGCAGAGACGGAGGTGGGATAAAACGGCAGAGGACGGGACGCATAAGGGAGCGGTGGCTGTACAGGATGGAGGAGGGGTTGAGGCCCCACGTCTGGAGCTTGAGGAGATTGAGGCGGGCGAGGGCTTTCTGGCGTTTGATCAATATTAGTGACTATCAAAGTTTTATCAGAGTTCTTTTACTGATCTTCAATAGGTATCGTAATAATGGCGTCTGCCATTGCAAGTTCAAGTGTAGTTAATCAAAATCCACAGTGAAGATAGTTATTCTTTACTGAACCTGCATTCAAGTTATCTCTCCCTCTCCCTACAAAATTAATTACATCAAAGTTTAGACTTGATTGTTCTATTATCATTAATGTGCTTAGTTACTTAGATCAGATGAGGTTACTACTCATTACAAAAGGAGAAGTTACATAACTTTATGTTTGAAAATATTCAAATCAGCAATCAAAGTTACATTTAACATTAATTACAAATAGTTTGACATGCATATGCAGTTGCTACTTATCTCGCTTATTTGTCCAGCGATGTCGATTACAATTTCATTGACAATGGTTTCTCTCCAATATTATCATCAGCTTACAAGATTTCTCTTTCACAAGGAATATTCCATTTGCTTTTCCTTCCTTCCGCAGCTTAACAGCAGTGTGATGATTTATCTTCGCGTACCGCGTATTTATCCACGACCGTTAGCGTCCGCGACGACGCTATACCCGTTCGGCACGACACGACGGAAAACGATTTCGCACGCACGAATCCTGCCTTGAGCAGGACGAACGAATAATTTGTTAATTTAATACATTTCACTTATTTCAATTTTAACACTTGTAATTGCAATACTTTTCACTTTCAAAATAATACTGTTTCATTATCAACTTGAGCACTCCGTGAGCCGCGATACGTACGTCCGGGGCGGAAGACACTGCTGTGCTGCCTGTTCTACAAGTAGCAAGCGCCACAGTCTGACATTGTATGAGAGGAGCTGCTTTATGCAGCTATCGATCTTTGAATTCCCACACAAAGCAAAACGTTTTACATAATTAAACAAGACATAAATAAAATAAATACAACTAGTACAAAATACATTTACAAAAAAGTTATTAAAAACATTGACAAATACAATATACATTTTACTGAACAGATGACAACAAGTCATTATGTTTACATAGAATACACATATATTACACTGTACATCATCAAAGAGGTGACATTTAGGCAACATAAATATTACGTAGACATTTCACACATTTTTAAATGAATAAATTCATCAAAATACAGTTTTCATTCGCTTAACATGTAAGGGTTTGAAGAATCCGCCTTGCGGAGCAAAACACGACCTCTTCAAAGAAGTTTAGTTTATTATAACTCGACAAAACCCCGTCTGCTTCGACGGTACCGAACACAGTTGCAATACTCTTGACACAAAACGTAGTCTTCCTAAGTCTGTTGTCTGCTTCGGCGAGTATAACAAAATGAGTCAATGTCACCGATTAGTCCAAGCGCCAAGTTCCACGACATCCTTCCACTGACTGAGTCGTCGGCGTGGCTGCGGAGGCGAGGCGTTGTCCGGCTTCCTGGCTTAGCGTCAGACTACCTGGCTTCTTTTTTTAAATTTTTTTATTCGCAAGGATGGGGCCCCTCCACACCCACACCAACGTGGTGAGCATCACAAAAGTTCTACTGTCACCTCCGTAATTAGGTTAGTTTGCTAAGGTGGATCACGGGATGTGGGAACCGCGATGTTATCCGTACGTGTGGGCACGATCACCCATTAATACGGTGCATCTGGAGATAGAATTGGTCGAAAGGTATACGAAGGGTAAAGGTATGTAAGGGCAGAGGAAAAAAAAGTGCCAAGGCAAGAGCCAAGGGAAAAAAAACCTCTGCGACAGTGGGGTAGGTATGAAGGGCAGTAGCGGTATGCTGCGACAGATCATGCAAGGTTTGGTAATGTTAGTAATGGGTATTTTCTCAGTACCGTTAACTTTGCTGGGTTCGTCATAAAGAATCAGTCCGTTTGATGCGAGGTTCTGCTGCAGATGAGCTCCAATGAAGTCTCCTGGGTCGGCTGCGGCAGTTTACCCGTTAACATCGGCTGTGGCAGAATACCTGTAACATAGCCAAGTTTGTCATGGTAGTTAGGCAGTTCGGTCATAGAACTGGCCAAGTGTGCGGGAATGTTTAGGTTTGTTTGTGTTTAGTGCGCTGAATATGGTTTCCCTGCTTTGCCTGTAGGTCGGCTGTGGCATTGCCAGTCAGTTTGCTGTTCTGCGGGGGTTTGCCATGTTCATCGTGTTTGTGAGTTGGTGTTCTCTACGACCGTAGGTGGTTAGTCTCTGAGGAGAAGTGTTTTTGGGCGTTTATGTTTCCACCTATGGTTATGATCGTAGTTCCTCAAGCGTAGGATGAAGGGGTTGTTCGAGTGTCTCGGGTTTCTATACAGTCGTGTGGCGAGTTTCTTGAATATACCGAGAGGCGCTCTAGGCGGTATTCATTGTGAAGGTCCACGGTGCGTGTGTATCGTGGAGCGTTGCTGATGATGCGTAGTACCTTGTTCTGTATGAGCTGCAGGCGGCGCAGCCGTGTTGGCGCCGCGTATGCCCAGCACGGAGCACCGTACGTCATCAGAGGTCTAATATGTGTCATGTAGAGATTCCTCGACACCCGGCTATTCAGTTTGCTTTCCCTGTTGAGCATCGGGTAGAGTTGTTTGAGCCTCGCGTTTGCTCGGTTGGTCATGTGTTGTATGTGGTACCCCCATGTGAGTTTCCGGTCCAGCCAGACACCGAGGTATTTGACTTTCTCACGGAAACGTATTGGGCGTGTATGTAGAGTAATTGGTCTACAGTATTGGTGTTTGCGCAGGTGTTTCGGTCTGCGTGTGAACAGAACTGCCTCACACTTGTCGACGTTGACTTTAACACGCCACTTCTCCAACCAAGGTTCGGCAGTTCTGAGTGCTGTCTGTAGGCGTGGATTTATGTTTGATGGCTTCCAATCTTGCGCCATGATGGCGGTGTCATCTGCATAGATTGCAGTCATCGTGTTATGTGTGGATGGAAAATCGTTAATGTAGAGGTTAAACTAGAGGGGCCCCAGGATGCTACCTTGGGGTATTCCGGCTTGAATACCATGTCGTGTAGACTGTTTGCCCTGCACGTCAGTGTTGAAGCTTCTGTTGGTGAGATATGAGTGTATGAGATGCACAAGTCCGTCGGGAAACGCGGCGTCGTTAAGTTTGCGTATAAGGGCGTTGTGCCAGAGACGATCGAAAGCTTTTTCGATGTCCAAGAACACCGCCCCAGTGGCTTTGTTTTTGTTGTAGCCGTCTGTTATGTGTTCAACTACGCGGAGGAGTTGTGTTGTGGACTGGTGATTCCTAAATCCGAATTGCTCCGGTCTTAGGGTGTCATTGGTGATGCAGTGCCGAGTGAGACGTTTAAGTATTACCAACTCAACTATCTTACTGAGCGAGCTCAGCAGACTGATGGGTCGATAATTTTGTGGGAGGGAGTTGTCTTTCCCTGGCTTCCTGAACATCAGGACCTTGGCCGCCTTCCAAAAGGCAGGGAAGTGTTGGTGCTGTAGGATGGCATTTGTGATGTGTGTCAGGTACTCTATTGCTCTATCCGTGAACTCCTGGAGAACCCGGTTTTGAATGCCATCAGGACCAGGCGCTTTTCTGGCTGTGGTGTGCTTGCGGGCTTAAATACACGCGGCGGCAGGATATCAGGGGGGGGGGGACTATTTCCTGATCACGTCGACGGCGGAAGGAAATAGTCCCCGGCATGTTGCGATCTCTGTCGGTGCTGCTAAGGCCACCTGGCGTCTTCCTCGTGCGGACGTCTTTAGTATGGTCGCTGTCGCGTGGCAAGTTGGCAACCCGCAATGTTGCTGTGTCGGAAGGGTTGCCGATCGTGAAGGGTGTGCGCCGCAACATGTCACCTTACAACCGTCGTACATGATAATCGTACTATATCCACAGATCGAAATATATGATGGAATATGTGTTCCTGATTCTATCTTCACCGGCTGAACACCGTTCAAAACAGCTACTTTAAATGACATCCATTTTTCAACAACATTGCTGATGACCTTTCCATATTTCGTCAAAGCGTCGTCTGCTGGAACTTCAAATGGTAGTTCGAATATCCGAATAAAAAACCCTGCGTGCGCCGCTTTAACTACACCAACGTTTCCGTCACACGTGACTGCACAATTTCGTCGCAAATTTTCGGACTTTTGAACTTAATATACACAGTACAGTACAGAGATGGACACATATTATATCGGTAAAGGAGTAATTCAATTTCATATGACTTCGGTCGTGCATAGTTAGAACCAAATACAAAGTTCAAAGTGCCTCTTCTTGGCACTTCAGTTATTCACACAATAATACGTTATTGTGGCCGCTACGAGAGCGTCAACTCACCCGGAAAAAGCGCTGACACGTTTCACGTCATTACGAAATGTCATATATATGATCTACGGAACAAGTATTAATCTATTCTAATCAGACGACAGCAGCAGAGACGTAGACACCGCCGCGTCCGCTCGCCACGACCGCAGCCGGCCGACTAGCCATCATGTTTGCTGCAGGTAGAATCGAACGTCGATATTGCACATGACAGTCGAATATACTGCCTGAGACATTTATCCAGACAGACAACCGGGACCGACAGGCTTCGTAAATAAAGTAGCAGGCAAAACATCCATTAAAGCTTTAAAAACCAACATTCCACAAAACCAGGAATGAGTTTGTTAAATGTTAAACAGTGTAACGTTTAAGTAAAAACTAATTAGATGTATTATCTCCCGTAGAGTATGTATTTACCAGGTAAACCAGTAGGGCAAACGTCTAACAAATATTTCGCGGTCATTCTAGAGTCCAGCTGATCACTGCTGCAGTAGTGTACGTTGTAGCGAAGTGTCTGTCCCCTTCACTGTAGGCAACCCAACAAGCGGCTCCGTGTTGGAGTGGCGTCGTACAGGGGTATTATCATAGCATAGTCAGACAGTGCAGACGAAACTGATGACGCTTTGACGAAATATGGAAAGGTCATCAGCAATGTCGCTGAAAAATGGATGTCATTTAAAGTATCTGTTTTGAACGGTGCTCAGCAGGTGAAGATAGAATTAGGAACACATATTCCATCATATATTTCGATCTGTGGATATAGTGCGATTATCATGTACGACGGTTGTAAGGTAACCCTTACATGTTAAGTTAATGAAAACTATATTTTGAGAAATTTATTCATTTAAAAATGTGTGAAATGTCTACGTAATTTTTATGTTGCATAAATGTCACCTCTTTGATGATGTAAGTGTAATATATGTGTATTCTATGTAAACGTAATTACTTGTTGTCATCTGTTCAGTATACTATATATTTGTCAATATTTATTTTTTAATAACTGTTTTGTAAATGTATTTTGTACTATTTATATTTATTTATGATGTCTTGTTTAATTATGTGAAGGTAACAGGGGTAATATATAGTGAGCGAAGAGTTATATCCAACTTATACCCTCTTCAGTCCCAGTGCCAAGGTAAATTTAAAATTTTGAAAATGTCAATATATTTGTGTTTATTAGGTTGCATAGGCACCATATTTCTCTCTTTTGCAATTTGCAAAATTTTCATTTTTTGAACGTTGATGGTACACACCTGTGTACCTCGGGTTTCAATCGTAAATATATTTCTTAAATTTTCTTAAGGGAAAATACTGTATTTAAGGGTAAAATGAATTACAGTATCTTGTATTTGTACAACTTACATATTTTATTTACAATAAGAAATTTTACAATACATATTTACTAGTATTTGTTACTGCCAGATGGTTTTGTATGAGTCCCCATGACAACTTTAATCCCAACATGATGCAACATTTCTGATGCGGTTGGTTTGAAACTAAGTGAACTTGTCTGAACAGATTTGAGGTTTGTCTAATATGTCACAAACTCTCAGAGTTAAACTGGAAAGAATTCAGTGAAAGATTCCGGTCCACTAGAATCACTTTCCTCTCCAGAGATGTGCCAAGGTCAGGCATGCTAAAAAAGTAACGAACAGACCATGGATAGGCACCAAACCTACATTTTTCTTAAAATCTGATGTTAAAATTTACACATTTTGTTGCAAATAAATAAAAAAATACATTTCTTTGAAGTATAGCAGTACTAACCAAATAGCTCTTCACGTCAAACCTCATGGATTTTTTTTAATATCACCATTCATTAAATATTCAATGTTTTGAGACTGAATTTCGTTAGGAGCATCACGTGGTGAGTCAGAATTCGTACGCTGTCGATTCATTACACTAAATAAATCATCCTCAGATACAAAATTTGGATATTCTGCAACACTTCCATTTAGTATGCTTAATATCTCTTCATCACTTAGCACATGAGCTGCCAATATATGGTATGTTATGAAGTACAGAGCCATTGTAAAAGTGCGCACTAAGAACCAAGGTACACAGATGTGTACTATGAAAACATCGGCATTTATTCCCCAGGAAAATTGAAATAAGTCACATTTGCTGTATTTCAGATGATTCTTCAAACTTCACTTATCACTCACTACAGCAAAAGATAAACACGTAAAGCTTTATGTATTATTTACTTGTTACATTCTGTCATAACGACGCTGCCGGACTGCCAGCTTCACTAACATCAAACTTCTGATTCGTGTAGCTCCAGAAGTACTGCTGCAAGGGCTATACAAGTGACGTCTACATCTACATACATACTCCGCAATTCACCGTAAGGTGCGTGGTGGAGGGTACACTGTACCACTACTAGGCATTTCCTTTCCTATTCCACTCCCAAATTGAACGAGGAAAAAAAGAATGCCTAAATGCCTCCGTACGAGCCCTAATTTCTCTTATCTTGTCTTTGTGATCTTTACGCGAAATGTAAGTAGGCGGCAGCAAGATCGTACTACACTCAGCTTCAAATTCCGGCCCTCTAAATTTACTTAACAGAAATTCACGAAAAGAACGTCGTCTTTCTTCCAGCGATCCCCAATTGAGTTGCCGGAGCATTTCCGTGACACTCGCGCATTGGTCGAACCAACCGGTAACAAATCTAGCTGCTCGCCTCTGAACCGCCTCTATGTCTTCCTTGAAACCGATCTGCTGCGGGTCCCAAATTGAGAGCAAAAAGGTACACAATTGTGCACCCGCGGTCTGAGCACGCAAAATACGCCACAGACAGAGAAAACAGTTTACGAACCAAGGCGCACAAATGTGCACTTACCGACTGAAGAGAATACCAAAACCAGACAGCGGTTATTAGAGACGAAGGGCAAGAATGGGACGCAGAGGTTGGTCTTTCCCCCATATTGTTCAATCTATACATTGCGTAAGCAGTGAAGCAATGCAAGGAGAAATTTGGAGAGGGGAATTAAAATTCTGGAAGAAGAAATAAAAACTTTGCTAAATCAAATGTTCAAATGTTTGTATAGGTTATGGGACTTAACTACGGGGTCATCTTTTGTGTCCCGACTTCGTCGCCGCTTTTGTGTCCCAGCATCGTCGTACGTGTCGGTGGCCGAGTGGAATAAGACCGACACAGGAATAAAGATAGCCCGCTGGTGCAGGTACGGAGGGGAGCAGCCAGAAACTATAAACACTAGAGTAAATTAGAAAGAGATATATATTGCACAGAATGTAACAATACTTAACTTTTACATAGTACTGCAGAATGTTGATACATGGTTGTTAGAGGCCTGCCTAGTGCCTGTACGATAGCAAAGTCTTCCCTGGTGCCTATCTGATTACGAAGGTCCTAACTGGTTGCTATCTCAGTCCCAAGTGGACGATGTCGTTCAGCGGTGGCCACGAGCGGAGTTGTCGCAGAGGGCGCTCGTGGCTGCCGTCGTGAGAACGCCGCGCCGTGCGTGCATGGCGGCGCGCGGCGAAAGTAGGTGGCGCGCACTTTGTACTTGTGCGACACCACATCATCAGTCCCTAAACTTACAAACTACTTATGAACTAGCTAACACTAAGGACGGCACAAATATCCATGCCTGAGGGGGGATTCGAACCCCCGACCGTAGCGACCGAGGAGACCGTGACTGGAGCGCCTCAGTCCCTTCGGCTACCGCGGCCGGCAAAAACTTTGCGGTTTGCCGATTACATAGTAATCTTGTTAGAGACTGCAAAGAAAATGGAAGACCCATTTAACGGAATGGATGAGTTGTGTTATTTGGGTAGCAAGATAACTTCTGATGACCGAAGTAAAGAACATATAAAATTGAGATTGGCTATGGGAAGAAAAGCGTTTCTGAAGAAGCGAAATTTGTTGTCATCCAGTATTAATTTAAATGTGAGGAAGTCCTTTCTGAAATCATTTGTCTGGAGTGTAGGATTGTATGGGAGTGAAACGTCGACGATAATGAATACAGACAAGAAGATGATAGAAGCTTTTGAAATGTGGTGCTACTGACGAATGATGAAAATTAGATGGGTAGATCACGTAACTAATGAGGAGGTGCTTAACCGAATTGGGAAGAAAAGGTGTTTCTGGCATATCCTGACTACGAGAAGGGATATTGGTGGGACAAATTCTGAGACATCAAGGTATCATCAACTTAGCATTAGAGGGATGTGTGTGGGGTAAAAATCGTAGAGGGAGACAGAGGTACGAATATAGTAAGCAGATTCAAAAGGATGTAGGTTCCCGGACGTATTCTCAGGTGAAGAGACTTGCACTGGACAGCGTAACGTGGAGAGCTGCATCAAACCGGTGTGTTGCCAGAAGACCACAACAACAACGTCTAACATACACAGTCGCGACATTCACTGCTGTAAAAGTTGTTACCAACTGACTGTTGCAACGATACTAGCGCTCCTAGTGGACCCGCCAGGAGTAATGTTTGTTTATTTTTGTACGTAATTAACGAAATTGTTGCTATAACTCTTACGTTACAAGCATCAGTAAAATGTCAAGAGACATACATAATGGGAAAATTAATCTAAAACAGGCTAATTTCACTGATTAACTGACATAAACAACAAACTATTCATAAAGAAATATTTACGAATATATTTGCAGCTCATCCTGCTGAAAGTAAGTAGATTATAAACATTAGAGAAAGATATATTTCTATTATGTACTGTTCCTACTATGACAGGCAAGTCTTTCATGTGTATCAGGGTGGAGCCTAATGATTCGCACATTTTTACACCTCACTTGTCTTTCTTAAACGTGCATATTCTGTTGAGTGTAATTACTTTAGATTAAAAAGCCAGTGTTTTTGATGATTCTTGCCATTTGTTGCTCAGCTGTAGCAACAAGAATGGAATTGGGTTCTTCTCTGTTGGTTTTGTCGATGTATTGCCACCTTTTTTTATGTTCTTTCTTCAGCTACGTTCCACCCTCACCGATTTTACTGGAATTGTAGTGAAGAAACCTTAACTTTCCTAAGTAGAAAACCGACGTCTGTCTGCTAAATAGAAAATTAAATTATTCAGTTAAAGCCTGGTGGTTCATGGTGTGGGTTCCTGTAGTCATGTCCTAGTTCATGAACCACGGGTAACGTGTGAGTGGCCATGTAAGTGGTCCTGACAGTTGGGATACCAGTTACTTTGGAATAAGGTTGGGCATCTCGGATATATTCTGAGTCGTGGCCACCTTTGTGCTCAGACGGTAAAGTCTACCTAATCCACCGGTTAGTCCATCAACCGTTAGGGGTAAAACCTAGTGGGGCCCTGGGCAAGTAAGGCTAGCAACCTGCTTCCCAGGTACTTCAATATCATGCTGGCAACAATCAGAGAAAAATGCCTCGGACCTTTGGAGGTGAAGTCCCACCTCTAATTGACAGACCAGAGGCTCCTCAGATACGACTTGGTAAACGATCTGAGATGAGATGGGGAGCTATTAATATCAATGGGGATTACACTTGGAAGAAGGTAGAGCTGGCGGAGGCTTCAAGTAGGATGGGGTTAGATGTTTTAGCTGTTAGTGACGTTAGGGTAAGGAGAACAGAAAGAGGACGAAGTCGGAGATTACAAGGTATACCTGTCAGGAGCCAAAGTAGGAAGAGCGCAGTGGGGTGTGGGGTTTTACATCAAGAAAGCAATCGAACCAGCATAATAGCAATATGGTATGTAAAAGAACGACTGATGTGGATAGATTTAGCCATCTCGAGCAAGAAAATTAGGATTGTGGCAGTGTATTCACTCTGTGAAGGGACAGATCAAGATGAGATGGACAGATTTTACAACACGCATGGAAGAATCAAGGCTACCTAAGAGACACATGAGCTCGGCAGCGGAGGGTAACAGGAGTCGAGGTAGACCAAGAAGAAAGTACTTAGATTCGGTGAAGAATGATTTTGAAGTAAAAGGCATAACATCAGACGAGACATCAGTGTCAGCATTGAATAGGGGATCATGGAGGAATTTTATTGGAGGTACTATGCTCCAGACTGAACGCTGAAAGGCATAATCAGTCTCTGATGATGATGAGTTAAAGCCTGTATGTTACCAGATAATTGTAAATAAAGTGTCCTCTAATGTACCGTTTCGTACCTTGTCAGGGATCTTAGGAAACCTAAGAAAGACAAACGTGGAGCTATTTTTAAATCATTGCCTATTTATATGGCACTACATACGTACCCTAATGTAAAATGTGTGTTAAAATCAATGTAAACGGTACTATTCGCACTCATCCAGTATCGTATTCAGAATTGTAACTTTCCGGCGTCTTGGAGCGCTGCTGTCGCAGCGTATAACCAAGGTCTATAGAAGACAGGTCTGGACAACAGTTTTTCTTATGGAGCCGCCAGTTTGGTTCTAGAGCAGACGACGCTGCGCAGTATTGCTAGCAGAGAACAAGGTCGCTTTCGGAAATTATTATTATTCTGCAGCCAGTTTGTGTACTGTTTGAGTCAGAAATTATATTCTTACTATTAGTAATAAAATACTAATAATTCGTAAGGCCTATTGCTTTGTCTTACCGCGGAGAGGTCACAAAATGATTTTCACAAATTTGAATCGAAATTTGTGAGAAGAACCGGTTACATGAAGCTTTAAAATTCCTGAACTATGTGGCCTGAAAAGGAAAAGATAAACTCTCATGAAACATTTATGATTACAGAATACAAGAAATATAAGCACGTTTGGATGACCATTGAAGTATGCTTTGCACTAAAACACTTTTCGGAAAAAATCTCTTGACGAAAATGCTTTCATAACATGTGAATGGAGTATTATATTTATCAACGATGATCACTCAAAAGAAATGATGTAATTTCGCAGGAAACTGCTAAAATTTTTGTAAATAGTTTTTTCAATGAAAAATTCACCAAATAATGAAAATGGTTTAACTACATTAATTACCGTAATCAAAGTAATTATAACTGAAAGTAACACATTGATTTTACGTAAATAAATTAACGATTAAGGCGCCTCGGAATAGTCTATGTACGATTTCCCTCCACAACACAAACTTTAATTCAGCTTCTTTGTTCCAAAGATAATTGCCACTACTGCCAAGGCTCTCCGAGGCGCCTTAATCGTTAATGGTGTGGTAGTCTAACGGTTAAGACGTCTGCCTAGTAAGCATGGAGGTCCGGATTCGATTCCCGGCCGCACCACAAACTTTAATTCAATGCTTCAGCAAAATTCATCAGTGTGTGATAACCAACATGCTTGGGCACACGCAGTACGGCTAAATTATTTACATTAAAATCCACATAAAAAAAACCAATCGCCGAATACTGCAAAACATAAGTCTCAATACAAAAGTCACACTCTTATACTTGCTTAAAAGAGCAACACGACCATGCCCGATGGTAAGGTGCCAAGGAACCCACGCACAACTTGGCGCTGTTCGAAGCCATACAGAGCACCAACCCAGTCTCGATCAGTCTGCCCACAAACACCCACAACAAGTAGTAACAGTTCCACAGACGGTAAATTACCACGTTTCTTCCGAATACAAGTGGGCTAGCGAACGATCGGGTCAATGGGTGGGAGGGACAACAATTACCGGCTCGACTCAATCCGAATACACGCCACCGGAGCACACGCAGTAAAACCGGAAGGAATACTCAACTTTGGTGCAAAATTTCGACTGAGCCACTACCAGGCAGAAACACTGTCTGAGAAAGACAGAACGAAGGCTGGCCAGCTGGGAGGCACGTAGCAACCGAGGCCTTTTCCTCCTTCCTCCCTCATAGCTTCCAGGCAAGCCTTATCGTAGCTAACAGGCTTCCGTGGCTGCTCCACGTGACAACCTCCTGGGCGGCGGTAAGGTCAAACAAACTCTGCAGTTGGCGGTCGCGTACTACCCGCTAACACGGCTCAGCCCGACGCCGCCACCAAATAGGGGGCGCGGAAGGGCACAAGCAGAACAGAGGCGCCGCCACACAGCAAGGACCGGCGGAGGGCAAACGCGAAGTAATAGGCGCCAACTCAAACAGACGGAAAATGTTCCGTCTCAGAGGCGTCCATTATAGAGTACGCTGGAAGGTGCGCTGCTCAAAAGGCGCTTCTGCAGTAAAGCCCATGTATTGGAGGACCGTTAGCAGAAAAGTGTGATCTACACGACCGAATGCCTGCCTGAAGTCAAGCGAAGCCAGTGCACCAGGCAGGTGTCGGAGCTTGGCGAGCGCAATCATGTCCCTGTAACGGCAAAGGGCCGTTCGAATATTGTTGGCTCCAGCCAGGGAAGTCTGGTCATTGGACGTGACTTATGATGCTGCCTTCTTGAGTCTAGTTGCCAACAAGATGGTGAATATTTTCATGTCACTATTGAGAAGGGTGATGGGCCGATAGTCGCCGATCCGTAATCGCCCGTGAGGTTTATGGACGGGAATAACAACACCGTTGAGGAGGGTGGGAGGGATCGTCGCTGGGACATCCGTTCACGGCAATAGCTGTCCAAGTGGGTACCAACATGTAGCTAGAACTCTTGTAAAATTCTAGGGGGAGGCCGTCAGGTCCGGGGGATTTATTGGTGGCTCCCGGCCTGATAGTATCCAGGACTTCGTCAGTGGTCACGTCTTTTTGGAGTTCAGTCGCCACGTCTTCCGGAGTAGTGTTAGTGATGAGTGCCACAATCTCCTCGATTAAAGTTGGGTTATGCGGTGCGGCCGTGTACAAGCGGGTGAAGTGAGAATGGAAAGCATGACCAATAGCATTATGAGAAGTATGTTGCCGTCCTTCCTCATTGACAAGATCTTGTGTAAGAGCTCGACGTGACGACTGCGTTCTGCGAGTAAGTGGTACATCGACGGTGGCTCCCGAGGTATGCGATCATCAGTACAGCACCTCACAATGATGCCTTATAAACGTCGACGCATGAGAAAAGCAATGTGTGCTGTAGCACGATCGTCAGGCAAGCCAGAGAGAATGGCATCGAAGTTCACTCTCGTAGGATCGCGTAGTGAAAGTCTAAGGTGCTCGCTGGCCAGGCCTTGACATCTTTACCGTATCCCATCAATGCTCTGTGTAGTGCCAGTTTCGCGCAGGACAACCACCACGATAAAGTCGACGAGTAGGCAGGGCGACGACGGCGGCAGAGGGCCCATGCGTCCTCTACTACGCATCGACAGTCAGGAGCAGTCAGGTGGACAACGTTCAGTTTCCATGGAACGCGACTGTGCCGCACTCGTTGTCGGACGAGGGCGACGTTGCAGATATAGGCTTTATGATTGGAGAAGGCCATACGCCACACTTCAGCATGCCGTATGGCGTCTGCGAGGACGCGTGTAAGATAGACGCGGTCGAAGCGACTGGACTAGTGTGCTGTGTAGTATGTGAACCCCGCGCGTGTTCCATAGAGTTTCGTCCATGTATCGATTTGTTGAAGTCGGTCGATAATAGCCGACAGGGCTGCGCACGGGGAATGTTGGGCGAGTTGATCAGTGGGCCCCTGTGTAGAGTTAGTCCCCATCAAACACCAGATCATCCAATTGATCCTCAAAAAGCGGCATTACCTCGTCGGCATAGAAGGTAAGTCGGTCTCGACATCTGTTGGAGCCTGACGGTGCACATACGTTGATGTCACGCACACCGAACAGTGTGTGTGGTCCATTCCCCTCGCATTAGGAGGGTACACATCTTCAGCATGAAGCCCTTTGCAGACGAGGATGGCAACTCCGCTACCATTGTCGAAGGCGTGAGAGATGTGGGCTTTGTAGCCGGTAGGAGCGTAGAAACCAGAGACGAACACTTCTTGGAGAAGGGCAATCCCGACATCAGTAGCGTAAATGGTGTCAGTGCGGTAATGTTGTGGACGCACTCCTGCTGTTTTCGAAGGAGGTCCTGCTATGATGTCCGGTGGATGTGGGGCATCAGGCGCCGCCACTGTGTCCGCAATCACTAGGCTGAAGTTTTGCCGGGCGCCACCGTTGGATGCGCCCCATCCGGCGGGCCAGTATTCTGATTTGCCTCATCTTCGACATCGGCGCTCCAGGGGGTCGATACTAAGGTCGGGCGATTCTCGTTCCCTTCAAGTGCCAGGGGTCATGATACTGCCATACTGTCATCCTGTGAGGCTACCTTCACGGGGTTCATTCTTGTTGGGTGAGATAGGAGGCAATAAATAGGACGGGACATCAGGCACGGCGGCTTCCGTGGTCGAGACGCTCGAAGAGTGAACACTGTCAGACATCCTGTCTTCTTCCTGCAGGGGGATGTCGTCGGAGGACGTTCGACTTCTTCCGTTTCCTGGGCGACCGCTGCTTCCGAACGTGCTGCTCCGTGTCGGAATGCGGCTGTCCGTCGTCCGACGTAGTGCCCGTCTGCATGAAAGCTGCGGTGGGCACCACTCTTGGGTCGAGGTCCATCGCTTCGGCCGTGCCGTCCTTCATGTTCTGGAAGTTTGTCGGTCTCGTCTCAGGCATGGTAGAAGGGGATGTGAAGTCCCATCCACGCTGTAGTCCTCGGGGGGAAGCGTTGGCGGGTGAAAGGGCCCATCGTGAAGTGGTGCATCTGGTTTTTGCACGACTGAGGCGTAGGTGTCTGGTACAGTTGTTGCAGCGGGAGCTGTCTCATCGGTCGGAATCCGGAGTAAAAGGCGATGGAGGCAGTCGGACCGAACGTGGTACTGTTGCCCACAACCTGCACAAGTCCGTGGCTGTCCATCATACATGACGACGGCTCGCATACGACTAATAAAAAAAAAATGTTCAAATGTTTGTTAAGCTTATGGGACTTAACTACGGGGTCATCAGTCCCTAAACTTACAAACTACTTATGAACTACTTACGAACTAGGATGGCACAAATATCCATGCACGAGGGGGGATTCGAACCCCCGACCGTAGTGGCCGTGCTGACCGTGACTGGAGCGCCAGTCCCCTCGGCCACCGCGGCCGGCCCACGACTAATCATCAGGTGTTTCGACACTTTGATCTCGATCTGTGTTACGCCGTTTAACACTTGGTACAGATTGAACGTCTGCCATTTTTCCGCTAGGTGTCCCACAACTTTGCCGTAGGGGCGGAAGGCTTCACGTCTTGCGGTACCTCGAAAGGAAGCTCGAACACACGAAGTGTTTGCAGTCCGAATCTTGCATGGTCCACCGTCACCTTCCCGATGTGTCCGTCCGAGTGATTAAATTTCAATCCTCGTGCGAGTTGTCGTACGACTTCAGCACATGCAGCCTCAGATATCATTTTAAGGTAAACGACACTGCCGGTGGACGAGAAGTGGACGCCTATCACTTCTTGTCGGTTCAGTCGTAGCTCTTCACGAATAGATTGTTCAGTTTCATAAGCGCGTGTTCGTGGATGTTCTGCTTGGAATGTAACTTTTAGTGTCGCTCGGCGGTAAGAGTGCGCCATACTGTACACAGTTACTGGACTCTAGACAAATAAATACAAATGCCGTGACGCGGAAGTAAACAACGCCGTTAGCAGGGCAGTACCCTGCGCGCGGAGCAGCTCCGCCATCTGTGTGTTATGAGTGGGCAACACTAATTAAAAAATTATATATTTTGACGACATTACAGCGTTCATTTAATGTAATAAATCGCAATTTGCGATCAGTTATTGCTTCGCTGTACTAGGTTTAGATGGAACACCAAAGTGTGGCGAATGAAGATTTGTGCCGGCCGGGATTCGAACCCGGGATCTCCTGGTTACTAGGCAGACGCGTTGACCACTCCGCCACCGAGGACACAGTGACCAGACCGACTGCAGAGTACTCTTCCCTGTACGTCTCCCGCCACACCCAAATCTCCATTCGCCACGTTGTCTTTTTTGCTATTACCACAGCCTGTGGCTGGCGCTCCGCAGACCGCTCGACCACTGCGAACAGCAGTATGAAACAACAATGAAAAGAAACGATAAAGCCAGATAGTATCGATTTAGTACACGATAAGAGACGCCGTTTCGATAGCAGAGTTAGTCAAAATAAACTCCCTGTCAATTCAGTGTGACTGGTATTGATGGAACGCTGTAGCTTTTGACGGTACATTAGGGATGGGAAAATCCGACCGGTTAAAACCGATACCGGTATTTTAATTTTGAATAACCGGTTTTTTCGGTATTTATTTGGTGTCGGTTGTAACCGGTTTCTTTTAGTTATTGCCAAGAACCGGGTAAAAAAACCCGGTACGACTACTTCCTGTAGTAGTGGTTCAAAATGTGTTTTTTGTAAATAATTTTAAAAAATTAAAACTAGTAGACCTTAATATTTAGGGCTTTTCCTAAAATTTCCACTGCTGTGAAATATTAGGTCATCGCAGAAACTAAGAAAAGCGATCAGTGTTAATTTAAGAATAATCCAGGCAGTCAGAAATGCACAACAAACGCGTGGCATAAGAACTTAAGAACTGGTGCAGCTACTGAGGCATCGTTGCAGCTGTTGCCGTGTGGCGTGGCCTATTAGACGACGCGCGTGCACCGGCAGTGTACGAGACTTGCCTCCGTCTGGTCCTGAGGCAGTTCCTTGCTGTCGTCGCCAGACATCGCTTGTGTCTTAAATGGCATCATCCCGAGTATGGAAGTACTTCACGAAGTACGGGAGCAGTGAGGTACAATTCTCCATTTGCTTTAAAAAGCTTAAAACGGGTGCAGGTACTACAAAGCATGCAAGGAGAAAGCATCCAAAATGTTCCTTGGAGGAGAAGGTAAATTCGTTTCATATACCTTTTATGTAAGCGATGTACTCTAAGCTTAGAATACTAACTTTTAATGTATCATCATATTGTAATGCTAACAAGTTTTATTGATGTGATTTCTTGAAAGCGAGGGGCTTTTTTAATAACCAATATGGGTTTAGGTAACATTGATCATGTAGAGCATCGCGAGGTAGCCTTGCGGTCTGAGGCTCCATGTCACGGACTGCGCGGCTGCTCCAGTCGAAGGTTCGAGTCCTCCCTCCTCCCTCTGTCATGGGTGTGTATGTTGTCCTTAGCGTAAGTTAGTTTAAGTTAGATTAAGTAGTTTGTAAGTCTAGGGACCGATAACCTAAGCATTTAGGTCTCATAAGAACTCACACCCATTTGAACATTCTTTGAACATGTGGTACAGAGCTTATCTAGTTCAATTCGCGTAAATTTACACTGACAACAATCATACTGTTAGTCGGAACTGTGACTTTATTTTTCGAAATAGTTCAGCAGCACTGATTTCGGTTTCGGCCAAAACTAGAGGAACCGACGATTACGGTTTCTGTTTCGGTCGAAAAATGTGTTTCGTTCGAACTCTACTGGGAATAATAGCAATAAACACCGAAAACCGGTTATTTAAAAAACCGGTTATCTTGAGCAATTTTTACGGTGCGGTTAAACTGGAGATGATAAGAACCGATATAACCGAAAACCGGTTGTTTCAGCGATAACCGCCATCCCTACGGCACATCAAAAATAAACGAGCCGTTATATTTGACGTTTTCCTAGCGTATTTAAACGAAGTTTGGTGAAACTGGGCGTGGGAGTCTCCTTAGCGCTGTGTTTTCTACGAGCGTCATGGGTCTGTGAGTCTCTCGGGCGCAGTAGAAAGTCGCAGGAAGCCGAATGGCAGTGCCCCATTGCCTTCCGTGGCTCGACTCTGGCACAAGGCGGGGTCGAGCTACAAGCGAGCCTGAAGGCCGAAATGACCGGCTCTAGGTATGGTCCCACTTTACTTTCGTTCAAACATCATGCACCGTAAAAGTGAATTTAAAAATAACTGATGATAGTCGAATACATAGTATTCCCTTACAAGTTGGCTGTTTATTTCCGAATAAGTAGCGATGTAAGAATCTGTGATTAGTTATCATCCTAACAGATCAACGGAGAGTGAAAACAGTCGAAACAAAATACATGTCACACAAAACGTCGTCTGCTTATTTACGAATATGTTGAGACTATGGCGTCAAGTTGTAACGAAGTATGTTGCTACTTATTCCCATCTCCTTGCATTACGGAACATCCCGATACCACTGTTGCTTAATAAACATAATCATAATATTTACCGGGTGATCAAAAAGTCAGTATAAATTTGAAAACTTAATAAGTCACTCAATAATGTAGATAGAGATGTAAAAATTGACACACATGCTTGGAATGGCATGGGGTTTTATTATAACAAAAAACAAAAAGTTCAAAAAAATGTCCGACAGATGGCGCTTCATCTGATCAGAAAAGCAATTATTAGCATAACAAATGAAGACAAAGCAAAGATGATGTTCTTTACAGAACATGCTCAATATGTTCACCATCATTCCTCAACAATAGCTGTAGTCGAGGAATAATAATGTGAACAGTAATGTAAAGCATGTCCGGAGTTCTGGTGAGGCATTGGCGTCGGATGTTGTCTTTCAGCATCCCTAGAGATGTCGGTCGATCACAATACACTTGCGACTTCAGGTAACCCCAAAGCCAATAATCGCAGGGACTGAGGTCTGGGGACCTGGGAGGCCAAGCATGACGAAAGTGGCGGCTGAGCACACGATCATCACCAAACGACGCGCGCAAGAGATCTTTCACGCGTCTAGCAATACTTCCCCCCCCCCCCCTTGTGTTCTAATAAAAGCCCATGTCATTCCAAGCATGTGTGTCTATTTTTACCTCTCTATCTACATTATTCCGTGATTTATTAAGTTTTCAAATTTATACTGACTTTTTGATCACCCGGTATTATTTCTCATCGGTGTTTTTATGTGGGTACGCAATATCTTCCTAAATTAATGATTGAAGTGTCATTCTCAAGGTTTCCTTCTCCACTAATGACGAATAATACAGAGATAAAGTTATGTTTTCACAAAAAAAAAACTTTATTTTGAAAAAAAATAGTACTGTTCGTTCCATCGAAGTTGATACCCGGCGAACGACTGTAAATGAGACATGTATTTACGGTTGCTCCCATCAGCCACCGCGACGTGTATAATTATGTTAATTAGAAATCAAGGATTAATTAATGGTGCAAGATTAGTGGTGACTCACTTAGGCGAGTACATCATCACTTCTAAATTCATTGACTGCGATAAAACTTAGCTAATACCCCGCATTAACCTCACATCTTCTGATGCAACCATGCCTTTCCAAATGATAAAAAGACAATTCCCAATAAAAGTAGCCTTCGCAATGACCACAAATAAGTCACAAGGTCAGACGCTTCAAGAGCAGAATATATTTACCAGAACCTGTTTCTCGCATGGACATTTACACGTGGCTTCTTTACGAGTTCGCTCATTCAGTGACATTTATCTTTTTGCTAAAGACACATACAGCCAAAAAGTAAACGATGATCATATTACAACTGTGGTGTCGCACAAGTCCAAAGTGCGCGCCACCTACTTTCACCGCGCGCCGCCATGCACGCACGGCGCGGCGTTCTTACGACGTCAGCCACGAGCGCCCTCTGCTACAGCTCCGCTCGTGGCCACCACTGAACGACATCGTTCACTTGGGACTGAGATAGGAACCAGTTAACACTTCGGAAACAGATAGGCACCAGTGAAGACTTGGCTATCGGACAGGCACTAGGCAGGCCTCTAGCTCAACTATGTATCATCATTCTGCAGTCAAGAACTATGTAAAAGTTAAGTATTGTATAAATTCTGTGTAATATATATCTCGTTCTAATTTACTCTAGTGTTTCTAGTTTCTGCTGTCCCACTGGCTGCTCACCTTCGTACCTGCACAAGCGTGCTTCCTTTATTCCTGTGTCGGTCTTCCTACTCGGCCACCGACACCTACGACGGAAACGAGACACATAAGCGGCGACGAGGCTGGGACACAAAAACAACTACTAACATTGTTTTCAAAGAAGTTTTGTAAAAAAACAAGTTTCCAAAAAATAAAATAAAACATGAAAAAGTCAATATAAGATTTTTCATGTGTTTCACAATTAATCATATTGTATTTAATTATATACATTTTCTTACAATGATACTAGTATTTGTTACTGCTATTGTACTTGCATCTAATTTTTCTCCATTACCATCTTACCTATCTGTGATGGATCGGGGTGGAGTGCGAATTATTCGCACAGATCAACTAGTAAATATGAATGTAATTAGTCTATTATCATTTTATTTTCCAAAATTTTTGTTATTCTTTTTATAATGTAACTAGATGAACTCATATTCTATTATTTGATGCCGGAAGCGATTGCTTAATTCCCAAATTATGTAATGCCAGAGACGAATTGTTAAAGTTCAGATAGCGTGCTAATTAGTATTTCTGTTAAACCTTGGTAAATTCTTTTCTCATAATATTAAAGTACGTATTACAATCTTCCACAAGTAATGTTAGATGGTTTTTCCCGCTTTAGTTTCTGTATAACTAGCATTAATTACGAAGTAATTGTTTGAAAAAGATATTAAACTATACTTGAATATGAAATATTTTTCATTTAACCGAGATTTTTATATTAAGTTACTCAGTATTATTTATGTTATCTTTTACTATACCCAGTTGCATGTAATTGTTTTTCTATTATCATTAATTTAATGTACATAATTAACAATACGCAATTTTCAGTGACATTGTTTGGAATATATAAACAGGATGCACTCGCAGCACGTAACAGAGTATTGTTTCATCCGTTGTCTGAGACATAATACACGCTAGTTCAGAGTACTGTTTCGGCCGCGTTCTGAGGCACAAGCCACGCCAGTCTGAACTTTAATGTTGAACAATTATGTAAAAATTCGTCAGTGTAGTTAGTGTGGAAAGTGTATCTACAGTGATTAATTAATATATGCGCCACATAACTCGTGTAATTGACGTGTGAAATGTGCGTTTCTGGTCACATTAAATATAATTAATGAGACTTGTAAGCTGGATATTAATGGGGACAATTGAGCACCAATAATAGATCGCTAAGGTGTCGTAGAACTGCAATTCTGTGTGTTGTCTACGATATTTGTAGTGAATTAGTTCTCGCCCCCATGAAATTTAAACTAGCTGCTACCGAAAGCCGGCCGCGGTGGCCGAGGGGACTGAGGCGCTTCGGTCACGGTCTGCACGGCCGCTACGGTAGGGGTTCGAATCCCCCCTCGGGCATGGATATTTGTGCCGTCCTTAGTTGTAGCTAGTTCATAACTAGTTTGTAAGTTTAGGGACTGATGACCCCGTAGTTGGGTCCCATAAGCTCTACAAACATTTGAACATTTTTGCTACCGAAAGCAACGGTCACCAAGAACTTCGAGAATCATCGATCTACGACCGGGTACGGCACAAAGTGACATTATTCGACCACAAAACTCGATAGCAGTCGGCCTAAACGCACTCTCTGCTAACTGCCGGTTTTACGGCCGAGCTGGGTGAGCCTACGCTCTCCCTACTGAGGGGCCTTACGCAGCTGCCTACCTGCCCTCTGTCGCAGGTTGTGTCTTCTCATACCACGGAGGTAAAAGGAGTTACCTCCATGTCTTATATCCCAAGCAAAACTTTCTTTCCCTCCATTGAAATTCGCTGTGACATTAGCCAATGGGCGAAGACCTGGAATAAGACTCCTATAAACCCGAGCTCAATTGTCCGCCATTTTTTCCCCAAGCTGTAGCACTTGGCACGTTCCGGACGAAGCTCAGGCGTTATCTCGCGTTTCATTCAACTCGCTCATACTCGCAAAATACTGTGTGAACCTACAATTTACATGAATGTGATCGTGAAGTACTACATTACATTTTTATTTTAGTTTCGTTTGCGGTAATAGTTTATTAAGAGGATATACTGTCAGTTTACGGTCATGCACTTACTGACGACGTTACGGAATATTCGCGCATGCGAGGAACTTTTTTCTGTTGAAGTTAGGTGAACACATTAAGAGAATGAAATGTTCAAAATACATCAAATTTTCATCCTCTACAAACAGGAACTATGTGAGAAATGTATAGTTTGAGATAATGTCAGTTAAATATGCAGCTTTCGGATCCGCTCGCCTGTCTAGTAATACCTCGTCTTCAGTGTTGGAGCTAAACACAGGTTGTTACTGCATAACGTCCATACTTGAAGATACTGGTAATAAATTCAATACTTGCAAACTCTACAAAAGTGCTGTGTTTCTATGTAATATTAAATTTCAATTTTTCAGTTATATGAAAAGGACATTGTAAATATCTCAATACAGAGTGCTTTATTATGTGAGGAAATGAGAAGAAGTCAGTTCATTAGGTAGTGAAGACTTTCTTGGTATCCGTCATTTTCTAGTATTCTCGCATAAAATCCACGTTAGATTTAGTAACTTTCGTTCTACTACTCCTATTACTTTTTGCAAACTGAGTAGAAGGTCTGAAACACGTCAGACAACAACCAAAGAAATAAACATTTATGACGAACTTTACTCTTTTTCGTTAAAAAAAATCTACATTTCCTTGAATAACACGACAGTTAATGAATGAAGTTTTGCGTAGTAGCCATATGGCAAAATACGCCCCTCTTTGCATATTATCATTTGCCAAAATATCATTTTGATACCTCTAACCACGTATGAGACGCACTATTCATGCTGGCCTTATCATCATCAGAAATGAGTTCGCTACATAAAATAAATTTTATCCATTTGAATGAAAGGTAAAGATCTCCTGCTAAGTTTAAAATAAATTTCAATACGTCAGGAAACTTTCATCCGCACCAACACATGGTGTAACATGCACCAAACGAAATATCATAGCAGCCCTTATTTTTTACTGCAAACGTTTCCTAACCTAGCGCTGCCTCTTATTTCACAGCCAATATCTTACTAACTATGGTCATTCAAAATTTATGCCGATTTCGTCAAAATGCTAACATATAAAGATTTAAGTAGTGAAAAAATTAAATATTTCTACCAATTAGCTTTTGCGAAATCGTTTGTGAAAGATGGCAGAACGTGCGCCTCTTTGCTGTTGGTGCAGCGCGATTCCAACCATGTTGGGGAAAACATGGCGGACGATTCAGCCTGGGTATTTAGGAGCTCTAACCTGGAAAGTGACGTCAAAAAGACATTCACTTGTTCCTTCCGTGTCACAGACGCCATCTTTATTTGCCGTAAATCTCACAGTTTAGTTTTATAACGCACAGGATACCGTTACAGAGCAACATCGCATTAAAGATGAATCACGAAATCACGTTTGCCTCCATTTGTTATAACTACATGTAAATAATGGAGGATAGATAACAACTCACCATAAAGAGGCTCACTGATCTAGTGACAGGCACGAATGTAGATAATGACATGCACACAAATTTTCGAGCACGGCCTTCGTCAGAAAAGGAAATACATAGATTCACGTAATCACTCCGACAACTACAGTTGTCTGTTGTCTGAGTCATTGCGTGAACCTACGTGTTTATTTTTCTGACGAAGGCCGTGGTCGAAAATTTGTGTTCATTTCATTATTTATTTTCGTGAGCCTCTTTACGGCAATTTGTTATCTACCCTCCATTATTGCTATTTCCAATCGGATTTTCCATTCTTATAATTTTAACATGTAAATAAAATCATACGAACTAACCTGTGAGTTCAAACTTATATACATAGAAGAAGGGCTCCTACGGTGAAGTCGACGTAGCGTAATAGCTAGTTCTGTAGAACACCACATCAGAGGAACTGTGTTCGAAACTCGCCCTAGTTTAATACGTTTGTTATCTCACCGTGTGTAACACATTGTAGGAGTTATTTATCCACAACACATTGTGGGATTTTCTTATTCATGTAATAGTAGTTTTGTTATTCAGTACTCGATGTTGCAAACAAGAGCTTACTGTCTCAGAAATTAGTAACATCGATTTTGTGATTTCTCTGCGACTGAAAACGGAGAATGAAATTGCTGCTTCAAGTGATACGACCAGCAATGACATCTTTGTTCTTCCTTCTCACAAATAATTCACCTTTGTTCAAAATATGTTGCAGTTTCCGAGAACATGTTTAGAGACAACTCTATGTGAAACGTTTAAATCACTGGCAAGTGAAGTATCAATGATATCTCCACTATTCGCTAGTCAGAAAGATGTGGCTCGTTATTTCCGAATACCTCGTGATTCCCGAGGATATGGCTAGGCTACTATTTCTTGTTTCTTCCCAATATTTTGCTGCTTAGTTTTGAACATGTCGCCATTTCCGAGAGTGTACTTTCACCGATATTCGTTACTTTTCACCAATATTTGGTAGTTTACTTTTCAATATGTCGCGATTACAGAGTGTGTGGTTAATAAAGATCCTAACATTATTTTTCCTTCGTGTATAAATGCACGTGTGGCTCGTAGCAGAGTCTAACATAAGAGTCAGGAAAGTCGCAGTGAATTTATGCAACTTCGCGACTGCCGCGCCGCCAAGCGGCTAGGTCGTAAAAACACCGCGAAACGATTGAGTGATGAATGAATTCGAAATTCTTCGTACTTAGGAGCTTTTGTGGCGCTATAAATTGTAGCAACTATCACAAATGTAATTCGGAAATCTCTCATTTGAAAAGGATGCTCAAAAGTAGGAGGGTAATGTTACGAGAAAAAATGTTCATTTACGGCGGTTAGTTATAGTTTTGGGCATAGAAGTAAATCTTAATAATCAGGGTCGGCTCAGGTCTAACTTCCGCCCCGTGCGGATAAAAAGTCTATCGCGATTGCGGTTTATCGTATCGCGACATTGCTGCTCGCGTTGGTCGCGATCCAATTACTGTTAGCAAAATATGGACTCGGTGGGTTCAGGAGGTCAATACGGAACGCTATGCTGGATCCCAACGACCTCGTATCACTAGCTGTCAAGATGACAGGCATTTTATCCGCACGGCTGTAACGGATCGTGCAGCCACGTCTCGATCCCTGAGTCAACAGATGGGGACGTTTGCAAGACAACAACCATCTGCACGAACAGTTCGACGACGTTTGCAGCAGCATGGACTATCAGATCGAAGACCACGGCTGCGGTTACCGTAGACACTGCATCATTGACAGGAGCGCCTGCGATGGTGAAAAACGACGAACCTGGGTGCACGAATGGCAAAACGTCATTTTTTCGGATGAATCCAGTTTCTGTTTACAGCATCATGGTGGTCGCATGCATGTTTGGCGACATCGCGGAAGCGTGTATTCGTGATCGCCATACAGGCTTATCACCCGACATGATGGTATCGGGTGTCATTGGTTACACGTCTCGGTCACCTGTTGTTCACGTGGACTGCACTTTGAACACTGGCCGTTACATTTCAGATGTTCAAAAATGTTCAAATGTTTGTAGAGTCTATGGGACTTAACTACGGGGTCATCAGTCCCTAAACTTACAAACTGCTTATGAACTACTTACGAACTAGGACGGCACAAATATCCATGCCCGAGGGGGGATTCGAATCTTCGACCGTAGTGGCCGTGCTGACCGTGACTGGAGCGCCTCAGTCACCTCGGCCACCGCGGCCGGCATTTCAGATGTGTTACGACCTGTGGCTGTACCCTTCTTTCGATACCTGCGAAACGCTACATTTCAGCAGGATAATACGCGACCGCATGTTGCATGTCCTGTACGGGCCTTTCTGAATACGGAAAATGTTCGACTGCTGCCCTGGCCAGCACATTCTCCAGATCTCTCACCAATTGGTATCGTTTGGTCAATGGTGGCTGAGCAACAGGCTTGTCACAATACGCTAGCCACTACTCTTTATGAACTGTGGTGTTGAAACTGCATGGGCATCTGTACCTGTACACGCCATCCAAGCTCTGTTTGGCTCAATTCTCAGGCGTATCAAGGCCGTTATTACGGCCACATGTGGTTGTTCTGGGTACTGATTTCTCAGCATCTATGCACCCAAATTGCGTGGTAATGTAATTACATGTCAGTTCTAGTATAATATATTTGTCCAATGAATACCCGTTTATCATCTGCATTTGTTCTTGGTATAGCAATTTTAATGGCTAGTAGTGTAATTATGAACTAGCTTATACTAAAGACGACACAAGCATTCATGGCCGACGGGGAATTCGAAACCCTACGGGGCGGGGCGGGGCGGGGGCCTGGCGAATCGTAGCATAGCGACTCAATCACACGATCTACGGAGAAGGTTGTGGTATTCTCGTGTGACATCTTGCGAACCATGGATGTAGGGGAACAGGTGGATTGTGTTTCTCTTGATTTCAAAAAGGCGTTCGACGCGGCGCCACACTGCAGACTGCTAACGAAGAAAAGAGCTTATGGAATAGGTTCACAGATTTGTGACTGTCTGGAAGACTTCCTACGTAATAGAACGCAGTACGTTGTTCTCGACGGCGAGTGTTCATCAGAAACGAGTGTATCGTCAGGCGTGCCCCACGGGAGTGTGATAGGACCGGTATTATTTTCTATCTATATAAATGATGTGATGGACAGAGTAAGTTGTAATTTGCATCTGTTTGCTGATGATACTGTGGTGTATGGGAGTGTGTCATCTTTAACTGACTGTAATAGCATACAGGATGAGTTAGACAAAATTTCTAGTTGGTACGAAGAAGGGCAGCTAGCTCTCCATGTAGAAAAATGTAAGGTGATGCGCACGAGTAGGAAAAGCAATCCCATAATGTTCGAATACAGCATTAGTAGTGAGAATGTTCGAATACAGCATTAGTAGTGAGCTTCTTGATGCAGTCGCGTCGTTCAAGTATCTAGGCGTAACATTGCAGAGCGATATGAAATGGAACGAACATGTAACGACAGTTGTGATAAAGCCTGAGAGCCGACTTCGGTTTATAGGGAGAATTTTGGGAAGATGTACTTCATTTGTAAAGGAGACCGCGTATAAAACGCTTGTACGACCCTGTCTTGAGTACTGCTCAAGTGTTTGGGACCCGCAGCAGATCAGTTTAAAGGAAGACATAGAGGCCGTTCAGACGCGAGCAGCTAGGTTTGTTACCGGTAGGTTCGACCAGTGCGGGAGTGTCACGGAAATGCTCCGGCAACTCAATTGGGGATCGCTGGAGGAAAGACGACGTTCTTTTCGTGAATTTCTGTTGAGGAAATGTTGAGGGCCGGAATTTGAAGCCGAGTGTAGTACGATCTTGCTGCCGCCTACTTACATTTCGCGTGGTGATCACAAAGACAAGATAAGAGAAATTAGGGCTCTTTTGGGAGTGTGATAGGACCACTATTATTTTGTATCTATATAAATGATCTGATGGACAGAGTAACTTGTAATTTGTGACTATCTGGTAATGATGATGTGGTGTATGAGAAGATGTCATCTCTAATTGACTGTAATAGCATATAGCATGACTTAGAAAAATTTCTAGTTTGTGTGAAGAATGGTAGCTAGCTCTAAATGTAGAAAAATGTAAGGTGATGCACATGAGTAGAATAAACAATCTCATAGATTACAGCATTAGTAATGAGTTTCTTGATGCAGCCGTGTCATTCAAATATCTAGGCAAAACATTGCAAAGCGATATGAAATGGAATGAAGATATAAGGACAGTTGTAATGCGGACAGTCATCTTTAGTTTATTGGGAGAAATTTGGGAAGATGTACTTCATCTGTAAAGGAGACTGTGTATGAAACACTTGTACAACGACGTCTTGAGTATTGCTCAAGTGCTTGGGACCTGCAGCAGATCAGTTTAAAAGAAGACATGGAAGCAGTTCAAAGACGAGCAGCTAGGTTCATAACTGGTAGGTTTGACCAATGTCACAGAAATGCTTTGGGAATTGAAATGGGAATCACTGGATGAAAGTGAATGCTCTTTTTGAGAAATTCTGTTGAAGAAATTTAGAGGGCCAGAATTTGAAGCTGACTGTAGAACGAGCTTCCTGTTGCCTGCTTACATTTCGCATAAAGATCACAAGATAAGTGAAATTTATGGGTCATACAGAGACATATAGACATTCTTTTTTTCCTCGTTCTATTTGTGAGTGGAATAGGAAAGGAAATGCCTAGTAGTGGTATAGTGTACCCTCCGGATTGCGGAGTATGTATGTAGATGTAGATGACTTCAGGCAGAGTAGGTTGCGCGCGCATAGCTGGCTGACTGGCTGGCTGCTTCGGCATAGTGGGCCGTGCCCCGGTGGCTACCCAGTCAGCTATGCGCGCACAACCTACTCTGCGTGACGTCACAGGAGAGCGCCGCGGCCTTCTGTGTGGGAGGCACTGCCTGAGTGCGCTCCGGCGCGGCTGCAGCGCGAGTGCCTGCTGTGTGTATTTTTAGTGGGTGCAGCGCAGCGCGGCAGTGGAGTGGTGGGGCGGCCAGCTGTTGGTGGGTGTGGTGGGGCCGGCGGCGCGCCAGTCCGAGGCCAGCGCGGGCCGCCGCAGGTCGCGTCTAGGGAGCTGTGAGCCAGTGCGTGCGACATGTGGAGCTTGCGCCCGGCGCTGAGGGGCGCGTGGCGCAGCGGCGCGCGCTGCCTCGCCTCCGCTTCTGCCACCCCCAGGGTGGTGCAGTCGACGCTGGGGGACGTGGACGTGCCCGACCTCACCATCACCCACTACCTCTGGCAGCACCAGCACAAGTGGCCGCACAGGACCGCCATCGTAAGTCGCCAATGTTTACCACACCACCAGCTGCCTGCGTAGTAAAATATAAAAGCTTTAACGAGGTTTCTACATCGAGTAGGGGTGCCTTCATCACGAGCTTTTATAAGTAATACTAGCAGAACAGGAAATATGAAAGAGCTAAGGCTGTCTCGTGTAAGTGTAGTATCCAAACGAAGGTAGTAATCGAAATACAAATGACATAAATTTCGTACGATTTTCTTAAGCTGACTGAAATACAGGAGTGTTTTACTGGTAAATACGTAAGTGTATTAACACTTGGTGCGTCATGTGAAAAGTTTTAACCCATCACAGTATACAGGGCGAATCACCTAATACTTGCATTGCAAATATTGCGAAAACGGAAAGTGCGATTGATGTGCGGTTCTCACAGAATAATAATAATAATAATAATAATTTCGTGTGGCTCATTGGCCTGATGCATATCTTTCAATTGGACGCCACTTAAACGACTTGCATGTCCCTAGCCTACCCCAGTTATCCAACCGGGGAAAACGGACCTACAGCTTAACGTTGACTCCTGACATCGTTGAGAGGTAAAGGATGGGTTAAAGTGCAAACTGAATAAAATCCGAGGGCCGACCGGGTTTCAAACCCGCGACCCTTCGGTATCCAGTCAAGGGCTTTACCCCAAGACCGCCGGGCCCAACTTCACGGAATAGATTGGTAGAATTGGTATTGTCAGCGAATAAAGAGATTGTAAAAATACCTAGAAAGTGTATTTCTTATGCAAACATTTTTCAAATGGAACAATGATTGTTTCTATCATGCGCTGGAATTTTTGACGCCAGCTATGTACAAGGAATTTTGTTTGACATTTTTATCACGTTTCGTTTGGCAGCTACAACCATTTAAAGTTTTGGGGTCGAACGATACGATAGCCTAGCTGACCAACAGCACCTAGAAGACGAGGCCTCCCAGCTGGCCGTGCCTACGTCACAGGTAAGGGCCGCGGCAGCCAGCTGACTGGCTGGCCGCTGGGGCACGCCCACCTTCCGTAGCGGCCGGCCGATGAGCTGGCGGCCGGAGCCTTTACCTGTGACGTAGGCACGGCCAGCTGTGAGGCCTCGTCTTCTAGGTGCTGTTGAGCTGACTGGCTGGTGGTCATGAAACAGTGGGCCGAGCCCCAGGGGCTAGCCACTCGGCTAGTCAGCTACGCTATCGCAGCCTCCGCCCGCGAAACTTTGAACGGTTGTAGCTGCCAAACGAAACGTCATAAAAATGTCATTCATAATTCTTTGTACACAGCTGGTACCCAAAATTCCAGTGCATGACAGAAACAACCGTTGTTCCATTTGAAAAATTGTATGTTTGCATATAAAATTACACTTTCTTAGAAATATTACAATTTGTTTGTTCAAATGTTTGTTAAGCTTATGGGACTTAACTACGGGGTCATCAGTCCCTAAACTTACAAACTACTTACAATTAAGGACGGCCCAAATATCCATGCCCGAGGGGGGATTCGAACGCCCGACCGTAGTGGCCGTGCAGATCGTGACTGGAGCGCCTCAGTCCCCTCGGCCACCGCGGCCGGCAGTTGTTTGTTGGCTAAAAGAACGAACCCTTGACTACCAATCCTTTCTGTGAAAACTGCACATCAATCGCACTTTCCGTTTCCGCAATATTTCCGCTGTGTTAGGTGAGTCACCCTGTATATGATCTCATATTTATTCACTGCAGGAATGTTTAGCACACCAAAAGTAGCGTAGTAAATTTAAAAATAATAAAAAATAAAATACACCGATTTAGCGAGGCTTCGACATCGAGCAGGGATGCCTTAATCACAAGCTTTTATAAATAATACTATAGTTGAAAACCCGGCGTTGCCCGGATGGTATTTATTTAATTATTTATTCAACCCTTACAATGGATGTAGCTTAGCCTGAAACGATATATACCGAACATGCAACTCTAAGTCGAACAGGTGGGCATTGATGCGCGAGATGACAAAATATGAACGTTTACATACAAAATATTTTGACGAGTGGTAATGTAAAGGTGCGTTCACGTGAATATTTTTACAGGAGAATCGTGGGACATTCATTGGAAGTTTCGTGGAAATTAGTTGAATATTTCTGACAATATACATTGTAATGTAATGCGGCATTCGCGTTAGGTATCCATACAGTATATATTTCTGACATGAGCGAGGACAAAAGATTTGTATAAATAAATGACAATTATAGATATGACGGCTCATCTGAAGCCCGTCGGCTTTGACCCGTGGCATCGGCGTCTTGTCGTGCGAGTGCGTTTTTGTAGGTGGCGGGAGCAATTGAACCACCGCGGTGGTAAAATTAGAGACGATAGATTGTTTACAAACAGAACATAGATTAAGATTTTGTGTTTAATAAGATCTGTAGCTTCACTCTGATACACCCCAATTCCGCTTTTGGTGGGTCATGTAAACACTCCAAAATCGATTCTGGAAATCCGCTTCTCTAAAGCGGTTTTCCAGTTCCACAATCGATTTTCGTACCCACGTTAACGCAACCGTTTTTGAAGCGTTCTTGGCTTGTCGCATTGTGTTTTTTTGGTAGGAATTTTCGGCACACATGGACAGAGTGATATTTTCTAATGTGAAATAAAAGTATTAATATTAGAGTGAGCATGAATCTGTGTATTTAAGTAAAGAAAAATAGCGATTATGCTGACTAAATCGGGGACTGAATCAGCTGTTTTTCAGCCGCCATCTTAAGTAGATTTGGAAATCCGATTCAGGCTGTGCCATGTAAACACGACAGCGAAAAACGGTTTACGAAAATCGGTTTTCGTCTTCCGGAAGATGTGTTGCATGTAAACGTAGTGATAGTGAGCGCCGAAGGTGCGAATTTTTGGGCTGAGACCTGTGATCTATGCTACATTCTCTTTTAACCTGTAATTTACGTTATTAACTACATTTTATTTATTGTCTGAGTGACTAAGGGGTGTGACAGTTTTACTTTTTCATAAGTCGCGTGTGAACAGTCGCGTAATCGATTTAGAGTTGCACAGGCGATATATATCGTTTCAGGCCGAGATACTTCGATTGCTAGCATTCTTGGAAATTACCACTTCTCCTAGTTACTTCATCACAGAATATGTAACAAATTAGGCTGTCTCGCATAATGTACAAAATTATAAGTGCACTATCCACACAAAGAAAGACTAATTAAAATAAAAATGTCATAAAATTCGTACAATTTCCTTAAGCTGTCTGGAATACAGGAGCGATTTAGTGGTAAATACGTAAATGTATTGCTACGTGGCGCTTGACATGAAAGGTTTTTACCCATCGCAGTATATATGATCTCATATTTATTGAAATATATGATGCACAATTGTTTAATTTTGCAGTTCTATATTCATTTCTATAAGTCCTACACGTCGGTAAAATCCGTTGCGAACAGTTAGTTGTAAAGAAGTAATAGATTAAAACCTGATGCGTGATGGGGCGGTTTTCCATTAACGTTACCGAGACCCACGCCAAGGATAAGGTCACAAGGAAATGAATCAATTGCTGCTTCAAATCACAATTTATTGAATCAAATGGTAAGCAGTATCAAATAACCACACAAATGTTTTGAAAAGGAAGCTGCATTTGGCAAATTTAAAATCTGAACTGCACGATCAGTTAAGGAAAATCATTTTTAAGAACTCTTGCTCTCATTTAAGAAAACTTCGTACAGTTTAAATGGTTTACTACTGTCGAAAGCAATTACCTATTTAAACAACTTAGCCGCTCTTGGAAATGTACTTAACCGCAGGAAAAACACATGTGTGATAATTAAATCAATAAATGGGGCGATTTCAAATACACAATTCAAGATCCCGCGGAAGTTACTTAAAACAACCATAAACAATCAAGGGTAAGATTTTACGACGCTTCTCGCCGGGCTTCAGTGATTGTGTTGGCAACAGATGAACAATGAAGTGTAGAATTGCGTTAGTATTTTTCACGAGCTACAGAGTAAATGTTATTGCTGCTCGTTTCATTCGCAGCAAATTTAATACTGTACCTGCTCTATGGTCGACAGGTTCTTGAATGTACCCTTGTCCGTTCAGAAAAAAATAATTTTCGTTTTAATTGCAGTTGTCACGAAAAAACATTTATTGGTTATCTGAGTTGCCATCATTACCATTGGTGCCAAAATAACTACTGCACACGCCCGGCGAGAAGCGTCGTACAATTTAACCACAACCAAGTTTCAAAACATGTTAAGAAAACAAGAAATATTGTAAGGCTCAGTTAAGCGATATCTTAGCTCCCTGTTCAGTAATAACAACGTGACGCACCAATCGACACAACAGTTACAGAAAAACAGCCTATGCAGGTACTTAATAAAATACAAGCAAGTTAACAAGGGTCTACCCCCCGTTAGTAATTACAGATACCAAGTGAAATTAACCCTCCTCTATAAACGTTGCTGATGACCAAACAAATATAAACATTGGGTCGTATCCGACGCCTTGCCTCATGATTGCAATTTCTGAGCAAGGGAATCAATAATGCGCATAGTTTTATATATAATATAGTTTATTTAACATTCAATTACATATATTCAAAGTAATGAATGACTAAGGCACCTGAAAGAAATGTTTCAGTCTTTTCGAATATAGTAAGACATTATAAAAAAAGTAAGACATTATAAAAAAGAAAATAAGAAGAAACACAAATGAAATAAAATATCTTAAAAACAATTATTTCAGTATTATATCCTATCCATTTCTAAACATATACTTCGATTAGAGACTACAGAAAACTCATATCACGTAAACTTTGTGACTTGGCCCGGGAAGATGAGTCACTATATTTGAACTAGGCGTTCGTCAATATGGTGAAATCAGAGGCTTATATGTCCATATAGTCTCCCCATCTCTATCAATTTCAAAATTTCGTCGACTTGTTGCTGAGGGTTTTCAACTAAAAAATTATTTTCTTCATCCAATTCAAACTCATCATTTTCAAAACCATTATTTGACACTATACCATCATCAGATTCTGAGGCTATATCAGAAATTTCATCATTGAATTCCTCATCAGATTCTATTTCCTGTCGTCTACATTCAGCCCATATCTCGTCTAATGTAGTAAAATTATTTTTTGTACTAAGTTACTTGCCAGGATTGCAGAAAATGGAACTCTGGAACAATAATATATAACAATATAATATAACAACATTATACATAATAATCAATATAAGACTGGAACACAATAATAAACCCTGGGTCACACCCGACCCAGCGAGGAGGGTCAATACTATAAACAATGGGTCGGATCAGACCCTGGATCGGGGAATGTATTGTTATACAGCGAACAAAGAAATGTGGCGCTCACCTAAGTCTGATGTTGGCTGGACGGAGTGTGCGTCATGACTGCCTGGGAGTTACCTGGGGCCACGGGGGGGGGGGGGAGGAGAGGGGGGGAGGGGGGGGGGAGAGACATGCGCACTCTTCTAACTGGCGGGTCGGATCCGACCCGAACGTTTACATACGAGGGTTAAAAGTAAGCCATCGTTGTGGCGTAAAACATGCCTCATTTTAAAAGGAAACAAACATTCTGAAAGAAACTGACCTAGGACAACTGACCACGCAAGGAACCGTCTAAGGTAAATATGACGAAAGGTAATTTCAAAACAACAACACTAAATGACACAGGTGAGGCAGCTGAGCCAATAACGTATTAATTTAAAGTGAGCCGACATGGATGCTAACCAACCCTAGTTTCAGGGTACTCGGTAAAGACGGGCAACACACTTGCTAACCAAATCAACACTTAAGCGAGTGCAATCCAGAGAACCCGGGATAATAACTTGATAAAAGAGATACTTAAGCAACATCGATAGGTGAGAAGAAGCAGAATAAGAACAAAATTTAAACTCAGTGCCAAGGAGTCAAAACACGCCGCTTACTTGGGCAGCTAGTGGAGAGGCGGAAATCACGCTGGCGACACAATGACGTGCGCGCCCGAGGCCGGTAGCCACGGTGAAGGCCACGGCGACGCGCGAAACTCAACTGCCACACCGTGCCGTAGCCAGCAGGTGCACAGTTATCACCCACATATGTAACAAAAGACCAGCAACAACCAAGGGAAGGCGCTATCAACACTTGTTCTCCTTTTTTTTTTTATCACGGGTTCACAGTGAGCACAGTTTCGCGGGGAATGTCCCACAACAGCTGCGACTGATAGACGAGAACTTAGCTTGCTGTCCAGGTCGCCAGAAGTGCCAGCCTAAAACTCCGCTAGAGCCATCTCCCAGCCAAGGTAGCCGCACTCTCGCTTGAAGGCATAGACCATAGGTAATATAGACTGCGCGTGAAGTCACTTTACTGAAACCTACATCTAGGTTGCGAAACTCGTTGCATGAAATGAATTGCGCGAAACTAGTTTCGTGTATGTCTGTAGACACGGCGCCAATACCATACACTTCAGTTTCGTTGTTTTGTGAGTGCCGTAGTCGCCGTAAAATGAAAGTTTTGGTAGCTGTACGAGTTGTGGCGAATCTATTGCTTGTCTGTGTGAAGTCGCTGCATAAGACTAAACATAAAAAGAATAAGAAACGTGTTTGGGTTCGTTAATGGATTAAAAAAAGACGTCAGCTCTGTTGGTCAGCGACTTTTCTGAAAGAATTTGTGATTGAATGTCACCAGAGCAGTTCACGTTCCCTATAAACAGAGTTAGTAATGCAATAAAAAAACAAGAAGTATTGTTACCAGAACTGAAATTACAAATTGCATTACGTTTCTTGTCAAGTAGATATTCGTCTCTGCAGTACTTGTACCGTGTTCCGAAATCCACAATTGCCATACTTCGTTTGTATAGGTATTTCGTATTGAATGTATTTTAGTCTGCAATTCACTAATCGTCAACCCATAAATATTTAATTTCACACATAATTGCCAGAAGAGCACTAACAAGCCGTTAAAATCGCACAAGCACCTACGCAACGCATATATGTTCAAAAACCGAATTATTTCTCCCGTTCCCCCCTTTATGTTGTATTTTGTTCTGTATTGGTCATAACCTAACCTAAAAATCGCGCAATCAGTTTCGCCAAAGTTGGAAGGCGCCGAAACTGTTTAGTTTCGTCAACGAGTCGCGCGAACGCCTGCCGCGCATGCGCAGTGGCCAGTAGCGCAGTTTCATGAAATCTAGTGGCGTCGTGTAAACCAGCCTTAAGTCACGTGACTCGGGGCAGGGAACCCTGTTCATCATTACAAGCAATGTGAAGTACAGCCGAGAGTCGCAGTTCTCCTCCTTCCTAGTGCGAATTAAGCGTAGATTTCAACAATAAAGCGTCTTATTGTATGCTTATTACACATTCAGTAGTACAATGGGCATTAGTTATCCGCAATTAGTAATATCAATGCAACGGTTACAGTTTTTACTTGTGGCTAGATGAAATGTATTCACAGTTCTTTTTATAAGCAACAGAACTGCAATTCTTAAGTGAATTCTTGTTTTTGTTGTACCGTAAATCTTTTAGTTAGTAGCTTACACAGGAGACGAAATATTAGTTTGACAAGCAGCACGAGTTTTTATACGATTTCTCAAGAATACATGTGATATTCCGTCATGCTTTTATATATTTCTGAAATCGGTTTCCATTCATAATGTCCGATTTTAATATAATACAAGCGTTTATATTTTATGACTTTTTCCACATACAGTGAAGCGAATACGTAAAAGAAGAAAAATATTGGCTATTTACATTAAATAATAATGTGATCAAAAATTTTTGATGTTCGTCATAATAACTGGTTTTATAGGTTAATAAAAAGTTTGTGTTCATCTTCATCGTTGTGGAACGCTATTAATGGCACATCTGCACCATAAATTACTTACTCGCTGACATGTATACTGAGTCAAGACACGCTGAAATAATCTTCCATTAAAAAAAAAAAAAAAAAAAAAAAAAAAAAAAAAAAAAAAAAAAAAAGAAAAAAAAATCCATGCCCGAGGGGGGATTCGAACCCCCGACCGTAGTGGCCGTGCTGACCGTGACTGGAGCGCCTCAGTCACCTCGGCCTCCATTTAAAAAAATCACTTTGGTCAGTTGGGAAAAAAGTAAAAATTCATGGTGCAACACAAACATTGAGAATCTGTAATTCTTTTGCTTGTAAAAGCAACTGAAAATTATTTTCCCGTGGTCACATGTAAAAACGATACACACCGCATTAATGTCAGTAATACGGAGAAATCACGTTAAATTTATATATTAAATGTGTAATAGGAATAAGAGAAGTCGTTTTGTTGTTAAAATCACCGCTTGACTTCACCTGTAAAATAGAATCGCTGTTTTTCGTAATGACGAACCTCAGTCATGTGACTCGAGGCAATTAGATGTTGGTTTCAAACTACAACACAACAGAGATAGGGACATGCGCAGTCTGTTATCTTTGGTCTCTGCTTGAACGTACCAGCGAGGGCGGGCTGGTGGCGTTGCTCACAGGTGGTCTCTCCTGCGTCACCGCTAAAGCCAACAACAACAACAACATGCTCGGTCGGCGAGGTGGCCGCCGAAGCAAGTCACAGGTAGTACGGCGAACGTTCGGGGCGCCACGCTCGGGAGGGAAGGAAACGAAATACAAGCCGTCACTGGCGCCAGCACCAAATGAAAACGAGCCGACACGGCTCAGTTACTGATTATGTGCTAACATCTCACGAACTACGTGTCGTACTGTGATAAATTTTGAAATTACATTCAGCTGTATGTGTATACCATCTGTAAAATTTTCTACGACTACAATTTGTAGTGTAGAAATTATAAACTGTAACATCATACCGAATGCTATAGTTTTACTCCATGATCAGCGGAAAAGTAATAACCGAGAAACATTTTTCATTATTTTGATGCGGTTGTGAGCGAGAAAAACTTTAATAAAGGTTCGAAATTGTGTTTGAAGTTTGTTGCAAGTCGCTAAGTACTGTCCATTATAGTGTGTTTTTTAAGTCTCGTCGCAATGTGTGGTAGTTTCTTGCAACTTCTATTGTTTGACGTTATATCTGTTGAACCATGTTTCGTACGTATGACCCCGAAAGCATTTTTACCTCACGGTAAGGAATATGTGTATCAAATTTGGTTGAAATCGGTCCAGTGGTTTAAGAGGAAATGTGCAACATTGTCTTCTGATGTAGCAGTTTTTCTCGCATCTCATTGTTTACGACGTCATATCTCGTGAACTTTGTATTGTACTTGATCCTTACGCTTACGGCGACCATCCTCATACACTGAAGCTTACGTGTGCAAAATTTCATAGAGATTGGAACAAAACTGTAGATTGTATGAAATACATACACATAAACACACGGACACACTACTGTATATAAAGAACATTACATGTTGTTGTTGTTGTGGTCTTCAGTCCGGAAACTGATTTCATGCAGCTCTCCACAATACCCTATCCTGAGCAAGCCTCTTCATCTCCACATAAGAACGGCAACCTACATCTGTCGCCGGCCGTGGTGGCCGAGGTGACTGAGGCGCTTCAGTCACGGTCAGCACGGCCACTACGGTCGGGGGATCGAATCCCCCCTCGGGCATGGATATTTGTGCCGTCCTAGTTTGTAAGTAGTTCATAAGTAGTTTGTAAGTTTAGGGACTGATGACCCCGTAGTTAAGTCCCATAAGCTTAACAAACATTTGAACATTTTTCTACATCTGTCTGAATCTGCTTACTGTATCCATCTCTTGGTCTTCCTCTGCAGTTTTTACCCTACACACTTCCCTCCAACGTTAAATTCACAATTCCTTAATGTCTTAGAATGTGTCCTACCAATCTATCCCATCTTTTAGTCAAGGTTTGCCAGAAATTTCTTTTTTCCCCAATTCTGTCCAGTACCGCCTCATTAGTTACGCGATCCACCCACCTAATCTTCAGCATTCTTCTGTAGCACCACATTTCAAAAGCCTCAATCCTCTTCCTGTCCGCGCTGTTTATCGTCCATGTCTCACTCCCATACAAGGCAACACTCCATACAAATGCCTTCAGAAAGGACTTCCTTAAGCTTAAATCAATATTCGATGTTAACAAATTTCTCTTTTTCAAGAACGCTATTCTACCCATTGCCATTCTGCATTTTATATCCTCTGTACTGCGACCATCATTTGTTATTTTACTGCCCAAGTAACAAAACTCATCTACCTCCTTTATTACTTCGTTACCTAATCTAATTCCTTCAGCATCACCTGATTTTCTTAGACTGCACTCCATTACCCTAGTTTTGCTCTTGTTAATGTTCATCTTATATGCACCTTTCAGCACACTGTCCATTCCGTTCAATTGATCTTCCAGGTCCTTTGCTGTCTCTGACAGAATTACTATGTCGTCGGCAAAACGCAATGTTTTTAATTCTTCACCTTGAACTTTAATTCCTTCTCCAAATTTCTCCTTGCTTTTCTTTATAGCTTGCTCAATGCAAATTGAATAACACTGGAGAAAGGCTACTACCCTGTCTCACTCTCTTCCCAACCACTGCATCCCTTTCATGCCCTTCAACTCTGACAACCGCTGTCTGGTTTTTGCACAAGTTGTAAATAACCTTACGCTCCCTATATTTTACTCCTGCTTGCTTCAGAACTTGAAAGAGCTTATTCCAATCAACATTGACAAAAGCCTTCTCCAAATCTACAAAAGCTAGAAATGTAGGTTTGTTCCGTGTTCCTACAATGTGTTAAATTCGGTGTGGAAATCACAGGGCAGGACCAGAAGGGGCTACACTTGCCACTTAAATAATCATTCAAAATGTAGTATTATACCATACTTTTTAAAATCACTTGCAAATCAAATCCTGGCTTCGCTATTAGCTGCATCAAAGCAGTGCTTCCCAATCTTTCCTGTTGTGGACAAATTTTCTCGACCCTCTGTCTCCCCCGTACCCATCCACAATTGGGACCACCCCTTGCCCCACTGTCAGCTTGCCTGATAACTGGCTGAATAGAACCGCGACCCTTTATGGGCCGGATCTCAAACAGCCCGCTCCACTCCTCGGAGGTCAAAGTGCGTGTTGTCAGTCAGCGGGCGGAGAAAGGAATCGTGTTACGGAACTATTGCCAACATTCGTGTATGTATATGGGGGGAAAAATAGATACCGCCTTCAAGAAAATGAAAGAGCTACTGGGAGACGAGAAAAACAGCTCTCTGAATATCAAAACCAGTTTTGGAAAGAAGAAGTAGAGGAAGATGAAATAGGAGAAGAATTTGACAGAGTACGTAAGAAGTCGAAACAAGGGCCGTGGCGTGGACGACATTCCCTCAGAGCTACTGAAGTCTCTGGGAGAACTAGCCATGATAAAACTATCTCACCTGGTGCGTAAGATGTTCGAGACAGGGGAAATACCCTCAGACTTTAAGAAAAATGTTATAATACCCATTCCAAAGACAGCAGGCGCAGACAGGTGTGAAAATTATAAAACCATCAGTTTAAAAAGTCATGGTTGCAAAATTTTAACACGATTTATTTACAGGATGGAAAAGCTGGTAGAAGCCGACATCGGGGAAGATCAGTTTGGATTCAGGATAAATGTAGGAACACGGGAGACAATCCTCACTTTAAGGCTTATCTTAGATTAAGGAAAGACAAACCTACACTTCTAGCTTTTGTATGTTTGGAGAAAGCTTTTGACAATGTTGACTGAAATACACCCTTTGACATTCTGAAGCAAGCAGGAGTAAAATATAGGGAAGTTATTTACTTGTACAAAAACCAGACAGCGGTTGTCAGAGTTGAAGGGCATGAAAGGGAAGCAGCGGTTGGGAAGGGAGTAAGACAGGGTTGTAGCCATTCAGCAATGTTATTCAGTTTGTACATTCGGCAAGCTAAAAAGGAAAGCAAGGATGAATTTGGAGAACGAATTGAAGTTCAGGGTAAAGAAATAAAAACATTGCGTTTTGCCGATGACATTGTAGTTCTGTTAGAGACAGCAAAGGACGTGAAAGAGCAGCTGAACGGAATGGACAGTGTGCTCAAAGCAGCATATAAGATGAACATTAACAAGAGCAAACCAAGAGTAACGGAATGCAGTCTTACAAAATCAGAAGATACTGAAGGAATTAAATTAGGTAACGAATCAATAAAGGTGGTAAATGAGTTTTATTACTTGGGTAGTAAAATAACAAATGATGGTCGCAGTACAGAGGATATAAAATGCAGAATGGCAATGGGTAGAAAACCGTTCTTGAAAATGATAAATTTGTTAACATCGAATATTGGTTTAATCCTAAGGAAGTCTTTTCTGAAGGCATTTGTGTGGGGTGTTGCCTTTTATGGGAGTGACATGGACGATAAACAGTGCGGACAGGAAGAGGATAGAGGCTTTTGAAATGTGGTGCTACAGAAGAATGCTGAAGATTAGGTGGGTGGCTCGCGAAACTAATAAGGAGGTACTCAAAACAATTGGAGAGAAAAGGAATTCCTGGCATACCTTGAATAAAAGAATGGATCGATTGGTAGGACACATTCTTAGACATCAAGGAATTGTGAACTTAGCGCTGAAGGGAAGTGTGTGGGGTAAAAATCTTAGAGGGAGACCAATGTAGTAAGCTTTCTCAGGATAGAGTAAGGTGGAGAGCTGCATCAAACCATTCTCCGGACTGAAGATCACAACATTCGAATCACAAATATGTTCTAAAAATCGTAGGCGAATGGGTTAATTAGAACTGGAATGACATCAAATCCAGAATGGAACTTTCACTCTGCAGCGGAGTGTGCGCTTACATGAAACTTCCTGGCAGATTAAAATTGTGTGCCGGAACCGGGACTCGAACCTGGGACCTTTGCATTTCGTGGGCAAGCGCTCTACCGCTGCTCTGCAGAGTGCAAGTTTCATTCTGGAAACATCCCTTAGCCTGTGGCTAAGCTATGTCTCCACCATATCCTTTCTTCCAGGAGTGCTAGTCTTGCATGTTTCGCAGGAGAGCTTCTGTGAAGTTTGGAAAGAAGGAGGCGAGGTACTGGCGGAAGTAAAGTTGTGAGGCGGCATTGTGAAACGTGTCGGGATAGCTCAGTCAATAGAGCGCTTGCCCACGAAAGGCAAAGGTCCCAGGTTCGAGTCCCGGTTCCGGCAAACAATTTTATTCTGCCAGGAAGTTTCATGACATAAAACGTTTGAAAAACCGATAGTCAAGTTGACTGTGTATTTATAACTTCCGATTCAATTGATATGACTGACGGAAGAGTCTAAAAGTTTAATTGAAAGAACTTGATGCGTCGAGTATTATTAGAACCGAAGAGTGAGTGTAAATAAAGGAATGCGAGAGTTAATGAATGCTGATACTTGATTACAATTCTGAGGTGAATACCTTTCGTTTAAAAGAAAAAAGGGGGGACTGATATCCTCAGCAGTTAGTCACCCTACCCCAAAAAAAAAAAAAAAAAAAAAAAAAAAAAAAAAAAAAAAAACCGGACGGTAGAATGACCTGACCGATTGACTTCAGTTCACAGAAAGGACATTCCCCTAAGAAATGTACTGAAGGAAATCGTGTTTGGCCGGCCGCGGTGGCCGAGGGGACTGAGGCGCTCCAGTCACGGTCTGCACGGCCACTACGGTCGGGGGTTCGGATCCCCCCTCGGGCATGGATATTTGTGCCGTCCGTAGGATTAGCTAGTTCATAAGTAGTTTGTAAGTTTAGGGACTGATTACCCCGTAGTTAAGTCCCATAACCTATACAAACATTTGCACATTTTTTGAAATCGTGTTTGAATATAAATAAAGGAAGGAAAACACTTTGAGGACTGGGCACAGGGGGTGACATTCAAGTAGCTGATGCTGAACTTTTTCACGGTTATTCTCGAATGCCGCGGTGGAGTAGCCAAGCGGTCTAAAGCGTCTGGCTGCGGAGCGCGCGGTTGCTCGCCGTGGAGGTTCGAGTCCTCCCTGGGGCATGGGTGTTTGTATTTGTCCGTAGATTAGTTTACCTAGGTTTAAGTAGTTTGTAACCTACGGACTGATGACTACGTAGTTTGGTCCGATAGATTTACAGACATTTGTATTTTGAATATCCTCAAAAGTCATACAGTAGATTATATAGCACTGCAAATAAATAGTTATGTTTAATTTGAAAGGTAGATCCTTCCCCTGCAGAATAATGTAGATGAACAAACATTTACTCCAGAGGCTAAGATTTTATATTACAGTATAATGGAAATGTTTTCACGCTGAAAAACTCCTGCTGCCAAAATTTCTTTCTCAAGTTCTGAACCATTATAGTTTAGCAGAAACTCTCTGTTCATCCCGTAACGCATTGAAGAAAATCAGGTATCACCTTACTGTCAAAAAGAACAAGTGAACGGAAGCATTGCACTATTGCGGTGCGTGAAACAGGCGAACGTTAGCGCGGGAAAGCAAGTGACTCACGGTGTATTTTATTCGCGCTTCAAATAGTGACGTCCAGCGTGGGTTTTGGCGGGCCGGGGGGGGGGGGGGGGGCAACCCGGGCGGTCGCCCAGGGCGCTAACGAAAGTCTGTTCCTGTTCCCATTATCTAACCGTATTCCACGCGAGCTTTTTCTGTCTTCATAAAGGCCCCTACACACGCTCCGATGTATCGTACGACCAACAAGATGTCCAACGTACCAACCAATTATTGGTAGCAGTCTACACACGTTCCGACCAACTGCACGCAGCGCCACCCTGTTCTGGTGTCTGTCTATCTAACTGTTTTTGTTTTCGCGTGTTCGCTGTGCAGACGACCTCAGGCATGGAAGTTGGTCGGGAAGCGCTACACACGGCACAATTTGTCGGGTAAAGTGGTGGGGGAATCGGAGATCGGGTGGTCAGGCTCAATCAACCGGCCGACAAGGAAAGTTGGTCGGGTAGCGCCTAAAACCGCTCAATTTATTGGGTGACCAACGAATTGATCCAATAAATCGCATCGTGTGTAGGGCCCTTAAGCCGCCAGATGGGAGGTTAAACTTCGCCAGGGCCTCTGTTATTCGTTTCAAGAACTGCAACGAAGAAGCGCCGATGCAGCCGCATAATTTTTGGAGCACCACTGAAACTACTTCATGGAAATCCTAGACAAATGTTGCTCTTGTTTGGAAACAAGACAGGTTACTAACAAGGTATTGTAACAGCAGATATTGATACGCAGCGAATATTTAAAACACAAATGAAAGTAAGACGTATTAAACGCAGTCTGGGGAAGAGGTTGTAAATCAAATAACCCGCCGCCGGCGCGTTACTAATAAATAATTTCGTGTGGCTCATTGGCCTTGGGCAAGTCTTTCAATTGGACGCCACTTCGGCGACTTGCGTGGCCCTAGCGTACCCCAGTTATCAAATTCAAAATGTTCAAATGTTTGTACAGCTTATGGCCAGCTTGCCAGCGTCGGTGATGCTGGGCCTATTCCGCTGCTGCTACGCGCTGACCGCGAAATGTCGGTCAAACGAATCCCAGTTATTTTGCCTACGCACGAGGCGCATCCCGAAACTGCGTCTCCCTACTAAAAAGCTAAATAAATGATTTTGACAGCGATATTTGAACTATTTCTCCATATAGTTTTGAAAATAATTGTCATTTATCGAGAGTAGATATTAGTACGATAAGTCTATGCTACGTGGATTTCTTTCTTTCTTTCTGGCTGAAAATGACAAGTTTGTGCCGCCCCCCTTCGGTAATACAAGCGTTACATGATTTCGGCCCACCCTTAGTCTTGATAACAGCTTCCACTCTCGCAGGCATACGTTCAATCACGTGCTGGAAGGTTTCTTGGGGAATTGCAGACCATTCTTCACGGAGTGCTGCACTGAGGAGAGGTATCCATGTAGGTCGGTGAGGCCTGCCAAAAAGTCGGCGTTCCAAAACATCCCAGCGGTGTTCTGTAGGATTCAAGTCAGGGCTGTGTGCTGGCCACTCCATTACAGGGATGTTACTGTCATGAAACCACTCCGCCATAGACCGTGCGTTATGAACAAGTACTCAATCGTGTTGAAACATGCAGTCGCCATCCACGAAATACTCTTCAACAGTGGGAAGCAAGAAGGTGATTAAAATACCACCGCCTCCTGTCGGCACTACACACGCTGGCAGATGACGTCCACCGGGCATTCGCCCTACCCACACCCTGCCATCGGATCGCCATATTATGTACCGTGATCCGTCACTTAACGATTTTGCACCAATCGTCCAGTGTTTACGCTCCTCACACCAAGCGAAGCGTCGTTTGCCATTTATCTACGTGATGTGGGGCTTATCGACGGCCGTTCGACCATGAACGTGAAATCCCGCCTAACTTTCATAGTGAAAATGTTCAAATGTTTGTTAAACTTATGGGACTTAACTACGGGGTCATCAGTCCCTAAACTTACAAACTACTTATGAACTACTTACGAACTAGGACAGCACAAATATCCATGCCCGAGGGGGGATTAGAACCCCCGACCGTAGTGGCCGTGCAGACCGTGACTGAAGCGCCTCAGTCCCCTCGGCCACCGCGGCCGGCACCCCAGTTATCCAACCGGGGAAAGGGGGACCTGCAGCTTAACGTGGAATCTCAACCACATGTCGTATCTGGCGACTACTCACATCGTTGAGAGGTGAAGGATGGGTTAAAGCGCAGACTGAAAAAAATCCGAGGTCCGACTGAGTTTCGAACCCGTGACCCTTCGGTTGGCAATCGAGCGCTTTACCCCAAGACCACAGGGCCCGACTGGAGCGCCGTGTTGCGGTGCACGCGGCTGTCCGCCGTCGGGGGTTCGAGTCCCTCGGTCATGACGTTGTCCATAGGTTAGTTTAGCTTAGTTTAAGTTGTTTGTAAGCTAGGGACTAATAACCCAGCAGTTGAGTCTCATAGATTTACAAACATTTTTTTTTGTTTTCAAATAACTGACCCAAAACAGATTTGACGTACAGTTTTTCAATGCACTTTTGGACTCCTTGCACATATCTATGAAAAAAAGTTTCGAATAGATGTAAGACTTTTCTGCAACTTGGAGTATCTCGTTTAACCTTTTAAAAATGAAAATAAATAAGAACTAATTTAACATTGTTGTAAATTAGAAAAAAAGTTAACTGTCAAAATGAAATCAGATATTGATCGCGAGTAGTTGTCCGACAAAATTTTAGGCCTGACAGTCAGGCAACGGCCATTGGTGCCTTAAACATAATCTTCGAGAGTTAAATCCCACCACCTGGATGGCGTTGCGTGTTCTGTCAACGGTATTAGTGATCGCTGCAAGTGGCGAACAAGACTATCCACTGAAAAGGAAGCGTGTTTCAACCACTTTGTACGCCTCTTCTCGTTGCTTCGAACATGTATTCTGGTGTTCTTATAAATGTATTTGTACACTACGGTAGTACAAAATATTGTTAGACGATTTTCGAAACCATGAATGACCAAACAATATATCACCGCTATACCGAAAGTTATGACAACGGCAGAAGTATGATTGACAGTGACATCACAGGCAAAACAAAACTCAAATGGAGCGTCTTAGAGGGCTTTGCAATTAAATGGATTTTATTTTCGTTTTTGTATCTTTTTTTCAGATTCTCAAGGAAAACCATATTATGTGAATAACATGACGTAAGTAACAATTTTGACGATTTGCAGAAAACAGCCTAATGCCGTGTCAAAACACTGCCATGTTCACTGTTCGCTAAGTGGGCGACCCGACCGGGGCACGTGGATGGTTAAGGCGGCCTGGTGACATCTGTTGCCTTCTGTAGTTTTTCCTTGCTGGTACGATAACGAGAGAAAACTATTATACCGGCAAAAGACGTAAGCCATGCGCTGGAAGTCATTAGCGAAATAGGAAATCGGCCGACGTAGGTAGTCTTGTGTAGTTCGCGAACGAACTAGTTCGGAAGAGCGCTCCCACAGGCGAACTACGCGAACTAGTTCGCAGATCCCTCGCCTTTTAGAGGTACGCTCCTTTTCCGAAGAGTGAAGGGATTTCCTTCTGCCAGTTTCGAGCTGAGATGCAGCTCAGCTGTAGTTTTAGTAGCCGTAGCAAAAGCCAAAACGAGCGAACGAACTAAAAAAGAGCGATCTACTTCGCGGTCGAGCTGCGAAATAAAAGGAAAGCGAACTAAAATATGCTCTATAGGTCGCGAAGAGAATTAAAAATCACGTGTTTGCCTTCAGCTGATGAGAGCCTTTCGAGGTTAGCGTCTGCCTGCTAGATTACAGAGTTCAGTGCTACAAAATTTCTGTTTTGAAGTATTCTGCACTCTGCAATATCTGACTAACGCCAAGATATCGAGATAACTCTAAACTTAAACGCGAGAAATTATCCACAAACTGTTTCTTTTGGTTTGCGTGATATCGTTAGCGGCTCAAGCAGCAAGCGCATGAAGTAGCTAGGTGGGGGAATTTCTCCCTCCACCTGCATGCGCAGACCACGCCGCTCAGCCGTCACTGGAAGCGGACGAACTAAAAGAACGAACTAATTAGCGGCAGAGCCTCGAACTAAAGTGAGCTCTCCCGATCGCGAACTATTATGCACAAGTCTAGACGTAGGTACTCCGTGGGCGTGGAGTCCGACCGACGTAGAAGCTACGTAGTTCAACTGTTAAGTGAATTATCACACTTGAGGACAAATATGTGAATGAGCAGCTTTCGTTTAAAATAAAAATGAAGGAAATCGGCCAATATACTGGTACCTATGTTTCCTGTTCTACCCGTTATTACACCACTATCTATAAGGCTGATCAACATGCATAATAGCTCTGAGCAGCAGTAATTACTGATTACACCTCGAGTTCCCATTGCAATTAATATTACTAGAGGACCCGTGCGAATACCTCGCGCCATTAATGGAATGACAAAAAAGTTGGTAAAAATTGAAGTAAGAATAGCTTTCTTCATAATCAATCTGTGCAAGTGTTTAAAAAAATGAAAGAGCTTGATCCGATGAGTGTTGTTAGGTCCATAAGAACTGCGTACCTTAATTAGAACCGAAGATATCGTAAAACAAATCGATTAAAATAGTTAATGCAAGGACAGAAGGATACCTTGTTTCAATAAAAATAAAGGATGGAGAGAGTTAATTATGATATTTGATGACAAATCTGCGACTGAATACCTTTCGTTTAAAGCAGAAATGAAGGAACTCGATAGGATAGAACGGCCTGACCGACTCACTTTATTTACAGCAAGGACATCCCCATAAGAAATACACAGAAGGAAATCTCGTTTGAGTATAGCAAAAGGAAGGCAAGAGTTATATAAATTCTGATACTTGATGACAAATTTGTGGACGAATATCTTTCGTTTAAAACAAAAATGAAGGAAATCGGCCAGGTAGTTTGGTCTGGCCGACTGACTTTAGTTTTCTTAGATTCTTTTTATATATAAGACTAGATGATCCGGTGAACTTCTTATCACTTACCTCTTAATATAAATCATACTAATTTCAATCATATGTATTTTAGACCCAGTAGTTTTATAAAGGCATTTGATTTGAACGTCAAATGTTAAAAATTTTATTGCAGTCGTACGAATGAGATTGACATCCCAAAGAAAAGAGCTCTTTCAGTTTTCCACAAATTTTCCTATTTTCTGGCCAAACGTTTACTTCACTCAAACCTTCCTCTCGTTTTCTGCGTCGAATGTGCAAAATTTTATCGCAATCATATGAATGGTATTCATATTTCATAGAAAAGTCTCTTTCTATTTTTTCTGTAATTTTCCAACTTTCCGGGAAACTTTTCCAAATTTTTATTTCATAAGAACGTTACTCTTACAATGAAAGTCAAATATGCAAAATTTTATCGCAACCAGGCGAATTATATTGATATCCCAATGAAAAAGGCTCTTTCAGTTTCTCGCGAGTTCGCAAATTTTGCTGGTAACTTTCCCGAGTTTTTAGTTCATAAGAACGTTCATCTTTCGTTGAACGTCAAGTGAAAAATTTTATCGCAAGCGGGTGAAAGGTTATCAACCTATAGTACAAAGTACATTTAGAAACAGATTGAAAAAGAAACTTGGTTAAAATTTTGCGACTTTTTAACTGCCTCAATTTCTTTTTTAATGAAAACTTTTCCAAGACCATAATGAACAAAACAACAAAAGAATTGTCCCTCTCGTCGTGAGAATAGTCAGTTATAGTGCTGAATTCAATCAAAAACAAATTGAAAAACGCACTTTCAGTTTTTCTCAAATTTTCAAAAAAAGAATTATTTCATACAAACCTCGTCCTGTCAAGCCGTACTCAAATGATGCTCTTACAACCATGTGGCAATTTATTTTTATTCGTAGAAAAAAAATCGCTTTCGGTTTTTCCAAAAATTTACCACTTTCCGGACGACTTTTCCAAATTTTTATTTTATGCAAACCTTCATCTTGCTTTCAACATGAAATGTACAAAATTTTATCGCAAATTGATAGCTCGCTGGAAAAAACTGTTTCAGTTTTTTACCGATTTTCCTCTTTTCCGGACAACTTTTCCATACTTTATCACCGTTTAAACCTTCCTTGGACTTACACGAATATTTCAATACCCAAATCGGTTCAGCCGTTCTCGAGTTTTTCCGAGATTAACGAACAGCAATATATATATATATATATATATATATATATATATATATATATATATATATATATATATATATATATATATATATAAGATTTCTGTATCGGTAAAAGACTTCGAAAATGTACCTTGTAAATATGAAGCAAGTACTTCAGCGTACTCTGAAAGAAACCTAATCGCTGTAAAGTGTGGATGTCTACCTCAAGCAAAAGGGATGCATATTTCTGACAAACCTGTGAGTACGTGCTTCCACCGTACCCGTTTTCACAGGTCAGGTTGAGTACCTGCGTGAATAGGCGTCAACGGGGCTTAGCCGCACCCAATAGCCCGCTCGCTGAGAAAGCCGTAAAGTGACGACAGCCAGGCTGCCTGCAGTCACCGTCCATGGCACGTTCCTCAGTTGGCGAGCGATCTGCGGAACTCGCCTGCCGTCACGTACAGAGCAGGAAGAGGGGCCGCGTGTGTCGCGGATGATGCAAAATTCCGTATACGGAGGAGTAGCTCTGTCAAATAATTATACATATCCCCCCCCCCCAAATCTCTCTCTCTCTCTCTCTAAAATAAAAAAATCGCACTGACGTGTTTTACGGTCCACTTTAGATCTGTAGTTTTACAAGTTTATGCAAACATTTTGGACCAAAAGAATAATCTAAATAATAAAAAATTAATTAATCAGAATGTCTGAAACCCTTTTAGGAAAACAAATTAGGTAATGGCGGGATCCGAACCAATGACCTTCACCGTCAAGAGTCCAGCGCGTTGCCCACTACACTACAGTTAACAGTTGGGACATGCGTTCTTTAATCTCATACTGCTGATAACCGTGATTAACGGACGCTAATATGGCATTTGTAGACGCTAGATTATCATTTGTCGTACGAAGAACGACGTGTTTTTGTTAATTATTCAGTGCGCCATTGCTTTGAAATGACAATGTGTAAGTTACAATAAGAAAATCATCAAATACGTAACGCAAGATGGTGTATGCCAGAGACAGTTCTGGGCGAGTATGTCACGTGACATCTGCGAACGGCTGGTTTTCGTTAATTCAGTTGATGGTGTCAAAACTCCGTTATTTTTGCAAATATCTCTCAAACGATACGAGATTTGAAAAGAACATAAGACAACAAAGTTGTACAGAATTTTCTCCTCTGCAAATTCGTTTATCAGATTTTCGCGTCAGATAAACGGTTTATTTGCAATTAATATTACATTACAAACGGCTTTTTTTGGTATTACTGACGTATTTCTTGTCCGAAATATTTCAAAAAGCGAGGTTCTGGTCTCTGGTAGCCAACAATTATGTCTGTAAAATTTGGTGCCGATCGGTTGAACGGTTCGACCTAAAAAGTGGGAACACGTTACAGCCAGACTGACATCGTCAAATCTGCGTTATTTTTGCAAATATCTCTGCAACGCTGCAAGATATGAAAAAAATATAGAGCGAACTTGTAGAGAATTTTCCCCCCTACCAATCAGGTTATTCAATTTTCGTGTCATATGAACGGTTCGTTTGCAATTACAATTATATTACAAACGTCTTTTTTGTATTACTACCGTATTTTTTCTACGAAAAATTTGAAAAAGGGAGGTTCTGGTGGCCTACAATCATGTCTGTAAAATTTGGTGCTGACCGGTTGAACGGTTCGTCTTAAAATAGGGAACACATTACGGACAGACAGACGGACAGATAGACAGACATACATCCCAAAATCGCCGTTATTTCTGCAAATATCTTTGAAACGCTACGAGATATGAAAAAAGAGAGCAACGTTGTAGAGAATTTTCTCCTCTACAAATTCGGTTATTCAATTTTCGTGTCAGATGAATAGTTAAGCCGTTATTTTCATTTAAATTTCGAGCTGTCAAAAGACGATCGCAAAGGCCCACTTTTAGTGTTACTACCGTAACCTAAAGTGGGCCAAAATGTTCAAACGTTTGTAAATCTATCGAACTCAACTGCTGCGTTATTAGTCCGTAGCTTTGAAACTACTTAAACGACGGTAAACTAACCAAAGTCCGGTATTACACGGTCATAGTTGTCAAAAATTTACATCATATATTTACATAATAAAAATGTGATAATGTCAAAAAATATGATCCCATCTAGTTCCTCGTAATAGATTTGATCATAAAGGTAGTTTGTCTTTTGTTTACTGCAATGCGAAATGTAACCGCTTGGAGTGCTAGCATCGCTGTAGCTCTTGGAGCGCGCTTGTTTGAAAACAAACGTCCTTGTTTCAAAACATGACGTCGAAGTTTATTTGGTGTGTGCCATCTTCGACAAAATTAATCGAACTTTCTGAAGCAGACGAAGCACTGTGTAACCCTGAATAAGAACAGATTAACCCTTTCATTCCCAGTGATGTTCCTGGACAACAACGTATTAAAAGTTGATGTATACCGTATTTTGTGCATCAATCTTTAAAGTTGCATTTTGTTGATGAACAACATGCTTCTAGTACGACATTTTGCCGCTTGGTACGGCGTGTAGCCACTTCTGAGGCATTACTCTGTCCGCCTTGGAGGTTGTGTTGCGTTGCCGTCTGTCCGTGGCTGAGAGTGTGAGCGTGAGTGTGGTTCCTTTTGTTTTATTTCAGCAGTGAAACGTCTTGTCTTTAATGCTGTGGCGAAGATTATGCTAGCATTATTGATATGGCAGTGTTGACTATCAACAAAGTAACGTCCATGTAATGAAATACCTCGATAAAAACGTATTTGTTGTGCATGAAGTACATGACATAAAAATCAGTAGTTCGACCAAAAAATTTAAAACACATATTTTGATGTTTACTGCACTGGATTAATACAGAAAACACTAAATTTTAATTTTTCCAAAGCTGATTTCATAATGTGAGACTCGAAAGTTTCAAGAGCATGGCTTAGGTACTCAACAGAGAAATTCGGCCTGGGTGTACAGCCGAGAATATTAAGAAGAAGATTAATGACCTCGTGTGTTACATCAACCACAAAATTAATGTGAATATGTGAAGCAGATTTTTATAAGCTCTCCGCTCTTCTCAATCTAATAATAATAGATGCTCTTCATGCTCTGTTGCTGTCAGGTTCTTGTATACGCTCTTGTCCGGCAAGTAAGTTAATCCTTCTCGTATAGGGAACATTTCGTTGCCAACATCAGCATGTTACGCCGCCGCACCGTAAGTAAAATTTAACCCCAGTAGCAGTTCCTCACAGACGTTTATTGAACAAAGTAAGAGCATATGGTCTATCAGACCAATTGTGTGATTGGAATGAGGAGTTCCTAGATAACGGACTGCAACATGTCATACTCAGTCTTCCGAAGTAAGAGTGATGTCAGGTGTGCCACAGGGGAGTGTCGTGGGTCCGTTGCTGTTCACGATATATATATAAATGACCTTGCGGATAACATCGCGGAGGCTTGTTGCGGATGATACTGTAGTATATAAGAGATCTCCATTTATATATGTCTCCACTTCCTCACATCCATTAGCACTGTCATTTTTCAATCTTCTCCTCTTTCACTAATCATTTTCCCCCTTCTGTTTATATTAAAATTAATTCAAATGTGTTAAACATCTATCTACACGTAAATATCTCTTGTTATTATTAGTATTACTTTGATTTTTGTGTTATTCTTATTCTTATTATTATTATCATATATTGTTATTATTTAATATTATTAATGAAGTGTTTTTTTGTAATTAAATCTTTTGTTTATGTTGTTCCTGATCAGATGTAAGAGAGGGCCCTATGGCCCTAATCTGGTCAGGTTAAATAACCAAATAAATAAATATAGAGAGATGCTATAGTATACAATGGAGGATTGTATTGAAATGCAGGAGGATCTGCATCGAATTGACGCATGGTGCAGGGAATGGCAATTGAATCTCAATGTAGATACGTGTAACGTGCTGCGAATACATAGAAAGTTTTGTGTCTCGTTTCCGCCGGTTGTCCTGGGTGTCGGCGGCCGAGTAGAGAGAGACCGACACAGGGAAATAGGATGCACGCGTGTGCAGGTAAGGAGGTGATTAGCCAGTGGGACAGCACAAACTAGAAACACTAAGCTAGATTAGTATAAGAGATATATTTCATAGAAATAATACATTACTGAACTTGGAGAGCAGCAGACTAGTAGAATGCTGATACATAGTTTAGATAGAGGCCTGCCTACTGATGTCCTAGTGCCTATCCGATAGCCAAGTCTTAACTGGTGCCTATCTGATTCCCAAGTGGCCGATGCAGCAGTCGGGCCACGAGCGGAGTTGCAGCAGAGGGCGCTCGTGGCTGACGTCAAAGAACGCCGCGCCGTGCGTGCATGGCGGCGCGCGGCGAAAGTTCGTGGCGCACACTTCATACTTGTGCGACACCACAGAAAGATCCTGTATCATTTAGCTACACTATAGCGGATCAGCAACTGGAATAAGTTAATTCCATAAATTATCTGGGAGTAGGCATTAGGAGTGATTTGAAATGGAACGACAATATAAAATCAATCGTCGGTAAAGCAGATGCCAGACTTAGATTCATTGGGAGAATCCTAAGGAGATGCAGTCCGAAAACAAAGGAAATAGGTTACTGTACACTTGTTCGCCCACAGCTTGAATACTGCTCACCGGTGTGGGATCCGTACCAGGTGGGGTCGATAGAGGAGGTAGAAAAGATGCAACGGAGGGCAGCGCGCTTCGTTACAGGATCATTTGGTAATCGTGAAAGCGTTACGGAGATGATCGCTAAACTCCAGTGGAAGACTCTGCAGGAGAGACGCTCTGTCGCTCGGCACGGGCTTTTGTCGAAGTTTCGAGAAGATACGTTTACCGAGGAGTCTAGCAGTATATTGCTTGCTCCTACGTATATCTCGCGAAGAGATCATGAAGATAAAATCAGAGAGATTAGAGCCCAGACAGAGGCATACCGACAATCTTTCTTTCCGCGAACAATACGTGACTGGAATAGAAGGGAGAAACGATAGTGGTACTCAGGGTACCCTCCGCCACGCACTATCGGGTGGTTTGCGGAGGACGGATGTAGATGTATATGTAGAAATTGCTGTGTCACTGTAAACCTGTCTTCTGCCGATATAATCTTCTCACGGGCGTACACTGTTTTTTAATGTGTGGAGCTACTTTGATGAGTAAATACCGATACTTTGCATCACCCATTCTCCAGTAATTTATACATGACTTTGCGCCCTCCGCTTGCAGCTCCCGCAACACGAAATGATTTCCACAATTTCACACTGAAACATTTCTCCCAAGCTATTAAAATTTATAAAACATAATATCTGTATGCAAATAAGCTTGAAATGGAATAGCTCATGCAAAGGAAATTGTTCCGCGATTTTACTAAAGGAAAAAAAAAAAAAAAAAAAAAAAGAAGCAAAAGGAAGACATATTAACTTGAATGAAATCACGGTAAAGGCCAGATTATATTTTTGTAAGCTACCTATCACTGACGATGCTATAAGATTGAACGGGAGAAATATTTCAAAACTGGTGTCATAGCATTTACGTGAGTCATGAAAGGTGACTAAAAACCTCTGTTTTTAAAAGAATGGAAAAATGCAGCACTGTTAAAGAAAAGGCAAGCTAGGCACTAAGAAATTAATTAAAAAATCTCTTTTTTTTATCTGAATGTAGAGGAAAAACCGCCGTGAACCTAACTGTTCGAGTTTAGTAACTAAGATTTTGTAAAAACTGAAATTTAATAAGTCGGCACAAAATCTCAGGATCATGTTAGGAGAAATATTTAGTAAAAGAATGGAATGAAAATGATTACTATTCTGATAATATCTCGAACAATTAGTTTCGCAATTAGATGTAATGGTGATATCCCTTATCCTGAAAAATAAAATGCATCACAGTTAATAAAATGTGAGAAACATAAAATAAAGGAATCAATTTTCTACTAAATGAGAACACATTCGAATTTCGGTTAAACTGCAGAGCTTATAATTGAATTAAAAATCAGCATATCTTCATAAAACATCACTTACATAGTTCATTCTGGAAAATCTGCAGAAACTTCTATTCTGGAAAATTCGTAATTATTACAGAGCTCAAATCATTTACGACGTTACTGTCTCAATGTTAGAACAACAAGAAGAAATGGAGACGCATCTCCTGTCTTTTTAGATGAGGAAAATTGTACGTGATAATTGAATTCTTTGCACAGAGGTTTACATACATTAATTAATCATCAAAGAATATTAAGTGCATATTACTGTGATTCAACGCAACAAAATATGCAAATATGAAAATAAATTAATTTTAAAATATCGGAAAATAAGAAACTTTTAATACGTGGAGGCACATGTAACATTACGACACACAAACACATAGACACTTCAACGATGTGAGGGGAAAACAAAAGCATATTCTGCCTTTCTAGGGAATTTCCGATGCTCTGGTCTGGCGAAAAATTTTCGGTTCCAGTACATTCCAGATCGTTGGGAAATTGTTCGGGTAAATGTTCTGAATGTCTGCTCGGATGGAATTCCCTATGAATACGTTTGATTAGATAAGACGTATCTCAACAGCGCAACGCGGTTAGTACACGTTTACGAGATAAGGAACTGGTTACAAAGGCCACCTGCTGTGTTGAGAGATGAAATTCTAAGACTACCTTCTCGGAAAGAGACTATCCGTCGGGAATGACTACGTAGAAGGCCTTACAACGCTACGTTTTCAAAATGTTCAAATGTTTGTAAATCTATCGGACCTAACTGCGTGGTCATCAGTCCGTAGCTTACAAACTACTTAAACCTAGGTAAACTAACATAAGGACGAACACACACACACACACACACACACACACACGCCCCAGGGAGTACTCGAACCTCCACGGCGAGCAACCGCGCGCTCCGCAGCGAGACGCTTTAGACCACTCGGCTACTCCACCGCGGCGCTACGTTTTCTTTTCAAGATACTGTCAGTCGGCAATAAGATAAGACAACGATCAAGGTGTGTGCTCCAACGAATTTGGTGGTGCTGAGTAAATTAGCTTTGGAAATAGGCCGCTAAAAGTAGCAGACGAGTTTTATTGTTTGAAAGGAAAGAAGATTAGGATTTAACGTTCAGTCGAGAGCATGGTCATTAGAGAAGGGGGCACACGGTCGGAGCGATTTTTGGTAAGCTAAGGTAAAGCAGGCCACACCGTCCACCATCATGATATGGATCGAGTTATGCATCACACGACCAAGCGCCGTTACTTTATATTTCTGATGTGAGCGCAATTAGTGCTGTTTAGTAGTTATTTGCTGTGAGATTTCACTACTAACTGAAAGAACACTACCCCTTCTTTGGTGCAAAAACTTGAGAAACATTCATAAATAAATATATTTTAAGAACATGTAAAATTTAGGTTCCATTATGTCAGTTATGACATGTGGCGCTTGGACTAGTGATGCATAAAACCGTCCATATGGCGATGTTCGCTGCACATAAGCAGGAGTTTGTTCAGAGTTCCATCTTCTCTTCAGATGACGGATCGACGATTGGCCGGCTGAACACAAAGTTTATCTGTGAACAGAACCCGGCGCCGTTCGTTACGACTCGAATCGTGATGTACGTCCGCCCAGTTTCTGCGGCGTAAACGGTGTCGTGGTTTTAATGGGACACACACTAAAAGCCGTGCGCAGAGGCCAGATTAAAAAAGGCGAGTTCGGACTGTTTGTGTTGATCTACATCTACATATGCATGAGATACTCTGCAAATCACATTTAAGTGCCTGGCAGAGGGTTCATCGAACCACCATTATACTATTTATCTCCCATTCCATTCTCGAATAGCGGGAAGAAAGAACACTTGAATCTCTCTGTTCGAGCTCTGATTTCTCGTATTTTATTCTGATGATCATTTCTACCTATGCAAGTGGGAGTCAACAATATATTTTCGCATTCGGAGGAAAATGTTGGCGATTTGAGTTCCGTAAGTAGCCCACGCCGCAGCGATAAACGGCGCTGTTGTAATGATTCCCATCCCAGATCCTGTATCATTTCCGTAACGCTGCCTCCTCTGTATCGTGACAGTACAAAACGAGTTGCTCTTCTTTGGACTCTTTCGATGTCCTCCGTCAATCCCGCTTGATAAGGATCCCACACTGGACTGCAATGCTCCAAAAATGTACGGACAAACGTAGTGTATGCAGTTTCAAATGTTCAAATGATTGTAGAGTCTACGGGGTCATCAGTCCCTAAACTTACAAACTACTTATGAACTAACTAATACTAAGGACGGCACAAATATCCATGCCCGAGGGGGGATTCGAACCCCCGACCGTAGTGGCCGTGCAGACCGTGACTGGTGCGCCTCAGTCCCCTCGGCCACCGCGGCCGCCTATGCAGTTTCTTTTGTAGTTCTGTTGCATGTTTCAAGGGTTCTACCAATAAAACGCAGTGTCTGGTTCGCCTTTCCCACGATATTATCTACGTGTTCTTTCCAATTTAAGTCTGAAGTAATAGTAATTCCTAGGTATTTTGTGGAGTTTACGACCTTCACAGTTGATTGATTTATCTTGTAAACAAAGTTTAACGGATTTCTTTTCGTACTCATGTGGACGACTTCACACTTCTCATTATTTAGAGTCAATTGCCAATTTTTACACCATACTGATATCTTATTCAGATCGTTCTGCAGTTGGTTTTGATCTTCAGATGATTTTACTAGACGGTAAATGACGGCGTCATTTGCAAACAACGTAAGAGAGCTACTTAGATTTTCTCCCTAAATCGTTTATGTAAATGAGGAACAGCAGAGGACCAATAACACTACCCCGTGGAACTCCCGATATCACATCTGTTTTAGTGGATGCCTTACCATCGATTACTAAGAAATGTGCCCTCTCTGAGAGGAAATCCCCTATCTAGTCGCAAATCTGGGGCGATATACCCTAACCACGCAATTTGATTAAAAGCCGTTTATGAGGTACGGTGTCAAAAGCCTTTTGGAAATCAAGAAATACGGAATCGATTTGCGAACCCTTGTCGATAGCACTCGTCACTTCTTGTGAATAAAGAGCTAGTTGTGTTTCGCATGAACGATATTCTCTAAATCCGTGTTGACCTTGGGCCAATAGATCGTTGATATTGCGCGTTCTGTGGGATGCAAATGTTTGTTAAGCTGAAGGGACTTAACTGCGGGGTCATCAGTCCCTACCTGTTGGGTGCCTTTGCCCTAGTATCAGCTTGTCTGATAATTGGCTGAAAAGAACCGCGACCCACTTTGCTGCTTGGAAGGTGCGTTGGGTCTGAGTTGTATTAAACCACGGGCTGTTCACTGGAGATGACGGTCATCTATTGCTGATTTTACCAGTGGACGGCATTGGCCTTGCCTTGTTTCAACAGTTCCTGTTGTCTGGAATCGCGTCCAGCCTGGAAATTACTCGTTGGGACACTCCAAAAGCTGCAGACACCACCCTCTGTGTCTGTGAAAAATGTTCAGATGTTTCTAAATATGTTGAACTACGCTGGTCATCAGTCCCTAGACTTACAAACTAAGTTATATCAAGGACGACAAATACCCCCATGGCCGAGGGAGGGCTTCAACCGAGTCGCGCGGTAGTAGCTGAGCGGTCTGGAGCGCCACGTTACGGATTGCGCGGCCTCCCGCGTCGGAGGTTCGAATCCACCCTCGGGCATGGATGTGTGCGTTGTCCTTAGGTTAGTTTAACTTAGTTTAAGTAGTTCGTAAGTCTAGGGACTGGTGAGGATAAAAGTGATGTTTGTTTTGTTTGAAGGATAAAAGTAGTATGTGTGTGTGTGTGTGTGTCTATGTATGTGTGGGAACAAGCGTGTCACTGTTTGTGTTAAGTGACCATACCCGCTAAAATTCACAAATAAATTTTCTGTTGTGGTTTTGGTTACAAAATAACTTGACTAAGCAATAAGACTTAGTACCTTCCTTTGCCCTGTTAGAATAAATTGCAACTGACATGGAATGCAATGATCTTACGTGTATGTGGTTTTGTTTGATGCGCAACGGATAACACTTTAAATTGTACAGTGATTAATAAATTAACAGTAATTAAACTCGTAATTTGTCTACAGATTAATTTCGTGTGTGAGAAACAATGTGAGAAAATGAAATGTTCAGATTTATTAGCGTGCACCATATACCAGCATCCAGACTATACACGCTTAATTCGACAGCGAGAGCCAACAAACAGCGTGCTACTAAGTGATAATTTTTCACTTGAATAAACAATGTCAAACATTTGAGATTAATAGGATACCAAAATCACTGCACTTGATAATGTGCCTATCTGTACAACAATTACCATATTGATTCAACGTAATAAAAAAATGTCCTAGAAATCTGGTAAAGATTTCAAGTATCACTCACTGCAAGTATTTCTTATCTCTTTACGTGATCTACCTCTCTTCTGATCAGACAAATCACATTAACTGTTACTAACATTAACTGACTTAATAATTTGTACTTTCATTAAGACTGAGAAAATCTCTAAGAACTTTACTGATGAACAAACTACTCCCTGCTCTCATTAATAGACCAATTGATCATGGCAAAACGCCTACACTGAACTGTTCTAATTAACACATAAATGTACAAACACAATAATTATGCAACACTATCACAGGAAACAATGATCAGAACGTATTGCAACTGAAATTAGTAAAAGGAACGAGGAACTGGTAAAATGACTCACGGTTAAATGATAAATACAAGCTGCACTAGACAGTATTCATTAGCAATAAGACAAACACCAACTACAATAGTTCAAATACAGGCTACCATAAATAATAATAGAAAAGTACAAGTTTTATCTTATTTGAGACAGATTAATTTCAATACAAAAATTACAATCTGCAGACTTGGTTTAAAACTTTCCAAATTTTTTTTACTCTTCGAGTCCAACACACAGACAGACTACCTCGACAGTTCCACAACTACTACTCATCGACTGATCTCTACTATAATCACACAACGACTGCTCTCCACGACAGTCACACATCGACTTCCTGTACGAAGGTCACACAACGACTCTTTAAACGCAACAACTGCGAGAGCAAGACCACAGTCTAACAGATAAAGCCGCGACACTCACTTCTGTGAAAGTGGTTACCAACTGACAGCTGCAACGACACTAGCGCTCCTAGTAGTGGGCAAGTCGCCGCAGGAGTGATGTTTGTTTATAATTATTTGTGTGCGTAATTAACGAAATAGTTTGTATAGTTTTTGCGTTACAAGCACTAGTAACATATCAAGAGACATACATAATACGGAAATTAATGTAAAAATAGTCGAACTTAATTGATTCAGAGGTGTAATGAACAACTCCGTCATGAACAAATACTTACGAATATGTGTTATTTTACAGCTTATTTCGCTGAAAGTAAGAGAATATAAACATAAGAGAAACGTAAATTTTTATTATGATGTGTTCTTACTATGACAAGAGTGTTTTTGACACGTATCATTTCGGTGTGTAGTCTAATGATTCGCACATTTTTAGGCTTCACTCGGCTTTCTGATACGCGCATATTCATTTGAGTGTCATTACTTTAGCTTAAGGACAGAATATCTTGAAGAGTTTTGCCGTTTGTGGTTCAGATATAGCAACAATTGTGGAACTGGGTTCGTCTTTGTTGAAAACAGTTTGATTGGTTTGTTTCGTTTTCTTGCCAGATCTGTGACGTTTTTCCTTCAGCTACAGCTGTGGTGGCTGCTTTGGTACGTTAAATACTGTAGTTATTGCATTCTATATCCGTTTCCTACGTTCCACTCTCACCGATTTTACTGGAATTGTAGTGAAGAAGCCTTAACGTTCCTCAGAAGAAAAGCGACTTTTTGCTAAAGGCAGGTCTTCCGGTGTTTCTTAGCCATTTCTTATTTTTAATAGAAAATGATATTATTCAGCAAGAGCCTAAAGGTTACAAGATAATAGTTTATAAATTGTCCTGCAATGTCCCGTTCCGTTCCTCATCAGGGATCTCAGTAAATGCAATAAAGACAAAGGTGGAGCTAATTTTAAATTATTACCTATTTTATGGCACTACATACGTTCCCCAGTGTGAAAAGTCTGTAAAAATAAATATAAACGATACTATTCGCATCCAATACAGTATTCAGAAATGTAGCTTGCCGGCTGCTAGGAGAGCTGCAGTCGTAGCGTATAACAAAAATCTGTGGGAGTGTCGTGACTGTATATTATGTTACACTGTGGCAAGACACATTTCAAAGATAAAAGAAAGTCTTTGGCTTACAGCAAAGATGTGAAAATAAGCACAGTATGTTATATCGATTAATGAAATGATGCAAAATATTACATAATTATAGCTTAGGTTTTTATAACAAAACATTCTCAAGGTTGTATGACAGGCAAAAGTTAAGTGAAAATTATATTGCGTACTCCTTTCAAGCTACGTAGTTTGGTCCCGTAGAATTACAAACATTTGAACATTTGACTCCAACCTCCGACGGCGAGCAGCGGTGCTCTTAGCAGTAAGTCGCCTTAGAACGCTCGGCCACTCCACCGCGGGTCTACGCCTGTCCCGCTTCCAATCTCTTGCTATGGCTCTCCATGCCACAGCTTCGACGTCGTTGCTGCATTGCACTACCTGCGCAGAGCACTACCTGAACGCAACTGCTTGTGTAATTGGTTTGGTAGAGCAAACAGTCAAACCCTCTGCAGCAACTTTCTGTTAATATCGGTTGTCGTAGTGTTGTTGTCTCCACTCCGCAGAACTGACAGAAAGACGCCGAACCATTTTAGTTCATACGGTCGGTGACAATACTCCAGAACCTAGACAGCTGATCCCCTAATTGTTTTGACCGGTGTAGAATCCCAAATCATGACGGAACCTTTCCTGTGCTTAACTATCGGAAGCAGGCATGCCGTATGGTATGGGATATGCCGTTGTCGATACATAAACCCGGTTCTCATCTACATCTACATACATGGATTGATTTGATTTGATTTTCTCAGGGAAGCCAAAACAGTCTTGGTCCAGCCCGCCACTGCCCGCACCGAAACTAAGTTTATTGTGCGGTATCGCTCCCTGTATATCTAGTAAAGCCAACCAATGTCCCTGAACAGTGCAAGGAGTCCCTTTACCAGTTCTTTATTAGACACAATTTCTTCGGGTCTGGTTGTCCCAAATGTTCTGTGCCCTTTACTCTCCAATGCAATGCATTCGAAGATCAGATGTGATGCAGTTTCATAACTGTCATCACATATCCTACATTTAGGGTCCTCTTCTGTTATTGTATGTAGGTGTTTTTTGAAATTCCCATGGCCTGTCAGCAATCCAACCATGAGTCTAATCTCTCTCCTCTTCAGGACCAGGATTGCAGAGCTTCTTTTAAAACATGGATTTGGCACCATTACCTTGCCATGTTTTTGTTGATAGACTTTGGTCCAATATTCTACGTGCTATCTTCTGAGCCAGTTACGTAGCTCCAATTTGATCATTGCCTTGGTGATTGTTAGGACAGGTTCCGGTCCAATAAATGGAGTCTCTGCCCCCATCCTGGCTAATCTGTCGGCATGTTCGTTGCCACTGATCCCCGAGTGGCCAGGGACCCACAATAGGTTTACTCTATTGCTTTCCCCTAGCTCCACCAGAACCCTGTGACATTCTGCAACAATTTTAGACCTTGTTGCAGGAGCAGCCAGTGATCTCAGGGCTGCCTGGCTGTCTGAATAGATATAGATGCTACGATCTTTGTAGCACCTACGCAAATTCTCCTCCACACACGCCCTGATGGCAGTGATTTCGGCCTGGAATACTGAGGCCAGTTTCCCTAGAGATGACGCCCTCCAGTCTTGGCTGCACCCCGTATACCCCGGCCTCTACATGAATACTCTGCAAGTCACATTGAAGTGCATGGCAGAGGGTTCACCGAACCACTTTTATGATATTTCTCTGATTTCTCTGTAGTTCCGTTCTTTAATAGCTCGCGGAAAAAGGAACACCTAAATCTTTCTGTTTTCGATCTGATTTCTCCTATTTTATTATGGTGATAATGTCTCCCTACGTACGTGAGTGCTAACAATATATGCGCGCATTCTGAAAAGGAAGTTGGTGAAAGAAATTTCGCAACTACATCTCGCCGCAACAAGTAACGCCGTTCTTTTAATGATTTCCACCCCAACTCGTGCATCATTTCCGTGACACTCTCTCCCCTATATCGCGACAATACAAAACGAGCTGCTCTTCTCTAAATTTTCTCTAAATCGTCCGTCAGTCCCACCAGGTGTAGATCCCATATTGCGCAGAAATACTCCAAAATAGGACGTACAAGTGTAGTGTAGGCGGTTTCTTTAGTAGAACTGTTGCATCTTCTAAGTGTTCTGTCAATGAAACGTACTATTTAGTTCACCTTACCTACATTATTTCTTTGTGTTCTTTACAGTTTAAGTCTTAGTAACTGTTAGTCCTAGGTATTTAGTAGAACTGACGGCCTGTAGGTCTTTGTGATTTACTGTTTAACTGAAGTTGAAGGAACCAAAGTAGCGTATAGTGGCGTATCGTAGCGTATTGTGGCATACTTCTCCACATACTGCCAGTCATCAAGTGTTCATGTGGCGTCGCTTCCTTCGCATCTTTGCGTTGGCGTCCGTTGTTAGGGATTTGTCAACTGCAGGCCAAGTATGAATATTAAGTGCCAGCCCTACAGCAATACTCAAGTGTTTGCTGAGTTTTGCAGTCTCTTTCAGCATGGTAGTTTGATGATGGCTGGCAGCAATCGTCCTTGATGTTCGACGGTCGTTGTCAGTTAACTCCTGGTTTCGCACACTATCTCTCTTCGCCATTATCTCTCTTCACCATGTTGTTACCGAGGACACACTCGCTGGTGAAACGTTAGACACTGCGGCTGTTTCCGCCACAGTTACTCCATAATGGCGCACACTGGTATGGCCTCTTTGACAGTCTGACAGCTCACCCATTTCAGAGATGTGTTGACCCTTGTAGAACAAGTCGTATATTACACTGCAACGTAACGTCAAGACCTCGTATGTTAATAAGTGCATCACGGTAGCATCTCATTGTTAACAGTTTGCGGTGGAGTCAACTTCCAAAATCAAATGTTCAGATGTTTGTAAAGATACGGGACAAAACTACTGTCATCAATGCCTAGGCTTATAAGCTATTTCACACAACCTAAGCACAACACACACATCCATGCCCGAGGGAGGACTTGAACCTTGCACGAAGATGTAGTATATTCCATTATATTAATACGAGGTAAGTCCGCAGATTGGAAGTTCCGTTTGGTTATATAAAACAAACGAGTACAGATACAGAAAAAATATTTATTGTACAAAAATCTACAACCGTCGAAGTACTTTTCTACATAGCTTCCGAAATTTTGTAGGCACTTGTCATAGCGTTGCACAACTTTTCATATGCTTTCTTCATAGAAGGTTGCTGCCTGTGTATTCAACCATGCGATAACTTTTAGCTTGTCATCATCGCTGAAGTGTTGACCACAAAGGACAGATGTTAGGTGTCAGAAGAGATGAAAGTCGCTAGGAGAGAGGTTCGGGCTATACCGAGGATGATGAAACACGTCCCCCCGAAATTTTCGTGATAATAGTTTGGTTACATTCTTCGTGAAGGTCGGGCATTATCGTGAAAAAAAATAAATAAATACATAAATAAATAAAAATAAAAAAATAAATAAAAATACTAGTGGTTTGTGGTGTGACGATAATTTACCGAAATCTTTACTTAATGACGCAAGTTTTCCTTTGGTTTTTGGCCGAAACTACAAGAGGAGTCGAATATTGGGTTACGGTTTCAGTTTCGGCTGCATATAATGCGATTCTAGTAAATATTCTTCTGTCCAGCCGTCGTATCTACCGTTTGAGGAGTGACAACATATTGTCGGCTCATCCAGCCGTCAGAGCGCTGTGTGCCCTTGTGGAGGAGCGAGTGACCTGTGGCCGCAGGTCGGCCCGCGTAAACACGATGACTCGCCCAGGCTGGTAGGCGACGCCGCCTCAAGTCCCGTGTTTGCACAACACGCCGACAGAGTTCGCTCACAGTCTAAAATATACAGTCCCCACACTCACTGCTGTCCAAGTTGGTACCAACTCTTTCAGACAAATCTTGATTACTTTTTTATGGAGAATCCGAATCTGCAATAAAAATGGGTGTTTCCATTTAAGATTTTTAAAAAAATGTTCAAATGTTTGTTAAGCTTAAGGGACTTAACTGCGGGGTCATCAGTACCTAAACTTACAAACTACTTACTAGCTTATACTAAAGACGGCACAAACATCCATGCCCGACGGGGGATTCTAACCCCCGACCGTAACGGCCGCGCAGACTGGAGAGAACACACAGAAAATATTGTGGCGAAGGCGAACCAAAGGTTACGTTTCATCGGCAGAACGCTTCGAAGATGCACCAGCTCCGCCAAAGAGACTGGCTACATCACACTTGTGCGTCCTCTCCTGGAGTACTGTTACCCCTTGTGGGACCCTCACCAGGTGGGATTGACGAAAGACATTGAGAAGGTTCAGAGAAGGGCAGCTCGTTTTGTTCTATCACGTTACTGGGGGGAAAACGTCACGGAAATGTTGCACGAATTGGGGTGGAAATCATTAAAAGAAAGACGTTATTCATTGCGGCGTGATCTGTTTGCTAAGTTTCAATCACCCACTTTTAGTTCTAAATGTGAAAATATTTTGCTAGCACCCTAGGGAGACATGACCATCCCAATAAAATAAGAGAAATCAGATCGAAAACGGAACGATTTGGGGGTTCTTTCTTCCCGCGCGCTATTAGAGAATGGAACGGTAGAGAAAAGTTGTGAAAGTGGTTAATAAACCCTCTGCCAGACACTTGAATGTGATTTGCAGAGTATCTATGTAGATGTAGATGTAAATGGCGCGCCTCAGAACGCTCGGCCACTGCGGCCGGCTTTAAGATTTCAAAGTTGCACCCCGCCCCACCCAAAGGGGTGGGGACTGGGGTCACGTGTTATATCATTTGATGTCCCTCTTTGAGCCTACGAACTTGGCTTACCAACTATTTTTACCCAATGTACAGTTTTCGAGATAATCTCATCCGAAACTTCAGATGGACCACCCAGTACATCTGCACTATAGTTCATTTTAGTTCACTTTGGTGAACTATAGTCCTTTTACTTCTCAGTTGGAAATAAATACGTGTTTTGATGACGTTGGAAATTCAAACGCTGGGGGGTGGGGGGTGAGGGGTGAAATGTGGCTCACGATCGCCGAAACGCCGGCTGCGGTGGCCGAGGGGACTGCTGCGCACCAGTCACAGTCTGCACGGCCACTATGGTCGGGGGCTCGAATCCCCCCTCGGGCATGGATATTTGTGCAGTCCTAGTTCGTAAGTAGTTTGTAAGTTTAGGGACTGATGACCCCGTAGTTAAGTCCCATAAGCTTTACAAACATTTGATCATTTTTTTCTAGCGCTAAAGGAAATTTTACAGTAACAGTCGTTGAAAGCGAGGATGTTTATGATTACTACAAGTGGTGGCCATATTATTAAAAAAGAAATGTAAATTCCACAAATACATCGGTTAAGGACGATGGTAGAGAGAAAAAGGTATCTTTCAGTGTTTCAACTTTTATGGATTTCTGCTTTTCTGCAGAACAGATCGCAATATGTGTAACAAAACCATTGATAGAAGAAGTAATAGAATATTCTTTCATACTTAGGCCAACATATCACATTGATAAGTTATCCAAATGGTATGCCTCCAATCAATGAAAATAAAATTAAATATATACGCAAAATGCTCAAGTATGATACTTCTGAAGAAGCCTACTTCAGATAAATCTGCTGAATCCCCCCTCGGGCATGGATATTTGTGCAGTCCTAGTTCGTAAGTAGTTTGTAAGTTTAGGGACTGATGACCCCGTAGTTAAGTCCCATAGACTATACAAACATGAACATTTTTTGATCGCCAAAACAAAATTGGAGAGGGAATATGTTATATTAGCTGTATCGTTTAAGAAGTGATTTTTTTCCCTAATGTTGTGAAATCTTTCTAAAAATAAGTCCCTGTTCAGGCAATATTGAAGCTAGTACTACGAAAATTGCTATTTGGTTTCCTGATCAGAAATTAAAATATTATTGTTCTAGGAGTTTGGGTAGTTTCAAATCAAATGTTCAAATGTTTGTAGAGCTTATGGGACTTAACTACGGAATCATCAGTCCCTAAACTTACAAACCTCTTATGAACTAGCTAATACTAAGGACGGCACAAATATCCATGCCCGAAGGGGGATTCGAACCCCCGACCGTAGTGGCCGTGCAGACCGTGATGGTAGTTTCATTCGTTCAAATTTTTGTAATTCTATGGGACCAAACTACGTTGGTCACGTCCCTAGACTTACAAACTATTTAAACTAAAGCCGTCGGCACACGGAGCGTATGTCTCAACGTGTGTGGTCAACGTGTCGAGTCCAGCGTGCGGCTGAGCGCTCGGAGACGGCGCGACTTGAGCACACGAGGCGAGGCGAGGCGTGTGCCTCAACCAGCTACACGCGACCGCAGCGCGCTCCAGCGACAGTTGCCGGCGGTGTTCAGCTGATGGAATCACACTGTTTACCAAACCAAAAGAGTGAAATTCCTGCTTTACCTCTATTAAATCGCTTATTTCCGTGCTTGTGCATTTTTTGCTACGTTGTGTGGTATAGGCCTATGTAAGTAACAAAAAATATCTATGAACATAGACTTATAAAAGTTGTATGTTATGTCAATAAGTGCAGCGAATTATACAAGTTTCATGACAAACTGTGCGATATAAAATTAGAAAACGCCTTCATATGAGGCAAACATTATTGCAACAGTTTCGTTTTTTAGTAAAACTTGATAAAAGTCATTCTTTCACGGTCAATGTTACTAAACTTAAAGGTCGTTCTTCCACGGTCAGTGTTACTATTCAGTAGAAGAATGTTAAGAACGTGTAAAATGCAAAACTTGAAAGGATAAAGTGCGTGTTTTACACTAAGTAAGGTGAAAACTGTTCTGTTCATAAAACGAATCCAACAAACTCACTACTCAGAGGTCCGCCTCCGTAGCTCAGCGGTAGCGTCGCAGGAGGCCCGGGTTCGATTCCCGGCAGGGGACTGGGTGTTGTGTGTTGTCCTAATCATCATCATCATTGGCACGTAACTCGCCCACGCGGCGTCACATAGAAAGACTTACACTAAGGCGGCCGAACAATCCCGTAAGGGATCTCCCGGCCAAGAAAGCCATACGCTCATTTCCACTACTCAGAGGATGTGCAATTCTGTGTACATAGCGTCAAATATTATGAAGTATTATTCTATGAAATTTATAGGAAAGTCTGAGCCTATCAGAAAACCCAAAAATAAGAAGAAAAAAATATTTTCATCTGAGCAGCCTTGTCACAGCTTCCACGTCACAGTCTATGACTTCGCTGACTACGGCCACAAACATACGCAAGTATGAAGGCGTGACACTTGTTGTATACACTACTGATATACATGTCGGTTGTTGACATGTAATTACAACAAATGATGTGAAGAAGAATTCGTGTTGATCGATCTTAAGCCCGCCTTACCTTGAAACGGCAGATTACTGTAATACGGATATTTTTTAACCACAGATAAGACGTTTCCAGTTATTTATTCCGACAAATAGTATCGCTAATTACCGGTTTTCGAGAGATTCTCAGTTTACTCGGTTACTTTTACTTGCTTTGAAATGTCATACATTCATAAGATCTAAGTTATATACATAAAATCCGAGGCTTTGCCAACGTGTCAAACAGTATCAAGCATGCCAGATATTCTGAACGTGCGTTTGACCGATCACCAATAAGGTGGGAGATCGCCACCGACGTCAAACCACGTGGCTGTCCGGGGAGGGGGCAACTCTTTTCGGTAGAGAGACGAAGACGCCATGTTGGCCGTCGTAATTCGTGGTGTTTATGTATATAACCCACCTCCATCAACCACAGACATTGCCGAGGTGGGGTGGCTTGTGTGCCTCAACGATGCAGATAGCCGTACCGTAGGTGCAACCACAGCGGAGGGGTATCTGTGGAGAGGCCAGACAAACGTGTGGTTCCTGAAGAGGGGCAGCAGCCTTTTCAGTAGTTACAGGGGATGATTGACTGAGCTGGCCTTGTAACAACAGCTAATGTGGCTTTGCCACACAGCTACTGCGAACGGCTGAAAGCAAGGGGAAACTACAGCCGTTACTTTTCCCGAGGACATGCAGCTCTACTGTATGAACATATGATGATGGCATCCTCTCGGGTAAAATATTCCGGAGGTAAAATAGTCCCCCATTCGGATCTCCGGGCGGGGACTACTCAGGAGGATGTTGTCATCAGGAAAGACAATTCTGGCATTCTACGAATCGGACCGTGGAATGTTAGATCCCTTAATCGGGTAGGAAAATTAGAAAATTTAAAAATGGAAATGGATAGGTTGAAGTTAGATATAGTGGGGATTAGTGAAGTTCGGTGGCAGGATGAACAGGATTTCTGGTCAGGTGAGTACAGGATTATAAATACAAAATCAGTTGGGGGTATCACAGGAGTAGGACTGATAATGAATAAGAAAATAGGAATGCGGGTAAACTACTATGAGCAGCACAATGATCGCGTTATCATTGTCAAGATAGATACGAAGCCAACACCGACAACAGTAGTACAGGTTTATATGCCAACTAGCTCTGCCGATGATGAGGAGATCGAAGAAATATATGAGGAGCTAGAGAAAATTATTCAGACAGTTAAGGGAGAGGAAAACTTAATTGTGATGGGAGACTGGAATTCGGTAGTAGGAAAAAGAAGAGAAGGAAAAATAGTAGGTGAATATGGACAGGGCAGGAGGAATGAAAGAGGAAGTCGCCTGGTAGAATTTTGCACGGAACATGATTTAATCGTAACAAACAGGTGGTTTAAGAATCACAGAAGAGGGTTGTATACGTGGAAGAGACCAGGAGACACCGGAAGGTATCAGATAGATTTTATAATGGTAAGACATAGATTCCGGAACCAGGTTCTAAACTGCAAGACATACCCAGGGGCAGATATAGACTCTGACCATAACTTGTTAGCATGAACTGTAGGCTGAAACTGAGAAAAACTGCAGAAAGGTAGGAAAATAAGGAGATGGGATTTAGACAAATTGAAGGAAAGTGAAGTTCTGGAGAATTTCAGAGGGAGATTTAGGCAACAATTGACAGAAATAGGGGGAAATAAAACAGTAGAAGAGGAATGGGTAGGATTGAGAGATGAAATAGTGAAGGCAGCAGAGGACAAAATAGGTAGAAAGGCAAGACCTACAAGAAATCCTTGGATATCACAGGAAATACTAAATTTAATAGATGAAAGGAGAAAATATAAAAATGCAGTAAATGAAACAGGCAAAATGGAGTACAGACGACCAAAAAATGAGATTGACAGGAAGTGCAAAATGGCTAAGCAGGAGTGGCTAGAAGCCAAATGCAAATCTGTAGAAGAATGTATAAGAAGGGGAAAAGTAGAAACCGCCTACAGGAAAATAAAAGAGACATTTGGGGACAAGAAAAGCAATTCTACGAATATCAAGAACTCGGATGGGAAACCAGTTCTCAGCAAAGAAGGGAAAGCTGAAAGGTGGAAAGAGTACATAGAGCAGCTCTACAAAGAAAATGAACTTAGAGACGATGTTGTAGGAAGGGAAGAGGAAGTAGATCAAGATGAAATAGGAGATACTATACTGAGAGATGAATTTGACAGAGCCTTGAAAGACCTAGGTCGGAACAAGGCCCCAGGAGTAGATGACATACCCTCAGAGCTACTAAAGTCTCTGGGAGAGCCAGCCATGACAAAACTATTTGAACTGGTTTGTAGAATGTATGAGACCCTCAGACTTTAAGAAAAATGTAATAATCCCCATTCCAAAGAAATCAGGCGCAGACAGGTGTGAAAATTACAGAACCATCAGTTTGATAAGTCATGGTTGCAAAATTTCAACACGAATTATCTACAGGAGAATGGAAAAGCTGGTAGAAGCTGACCTCGGGGAAGATAAGTTTGGATTCAGGAGGAACGTAGGAACCCGGGAGGCAATACTCACTTTACGTCTTATCTTAGAAGATAGATTAAGGAAAGGCAAACCTACATTTTTAGCTTTTGTAGATTTGGAGAAAGCTTTTGACAATGTTGACTGGAATACACTCTTTCAAATTCTGAAGTCAGCAGGGGTAAAATACAGGGAAAGGAGAGTTATTTACAACTTGTACAAAAGCCAGACCGCAGTTATTAGACTCGAAGGGCATGAAAGGGAAGCATCAGTTGGGAAGGGAGTAAGACAGGGTTGTAGCCTGTCTCCAATGTTGTTCAATTTGTACATTGAGCAAGCTATAAAGGAAAGCAAGGAGAATTTGGTGAAGGAATTAAAGTTCAGGGGGAAGAAATAAAAAAATTGCGTTTTGCTGATGACATTGTAATTCTATCAGAGACAGCAAAGGACCTGGAAGAGCAGTTGAATGGAATGGACAGTGTGTTGAAGAGAGCGTATAAAATGAACATTAACAAGAGCAAAACAAAAATAATGGAAAGCGGGCTTAGAAAATCAGGCGATGCTGAAGGAATTAGATTAGGTAACGAAACAATGAAGGTGGTAGATGAGTTTTGTTATTTGGATAGTAAAATAACATGCGATGGTCGTAGTACAGAGGATACAAAATGCAGAATGGCAATGGGAAGAAAAGCAGTTTTGATAAAGAGAAATTTGCTAACATCGAATATTAATTTAAGTGTAAGGAAGTCTTTTCTGAAGGCATTTGTGTGGAGTGTTGGTTTGTACGGGAGTGAAACATGGACGATAAGCAGTGCGGACAGGAAGAGAATAGAGGCTTTTGAAATGTGGTGCTACAGAAGAATGTTGAAGATTAGGTGGGTAGATCGCATAACTAATGAAGAGGTTCTGAACAGAATTGGTGAAAAAAGGAATTTTTGGCATACCCTGACTAAAAGAAGGGATCGCTTGGTAGGACACATTCTTAGACATCGGGGAATCGTAAATTTAGCATTGGAGGGAAGTGTGTGGGGTAAAAATCGCAGAGGGAGACCAAGAGACGCGTATAGTAAGCAGATTCAAATAGATGTGGGTTGTCGTTCTTATGAGGAGATGAAAAGGCTTGCTCAGGATAGAGTAGGGTGGAGAGCTGCATCAAACCAGTCTCCGGACTGAAGACCATAACAACAACAACTTGTATATAACTTAGGTCTTATGAATGTATGATATTTCACAGCAAGTAAAAGTAACCGAGTAAACTGAGAATCTCTCGAAAACCAGTCATTAGAAGTACTATTTGTTGGAATAAATAACTGAAAACGTCTTATATATGGTAAAAAAAATATCCTCATTACAGTAATCTTCCGTTTCAAGGCAAGGGGGAATTGAATATCTAATAACACGAATTTTTCTTTACATCATTTGTTGTAATTACATGTTGGCAACCGACATATCTGCCAGTAGTGTTACAACACAGCTAATACAGTCGTCACTGACAAATAACTGAGTGGCTGTAGTGTAGGCAGCAATGTCGTGGACTGTGAAATGGACGGTATCTAATGGCGATGGTTCAAGGTGTTTCGCACACTAATGTTTTTTCCTTTTTTATTCTTGTTTTCTGATAGAGGCAAAGACTTTCCTATAAATTTCATAGACGTAAACTACATAATAATCGATGCTATGTAAACATAACTGCGCGTCCTCTGAGGAGTGAGTTTGTTGGATTCGTTTTATGTTAAAAATGTTCAAATGTTTGTTAAGCTTAAGGGACTTAACTACGGGGTCATCAGTCCCTAAACTTACAAACTACTTATGAACTACCTACAACTAAGGACGGCACAAATATCTATGCCCGAGGGGGGATTCGAACCCTCGACCGTAGTGGCCGTGCAGACCGTGACTGAATCGCCTCAGTCCCCGCGGCCACCGCGGCCGGCTTCGTTTTATGAACAATACAGTTTGCACCTCACTTAGAATAAAATACGCACTTTATTTTTTCACATATTGCATTTTACACGTTCTTAACATTCTTCTACTAAATAGTAACATGACAGTGGATGAATGGCCTTTAAGTTTTACTAAAAAGCGAGAGTGTCTAATTTTATATCGCAAAGTTTGTCAAGGAACTATTGACAAAACATGCAACTTTTCTAAGAGTCGTAAGTTCATAGATATTTCGTTGTTACTTACGTAGGCCTACATCATAGAACATGACGAATATATGAACAGACACCAAAACACAGAGATAAGGGAGGTTATTCTATTCCTTTTATTTCGTAAACATTGTGGTTCCAGAACCTGACGCCGCCAACTGTCGCTGGAGCGCGTTGCGATCGCCGTGTATAGATCGTTGAGGCTAAAGTCGGGGTCAGTGAACTAACTAATGGCGTGCAACAGCTACTTGCATAGTGAAGATATAGTTCAGTAGCAAGTGTGAACTTTCTGATTGTAGTTGCGCCACTTAAGAGTCGCAACTTTTTCCACGCAACAAAAAGTTCAACTTGGTTTTACTTCGTTTCGCCACTTTCTTCTCCCACCACTAAATACCGACATTCGACTGTCACCTCGCGTGGTATTTCGAACCATTATACTTCATATCAGTGTGTTTGAGTTCGAGGTTTATGTGTTGGCGTTTTTGTTTGCGGCTAAAATGTCGAATTAATTAAGAAAACACTTCGTGTGCTTGAGGAAGAAAGTGTAACGATCATATGGCGCCGGCCGCAGTGGCCGAGCGTTCTTCGGCGTGCCAGTCACAGTTTGCACGGCCACTGCAGTCGGGGGTTCGAATCCCCCCTCGGGCATGGATGTTTGTGTCGTCTTTACTATAAGCTAGTTCATAAGTAGTTTGTAAGTTTAGGGACTGATGACCCCTTAGTTAAGTCCCATAAGCTCTACAAACATCTGAACATTTTGATCGTTTGGCCGCGAATGAAATGAGTCGTGCAAATCGCGATCAGCTGAGACTGCGGACGCCATATTGAAAACTGCACAACTAAGTAGTGTTTGTGAAGTTCTGTGCGAACGATTGCTGACAGTGCAACTCAGAAAGACACGCGTTGTCTCAATTTAGTTGCTCGTGTCAATCCGGCTTAACATCTCGTATGCGCAAGTTGCGGCGTCTCCGAGCGTTCAGCCGCACGTTGGACTCGGCACGTTGACCACACACGTTCAGACACGACGGTGGCAGGAATATCGGATTGAGCAGGGTACAAATGTATCACGTGACACATCGAAACCGGACGTTCGCTGCATATTGCTGAATAGAAGCGTCGGCGTTAATACGAAGGAGGGTACAATACAGGGAGACAACCTGCACGCGAAAAACACTTCGTCTAAATACAGCTGTATATGTTCAGCTCATTTCCGCGAAGTAGATATTGATAGACCATCGTTGCCCTGTGTTTGAATATGAGACGGTGTAGTGTCTTGTATTTTCCCGTCATTTTCGGTGGGAGTTAATCCCCTGTTTGAGTGAGTTGGAAAATTCTTTGCCGTTTTGTGGAGCATTCTGATTGGTAGCTACTGAGCAAAAAAAAAAAAAAAAAAAAAAAAAAAAAAAAAAAAAAAAAAAAAAATGTTCAAATGTCTGTCTATCTGACCAAACTGCGTGGTCATCAGTCCGTAGCTTACAAACTACTTAAACCTAGGTAAACTAACCTAAGGACAACACACACACCCATGCCCCAGGGAGGACTCGAACCTCCACGGCGAGCAACCGCGCGCTTCGCAGCGAGACGCTTTAGACCGCTCGGCTACTCTACCGCGGCAGCTACTGAGCAGCCAAGGGTATATATATAAGAACCTGTCAACCATTGTGCAGTAACAACATAAATTATTTACTTCATGTTCAGCACCGAAAAGTATTCCTGTAATTCTACAGGATTCGGCTAATATTATTTGAAAACCGAATCGTATAGGAACACGGGAATACATTTTTGCGTTGACCATGAAGTAAATAATTAATGCTGCTCCTGCTCTATTGTTGACAGCTTCTTGTATGCAACATTGTCCGACCAGTAAATTAGTTACTCTCGCTCTCTTCCTGCACCTGCAAACATAACTGCAAGGGTAAATCGCCGGCCGCGGTGGCCGCGGGGACTGAGGCGCTTCAGTCACGGTCTGCACGGCCACTACGGTCGTGGGTTCGAATCCCCCCTCGGGCATGGATATTTGTGCCGTACTTAGTCTTAGTTAGTTCATAAGTAGTTTGCAAGTTTAGGGACTGATGACCCCGTAGTTAAGTCCCATAGACTATACAAACATAACATATATGAAGGGGGAAATCACAGCTCTTAGTTTTCCGCACAAGTACCTCGCCGCAGGCTAAGAAATTTGTCACTTCGTCCTTAGAAAGCAAATCGAATTCCCTACAAAACGGCAAAAACAATTTCCCAACGCAAAAAAACAGGGAATTAATTCGCACTAAGTATCATTTCCCATTAGTGAACTAAACTAAACAGTATATCGCCTTGATACGGTCCAATACTTTCGGAACGCTTAACATCTAAAAATCCTTTTGGTTTCTGATGCACACTGAACTCGGAAAATTTGTTAATCTTACGTGTTTTCAGACTTTCCTTCTAAGTCTTCCAATGTTTTCTCTGAATCCATTCTTCACTTTTTCGGTTTATTTATTTAAATTCGAAAACAAGTACCCGCCAAAAGCATTGAGCTCATTGGTAAATAAAACCAATTTCGGTAGGTCACTTCCGCTTGCGGTGAGTCACGTGATACGTTACTAGCCTGCTCAATCCGATATGCCTGGCACCTTCAGACACACGCTCCGTGTGCCGACGGCTATAGCGTAACAATCCCATGCTTGTTTCGAGGCCGTGTTGGCTAGTATTCAGCACGGGAATGGAAATACGCTACCCGTCTACTGTGGGGTGTTGAGACGCTGAGTTTATCGCGGCGGCATCTACATCTACAACCATACACCGCAAGCCACCCGACGGTGTGTGGCGGAGGGTACCTTGAGTACCACTATCGGTTTTCCCTCCTATTCCAGTCACGTATTGTTCGCGGAAAGAAGGAATGTCGGTATGCCTCTGTATGGGCGCTAATCTCTCTGATTTTATCCTCGCGATCTATTCGCGGGAAATACGTAGGAGGGAGCAATATACTGCTAGACTCCTCAGTAAAGGTATGTTCTCGAAACTTCGACAGAAGCCCGTACCGAGTGACAGAGCGTCTCTCCTGCAGAGTCTTCCACTGCAGTTCATCGATCATCTCCGTAACGCTTTCACGATTACCAAATCATCCTGTAACGAAGCGCGCTGCTCTCCGTTGGATCTTTCCCACCTGGTACAGATCCCACTCCGGTGAGCAGTATTCAAGCTGTGAGCGAACAAGTGAACTGTAACCTACTTCCTTTGTTTTCGGACTGCATTTCCTTAGGATTCTTCCAATGAATCTAAGTCTGGCATCTGCTTACCGACGATTGCTTTTATATGGTCGTTCCATTTTAAATAACTCCTAATGCCTACTCTCAGATAATTTATGAAATTAACTGCATCCAGTTGCTGACCTGCTATAGTGTAGCTAAATGATAAAGGTTCTTTCTTTCTGTGTATTCGCAGCACATTACACTTGTCTACATTGAGATTCAATTGCCATTCCCTGCATCAAGCGTCAATTCGATGCAGATCCTCCTGCATCTCAATACAATTTTCCATTGTTACAACCTCTCTATATACTACCGCATCATCCGCAAAAAGCCTCAGTGAACTTCCGATGTTATCGGCAAGGCCATTTATATATATATCGTGAACAGCAACGGACCCACGACACTCCCCTGTGGCACACCTGACATCACTCTTACTTCGGAAGACTTCTCTCCATTGAGAATGACCTGCTGCTTTCTGTTATCCAGGAATTCCTCAATCCAATCACACAATTGGTCTGATAGACCATATGCTCTTCCTTTGTTCATTAAACGTTTGTAGGGCACTGTATCAAACGCCTTGCGGACGCTTAGTCAGAAGCGCGGACCAAAGGATCGCTGCGGGCGATTAGCGTGCTGTGTCGCAACTGGCGAGCGCTATTCCTGTTCCAGAGCGAAAGTATTGTCAGTCGGCTATCGCCAGTGCATAGTACGGCCGATAGCGGAGGTCAGGCGGATGCCGCGGCTGTCAGCTTCGCCGCCTGTCGTTCCGTACACTCCAATAGCTCCGGTTTTACTATGTGAACACAAACAGGCGGTTTCTTTCGAATCACACGTGCACTCGTTGTGAACCCGGAACTGACGTGGCAACAATATAGGCGTGCAGCTATTAACTTGGCCTTTTCTTGTGTTCAGCTTTATTCTAAACTAGCTGAAAACCCGGCGTTGCCCGGGTATTTATTTACTTATTCGAGCCTTGAGTTAGTACTTTTCCTGTCCACTCTCTGTCGATCTCCTTTTTTCTAAAAACATGTTACATTTAGCAAAGAATATATAACAAATAAGAAATCACTCGTAAAAATGCACTCGTGCCGCGGTGGCCGAGGGGACTGAGGCGCTCCAATCACGGTCTGCACGGCCACTACGGTCGGGGGTTCCAATCCACCCTCGGGCATGGATATTTGTGCTGTAGTATTAGCTAGTTCATAAGTAGTTTGTAAGTTTAGGGACTGATGACCCCGTAGTTTAGTCTCATAAGCTATACAAACAAGCACTCGTTTCGAAGAATCCAATCACGAAATTCAACAATAATGATTGTAATAATATCACAGATCGAACACTTGATGTAATGCGCGAAAGGTCAAATCGATTTTTTAAAAAGATGTATCAAAAGAAATTTCTTGTTTACTGCTTTATTTATTTATTCTTATATTACCTTATTCGTACGCTTATCCTTGAAGAGAAAGAGCTGAAGACATTGTAGCACCATTGATCTCTATACACTCTGGATGTTGAACTTCAGCTGTATTAGCGTGCCAGCCATAGATATTCATATTTAGTTTCTTGCCAAATTCAAACATGGCTGCTAAGAAGCATTTCAAGAAAAAGGGAAGAAAATATGTTTCGATTCCGCTCCCATATCAGCCTACAACATCGAATATTGAATTAAATTCCAAATGAAGGGGTAAGCAAGCAATTCTTTGTCACATAATAACTGATGAAAACTCGTTTGCCCAATTTAAACATGGTGGACAATGCGAAATCGCGGACAAACATATGAATGTACAGGCACGCTGAGTTTTATTCTCAGACACCAGAGTTATACATCCAGTTTGTATAGAGATCACTGTGTAGCACGCATAGACCAAAGATATGGTCTGTGGCATCACGTTTAGCTGTATTTAACCTCTTTGCTATAGAGTCGCAAACGTCATCGCTGACCTTCAGTCCGATTTTTTTTTATAATTTCACGACTTTCAACCACCATATCTTCCACCCCCTTATAGCTATCGGCATGGAGCTGCTATGGTGTACAACGGGAGACTTCGGACAATGACACACAGACCATTCGTTTGCGTTCTGTAGTTTTCACTGCAGAGCGAAGTATTAACACACACACACGAAGAATTTTATATACACCGATAACTTTCCATCCCAATATACTCCACCCTTTTATCATTATCAACCCTAAAGCAACAATGCAACCAATAAAACCATTTTCAAAGAGTAAATATAATTTCCAAAAAGTAATTATTGTTCCGCATTTCGCATTATATTCTTCAGATTAATAAATATCTATCAAATCGCTCTAAAACCGTGCCTAAAACATTCCTCAGGTATAAATTAGTTACTGTACAAGTATTTAAGTCTCTGCGTTTTGTCGTTAGGACGTGAAAAGCGTACATACACCGAACAGATATTCACATTAATATATATAGATAAATAACAATCCGATCGGCATAAAACCGTGCCTAAAGCCTTCCCCGGGTAGACATTAGTAACTGTACAAATTTTTATCTCTTTATATCTTGTGGTTCAGACGTGATAAACGTACACCGAACAGACATTCACATTTATAGACTAGCTGAATCCCCGGCGTTGCCCGGGTATTTATTTACTTATTCCTGCCTGGAGTTAGTTCTTCTCCTTTTTTCTAAAAATATGTTATCTTTATCGGAGAACATATAATAAATAACGATGTCTTGCTTAATGTACAAAATTATAAGCGCATTATTCAAATAAAGAAAGATAGAAGTGAAAACATTTACAATTCGCACGATCTCATATTTATTCAGTTATATGTAGTACAATTGTATAATTTTTCAGGCATGTATTCATTTGTATAATTGCTGCATGTCTGTAACATTTCTTGGGAATACAATTGGTGTTAAAGAAGTAATAGATTACTACTTGGTGTGTGATAGGGCGGTTTTCTATGAGCGTTACTGTTTTATGTGCTCATACCTCATGAACTACAGGTCGCACTGTGCTACAATTTCGGAGGCACATTCAACGATATGTCTGTACATTGCCTATAAAATTTCCTGCGGCTACAATTTGTAGTGTAGAAATTATAAATTGTAACGTCATACCGAATGCCGTAGTTTTACTCCATAAACAGCGGAAAAGTAGTAAGCGAGAAACTCTTTTCCTTTCATCATTTTACTATGGTTGCCAGCGAGAAAAAGTTTAATAAAGGCTTGAAATTATTTTTAAAGTTTGTTACAAGTCGCTAAGTACTCTCATTCTCATATAGTGTATTTGTAAATTCTCAACGCATTATGGCAGTGTCTTGCAACTCCTATCGTTTATGGAGTTATATCTATTGAACCATGTGTCGTACGTGGTTCGTGCTCCTACAGAATATGTTATCTCACGTAAGGAATATGTGTATCAAATTTGGTTGAAATCGGTCCAGTGGTTTAGGAGAAAATGAGCAGCATTGTCGCTTATGGCAGCAGTTTTCCGCGCATCTCATTGTTAATGACGTCATATCTCGTGGACATATATTACGTATGTGATTCTTACACTTACGGCGACCGTCCTCATGGATTGAAGCTAACGTGTACAAAATTTCATAAATATTGGAACGAAACTGTAGAGTTGTATGCAACACATACATACATACGGCACGCTGCTTTATATATTAGATTTTCATGCAGGCTTTTACCCACTAGCGATTTTTAATCAATTTGTGAGCGTGTGCAATAAACACCGAGGTGTGAGACCGATCAGCATCGTAAGAAGATAGTTGTCCGAAACTACGACGCGCCGTAAAGTCGAAACGGCCACTGACCAGGAACGTCGTCGGTCGTAAGCAAACTGTAGCACGATAAGGCCCGCTTCAGAGACTTTGTTCGAGAACACTACATCCACTGTTCAGCCCGGGTCTTCCACCGCATGGTTCTTCACACCTTTGACGACCTGAAGGAGCGGTATCTCTACACAGCATGACCTATAAGCAACCTGAAACGCCCATTCTAAACAGTATTCAAGGGACGAGTGACCAAATCATCCCTGCCGAAATGAAATGGAAATGAGCGTATGGCTTTCTTGGCCGGGAGATCCCTTGCGGCATTGTTCGGCCGCCTTAGTGTAAGTCTTTTTAGTTGACGCCGCGTGGGTGACTTACGTGCCAATGATGATGAGACGATGATGATTAGGACAACACACAACACCCAGTCCCCTGCCGGGAATCGAACCCGGGCCTCCTGCGTGGAAGTCAGCGACGCTGGCACTGAGCTACGGAGGCGGACATCCCTGCCAAACAAGGTGTCTTTAGCTGCTATGGCTAGATATGAACACTGATAACTTTAGTAGAAGCTGAACTATGTCTTAAACCAGCTGCAGTTGTTGTGGACGTTACAGCAGCTTATGGCACTGCATGGAGGGAAGGACTGATGTTGAAGTTTATTCAAACTATCCCATCTCGAAAGCTTGCGTTTCCTGTGAACAACGTGCTCTCGGGCAGTCAATTTAAGATATTCCTGAACGGACAATCTAGCAGATGGAAGACGCTAAGTAAGGGCCTTCCCCAGGGCTCAGTTCTGGCCCCCATCCTGTTTGACGTATATATCCATTGCATGCAAGACACGGACTCCTCGATAATCCAGTTTGCAGTCGACCTCAAGCACTGCGAGCAGGTACTGACTGAGTTACCTGATAAGTGATTACTTCCATAAATGGAGACTTTAACTTAAAAGCAAATAAAAAATGAGGTTACTGCGTTCCACCTGAAAATAAAGAATTCCAGAGAAAACTACATCGACTTTAGACGGAATCGAATTGACACATAACTACAACCGAGTATACCTAGGTATCACAGTGGATCAGCCCTTGACAGCCTGAAGCTGTGGAACGCCGTTGCTCAAAGGTTCGAGTCCGCCACACTCCCGGTCATGGGTGCGTGTGTGTGTTGTTATTATGTTATTTTAACTTAGTTTAAGTAGTTTGTAAGACTAGGTAGTAATAACCATACAAGTCCCATAGATTTACAAACAATTGAATATTATTGGTGCTTGACATTCTAAGAACAGTGCTTAAAGCTTTCGTAGAATCATGACGTAGTATAAACTCAAAACTTGCTTGCCAAGATTGCTGGCAGCAATTGGGATGCAGACCCAATACCCTACTGTCTGCTGCGCTCGCTCTTGTGTGTGCTGCTGGGGAATACTGCGCGCTATTGTGGGAAAACAGCGCTCACACAACAAAAATTGACGTCCAACTTAATGAAGCCATGAGGATTATCACTGGCACTGTCAGATCTACGCCCATTCAGTGGTTACCTGTCCTGGGTAATATTGCTTCGCAAGATCTGAGGAGGAGAGCAGCTAAGGTAAATCACGGAAACCTTCCTGGTGTGACACAGAAAGCACCAGTTCCTTCGATGTGACCTGCAAGTGGCAAAAACGCTGGAATGAACATCCACCGCACAACGCCCACCTGGTGCAAGATTCATCGGAGAAGGTTGAGGGATTCCACCTACCACGCCAAACCTGGTTGAGGCTCAACCGCACCAGAATGGGTAAGGGGAGGTGTGCTTACACCATGAAGGAGTGGGGGCTTCCTTCCTTCTTATGACTGTGACTGCGGAGTGGATGAGCAAACCACAGTACACAGCATCAAGCATTGTCGACCATTTAGCGGTGATTTGGAGAGTTGGCATCAAGTGATTCTGGCTGTCAGATTTGGATATTTCCATTTAATTTTATATTCTGTTGTAAAACCATACTATAAATAATCAAATACGGGTGATAAAAAAGTCAGTATAAATTTGAAAACTTAATAAATCACGGAATAATATAGGTAGAGGTAAAAATTGACACACATGCTTGGTATGACATGGGGTTTTATTAGGGAAAAAAAGGGGGGAAGAAAGAAAAAAAGTTCAAAAAATGTCCGGCAGATGGCGCTGGACAGCAAAACGTCAGTGACTGCGCATGAAAATCATGTATAAAAGGAGCTGTAATGAGAGAGAGAATAAGATGCACCAGCCGTCGTAGCATGTTGACGTTACCTGAAAAGGCGCTTTTAATGAAGCTGTATTATCAAAATGGGGAATGTGCTAGGTAAGCGTTACGATCCTATCGCCATAGGAAGGGGATTTGAACGGGTAAGGGTCCGTTGACAGATGCAGCTGTGGCGAGAATGATTTCCCAGTTCGAAGCCGCGGGTTGTTCAGACGATAGACCCCGCAAGGCGTAATGCTGCTGAGACAGTTCAGGAAGAAATGGAGACTGTAGCGGGTTCGTCTATGCACGGGGAAGTCAGCGCTCGTGCAGTCGCACGTCGCACCGGAATTCCATACACTACTCTTTGGTTGGCACTTAGGCGTACCCTCCGATGAACTATTAACTGGCGATTTAGTGAAGCGGAGGGCATTTGCAGTGTGGGCGTTTCAAAAGATGGCGGCAGAAGATGACGATTGGTTGAGTAACGTGTTGTAGACCGACGAAGCTCCTTTCACGCTCCGAGGTTCTGTCAACGCCCACACTGCAGAATTTGGGCTACCGAAAATCCTAGAACTGTCGTGGAACTCCATTGCACGACGAGAAAGTCACGGTATGGGTTGGATTTACTACATCTATCATAATCGGGCCTTTTTTCTTCGAGGAACTGCGTGATGCTGGTTTTGTAACTGCTACCCTGGCTGGTGAGAGGTACGCCGATGTTACAGAATTGCATCATCCCCAGCGTGGCCGATAAACACCTGCTGGAACGTATGATTTTTATGCAGGATGGCGCTCCACCCCATATGGCTAGACGCGTGAAAGATCTCTTGCGGGCGTCGTTTGATGATGATCGTGTGCTCAGCCGCCACTTTCGTCATGCTTGGCCTCCCAGGTCCCCAGACCTCAGTCCGTGCGATTATTGGCTTTGGGGTACCTGAAGTCGCAAGTGTATTGTGATCGACCGACATCTCTAGGGATGGAAAAGGCAACATTCGACGCCAATGCCTCATCATAACTCCGGACATGCTGTACAGTGCTGTTCACAACATTATCCCTCGACTATAGCATACTGATCATTTCCTGTAAAGAACATCATCTTTGCTTTGTCTTAATTTGTTATGCTAATTATTGCTTTTCTGATCGGATGAAGTAAACGCTAAGCGTAGAAAGTTTTTGTGGACAAATTACCTGATTTTTTTAAAGGCCTGGCATATAAAAACTAAATAAATAAATAATGTTACTCCCGAGACGCCTCCTAGTATTATAAGTCAATGTCAATAGTTGACACAAGATTCATCATGATAAGACACAACATATGATTATTGTAGCCTAGAACTGGCGAAATGAAGAATCTTTGAAGCGATCCTAAGCAACGTTTGCTTTTTTGTAGTTAAAGAAGTTTTATTCGATCACCCCGCAAAGGCTGACAGTATATCATGTAGACCTCCGTACTGGCAACTGTAGATTATGTACTAGAGGAACTGAAGAAGTGGAACAACATGGCTTTCTGCGCGTGAATCAGAATGCTTTAGCGTCAGTTATGTGTAGCTCAGTTAGCCTGTTTGATCGTAACCGAACACTTCAGTTCATAGTCCGTTTCGGCTTCTGTCAGCGGATGCAGTAGTTGCAATATGGTTCTATATACGAAGACCTCGAAGGGAAATAATGATAACCCTGATTTATAAAGTGCTGAGATATGACGACTTGTATGTTTGAAAAATAGTTTCTGTTACATGTTTTAATATTTATATTTGCATCTCTGTGCAGCTTCATGTACTACTTGAAGAAAATGAAAATTCTGTCGGATATGTTAGCACCAAATATATTAAAAATACATAAGTTGAGGGTTATCATTTTTTAATCCCGAGGACTTCATAAAAAATGTTTGTGAAGCTAATGGCACTTAACTGCAGGGTCCCTAAACGTACAAACTACTTACGAACAACCTTATACTAAAGACAGCACAAACATCCATTCCCGAGGTGGATTCGAACCCCCGACGGGGAATGGCCTCGCGCATCGCTGCATAGCGCTTCAGTGCGCTCTGCCGCTCCGCCGCGGCGAGATCTTCATATAAAAACAGTCTACAGTGCAATGATTCTTTATTTAATCAAGTACTTTCGGTCCTTTTTTGGACCATCTTCAGGACTCTAACTCGATTCATTGGAGCTGGGCAGGTACTTCGGAGCCTTGCAGTCCGCATTTGAGCAGTAACGCACTGGAAGGCTCCGAAGTACCTACCCAGCACCAGGACATCAATGGACTTACAGTCCTGAAGATGGTAAAAAAAAAAGGATCGAAATTAATTGATTAAATAAAGAATAATTGAAATTAGATTGTTTTTCACATATGTAAATTTAAATAAGAGTGCTGTTATCCCACAAATTGAATAAAAATTTTGATAAAATTCAATACACGAACAATACAAAATCTAAAAATTAAAATTTAACTGAAATGATATAAAATCGTAGGTGCAGATGTGTAGAGAACCGCAAAGCTGTTAAAACGTGTTTATTTAGACACAACCAGTTTCAAATCGGTATAGATGCATCTTCAGGTGACATTAGCAAAATGATTACATGATATTTAGAAAACAGCGTCCAGCTTTCAGGAGGCCTTGGTAAAATACTCTCACAACAGGGCGTTGGTCGTCATTTGATAAATAACGACCACAACCTAGTGTGAGAGTATTTTAGCAAGACCTCCTGAAAGCTGGCGCTGTTTTCTAAATATCAAGTAATCATGTTGCTAATGTTACCTGAAGATGTATCTATACCGATTTGAAACTGGTTGTGTCTAAAATAAACACATTTCAACAGCTTTGCGGTTCTCTACGCATCTGCACCTATGATTTTATATCATTTAAGTTAACTTTTAATTTTTAGATTTTGTGGTGTTTGTGTATTGAATTTTATCAAAATGTAATTAAGCTGTGGCTGCCGTTTTCAGAAAATTATTTGAATAAAAAATGTTTTCAAAAATCTGCGATATGCTTCTCTTTTGTGGACTGGAACCGTGGACCTGCTGGTTGCAACAGGTGGCGTGAAGAGCGCCTCTGCTTGCCGCGTGGGCGGCTGTGAGTCCGGGGCAGCTGCGGCCCCTCCCGTCCCCGTGACGTCACGCTTCCTGCCGCCTCCCACAACCACCCCGACCAGCTGGATAGGCGGCTCATCTCGCTTTCCTGCAATACACACACACACATTCCAGACGTATCGGCACTCTGCCATGTTCCTGTCATCGAGCATACTTCCTGTTGTGGAAGGGGGGGGGGGGCTGTCGGTAAGGAAGCGTCTGTACAATTTAATTGGACATAAATAATCGATTTTGCAGACAGTTGATGCATCGTAAATTTTATTAGAATCGTGATTAAAATCATCTATGTCAAATGTACAGTTTTTTTAATCTTCAGCTCATTCAAAAATCATCTAAGTGTCCAATATGGCCTGTATGGCTGCGACGTTTTCTTCATACGAGTTGTCAGAGTCTCCGTTGGCCCACGATTCGAACCTCCGGTCGGTTGTCTTGGAAACCTCAAATTTAAGTGCCAACTCGATGATCTCGTCGAGCGATGGGTCGTCCATTTCTAAGGCATCATGGCGGGGCTTGAACCATGTGATGGCATACCAAGTCATCTGCGTAAGATTCCCTTGTGGTGCGGGTGACAAATTTGCACTTCCGGCTGAGCCCCTGGAGTTCAGCCGCACACTGTCGGTAAGTTTGCTCTGGTTTCTTCTGGCATTGGAAGAACTTTACTCTGGCGGCCAAGATGTGGTATCTGAGATACAGGAAAAGGGGAGATGCCCTGTTGCAATGACATGTCCTAGATACTTTAAGGAAGGTTGGAAAAAAGAGCACTTTTCTTTTTTGCATTTTAGCCCTGCCTCGCAAAGACAAAGAAACAATTTGCAAAGGTCTTTCAGATGAGCTGCTGGAGTGGGACCTGTGGCAACATCGTCCAGGTAATTGGTGCAGCCTGGAATGTCACGCAACAGTTGTTCCAAGTATCTTTGGAAGATCGCCGGGGCACTATCCAGTCCGAAGGTGAGACGCGTCAGTCAGAATACACCAGAGGGGGTGCTGACAACTGTAGCTGGGAAGCCTTGATGAGGTCAGTCTTTGCGAAGTATCGGCCCCCTGCTAATTTATGGAATAGGTCCTCAAATCGAAAAAGTCGATAATCCTCAACCTGCAGTTGTGCGTTGAGGGTTAAAATCCCTGCAGAGACGTAAGCGTCTGTCTGGTTTTTGGACGATGATGAGGGGTGTTCCCCAGGAGCTAAACTGGATGGGCTGAAACACTTCTTCACGTTGTAGACGATCCAGTTCCTCTTGAAGTGGCTGCTGGAGAGCAGCTGGCACCTACAGTATTTTGGCTTAGGTGATGAACGTTACTTTCTGAATCCGTGTTGACTGTGGGTTAATAGGTCGTTCCCTTCGAGGTAGTTCATAATATTTGAGGAAGGTTTATGTTCTAGAATCTTGCTGCAAACCGAATTCAGTGGTATAGGTCTGTAATTCTGCGGATCACTCCTGTTGCGTTCGTTTCTCGAATATTGGAACTTGTCAGTCTTTGTGTATGACATATCACCTGATCCTCTAATTATTTTGAGCAGTGTATAAGAATTTGAAGCAGTGGTGGAGTGGCCGAGCAGTCTAAAGCGCCGTGCTGCGGATCGTGCGGTTGCTCGTCGTCAGACGTTCGAGTCCTCCCTCGGGCATGGGTGTATGTGTTGTCTTTAGGTTTAAGTCAAAGTAGTTTCTAAGGTTAGGGGATGATAACCACAGACGTTAAGATTTACGAACATCTGAGCATTTGGAAGATTTTGAACAAATCAATAAACAAGGCTTTCCGTTAGCCATCGGTGGAAGAGGAGGTAGTGAAGAGGGTGGAAACTAAACGAGAGGGATGAAGGAAACATGGACAGAGAAAGGGCATCGAGGAGGTGGAAAAGAAGAGATGCTGCAAGGAGGGGTGGAAGAAGTTGGACAAAGAGACGTGGAGGGACGAGTGGGTTAAACAGAAGAGGGAGAGTGGGACATGCAAAGAGTAGATGTGCATAGGGGGAAGTGGAGAAGGAGGGAGTAGTGGAAGGGGAAGGAAGAGATACGCAGAGAGGGGAACAGCGAAAAGCGCTGAGGGGCGTGTAGTGTGTAATTACACGTATCAGAAACGTGCGCCCCTTATTTCCCTTCTGAAATAAGCCACACCAGCACGCGCCCGTATACAGCCAGTTATAACGCACTCTCTCTCCTTTTCGAGTCCTCCAACTTTGTAGACGTTTCTTTCAATTACCCTGTGTACCGTAACACATCCGTGCGAGAATGAGCGTGCGGTTTGGGGCATAGTGTCGTGAAATAGGCTGCGATTCCGCTGGAGATTCCAGTCCTCCTTTGACCATGGGTGCGCGTGCTGTCATTAACATAAATTAAATTAATTACTTTGTAACTCTAGGGACCGATGACCTTAGCAATTGGGTCCATTAGGTTTACAACATTTGAACATTTCATTCCAAGCTGCAGTAAGATACAAATGGACGCTTTCCTCCGCACATTTGTAGCCCAAACAGTTACATAAGCTCGGTGAGTGGTCGCAAAAAAATACGTGAAATAAGAGTTAGAAAATAAAACACCTTCACTGACCTTCAAAGTAGCTCCCATTATCTGCATCTCTGTTCTGAAATCGTTTGTGAAGCTGTTGCAAACGCTTTTTGTTGCATCGCTGAGAGATGACGGTCACGCGACTGCTCTAAAATTGCGGGGGCCGACTGCTAAACACTTTTTAACTGCCGGCTACAGTCCTAAGTCCTTGCCGCCGCAGCTGTTGTCTGCCATTGCCATGCATCACTCCGCGACCAGCTTCCTGCTTCCTGGCCAGCTCTAGACACCTTTCCAACATTAGAATCCTTTAAAGCAGGCCCTTTGGTTCATATTTTGTAAGAGTGGCGAGTTGTTCAAAAGTTCCCCACCCCCTCTAATTCCCCCCTCTCCTTCTATACATAAAAATGTTCAAAGGTTTGTGAAGCTTAAGGGAGTTAACTACGGGGTCATCAGTCCCTAAACTTACAAACTACTTATGAACTGAAACTTCGTGGCAGATTAAAATTGCGTGCCGGAACCGGGACTCGAACCTGGGACCTTTGCTTTTCGCGGGCAAGCGCACTACCGACTGTGCTATCCCGACGCGACTCACGATGCCGCCTCACAACTCTACTTCCGCCAGTACCTCGCCTCCTACTTACCAAACATTCATTCTGGAAACATCCCTTAGGCTGTGGCTAAGCCATGTCTCCACCATATCCTTTCTTCCAGGAGTGCTAGTCTTGCATGGTTCGCAGGAGAGCTTCTGTGAAGTTTGGAAGTCGTGTCGGGATAGCTCAGTCGGTAGTGCGCTCGCCCGCGAAAGGCAAAGGTCCCAGGTTCGAGTCCCTGTTCCGGCACACAATTTTATTCTGCCAGGAAGTTTCATATCAGCGCACGTTCCGCTGCAAAGTGAAAGTTTCATTCTACTTATGAACTACCTTACACTAAAGAAGACACAAATGTCCATGCCCGAGGGGGGATTCGAACTCCCGACGGGGAACGGCCTCGCCCCGCAATGCGCTTGGCCCCTCCGTCGCGGTCATAAAAATGTTCCGTTGGTATAGCCGTTAATCTCTGAAATTTATTGTCCGATTGCTTTGAAATTTTGACACAACGATGCACTGTAATACAGGAAGGTTTCTAGATACATATTTCATGAATATATTGTATAAAACCTATATTACTTTTGCGATTTTTCGTATGAACGTTTGCCCATTATAAAATTTATACAAATTCATATATGACATATACTGAAAAATTATGTTCGTAAATCTATCGGACCAAACTGCGTCCTCATGAGTCCGTAGCTTACCAGCTACTTAAACTAAGGTAAAGTAATCGAAGGACAACACACACACACACACAACCATGTCCCAGGGAGGACTCGAACCTTCGACGGCGAGAAACCGCGCGCTCCGCAGCGAGGCGCCTTAGACCGCTCGGCTACTCCACCGCGGCGAAAAATTATGTAATATAAAACATTCCCATATTCCAGTAGAACGTTGTGTTAAAAGTTCACAACATTCGGTCAAGAACTTTCGGAGGTATAAGATTTTGAACATAACACTAAATACGGCTCTAGGTTAGAGGAGGAGGAAATTGATGCCGCGCCCGAGTAGCCGAGCGGTCGTGGTTTGTAAGTTTAGGGACAGATGAGCCCGCAGCTAAGCCCCTTAAGCTTAACAAACATTTGAACATTTTAAAATACGGACAAACAAACATTGTCTGTTATATTTTATTATAAGAAGAGGCGTATGAATCAGAGCGCAATGAGATGAGACACGTGTTTCAATATTTTGACACTTCTCTTTACTTGCACTACACTGAACTGCTGCATTTAATTAAATGAGTGTAGAGTGATTTCATGTTTCAGTCACAGTAAATGTGCGATGTGAGACATTTTATTTTTCATTGCGACAGCACACTTTTCCTGTGTTTCCTTGTTTCTTACGTAACTGAATATTACGTACGTGTTGCCATCAAATGAATCGTCAGTGAAAGGCAAGTGAAATGCCTTTATGATTGCACCCTATTACATCTCGCATGTGGTGCAGGGAGGCCATCTAGCTATGCGTGACAATATTCAGCCACATACAAAAGAACGCCTGTTTATATTTAACTGAAGTACACTGTCGTTCAAGTTAAATCGCATTCTTTTCGAGATCAAAGTTTGCTACACGCCTGATATCGGGTCGTATGAATAAAATGAAGAATTTACTTTATTCTCGGAACTTTGGAGAAAATTCTCTGATTCGCATCAGTAAAGCTCCTCAGAGGATGTCCTTCACTTGAAGGATATGCTCAGCTTGTGTAACAGGGTGGGGGAGCAGTCTCAGATTTTGTATGAATGAAAATAGGAACGTTTGTCACAAGCAGAGAACATTCTCCGTTTTCTGAAGTGAGCTCTCTAGCATATTTCTAGCTGAGTAGCTTCTATTAAGATTATTAACACGTTTTACTGTGGTTTATAATAAAATTTCTGTTGCTCAGAAGGCAAAAAAAGTTCCTTTAAACATAGTCTGAAGAGATACGAGAGGAACTACAAACGTTATGCAAATAAAGCAATAAAGATTCATTCACAAAAATCATAATTATGATACGTCAAGAATTTTATATAGTGACGTGAGATAAATGAACCAAGACGACTCAGCTGCGTGTTTTACTTTTTTTTTTTTTTTTTTTTTTTTTTTTTTTTTTTTTTTTGAGTGCATATTTACAGTTGTAAACAGCCACATAGCAAAATAATAGTGTATGTTTCGAAAGAAGGTCTCTTAATAAGACCTTATGAGGTTAATTCCAAATAAAGTGTGTTGTTGTTGTTGTGGTTTTCAATCCGGAGAGTAGTTTGATGCAGCTCTCCACCCTACTCTATCCTGAGCAAGCCTCTTCATTCTTCATCTCCTCATAAGACGTGCAACCCACATCCATTTTAATCTGCTTACTGTATTCATCTCTTGGTCTCCCTCTGCGATTTTTACCCCACACACTTCCCTTCAGCGCTAAGTTCACAATTCCTTGGTGTCTAAGAATGTGTCCTACCAATCGACCCCTTCTTTTAGTCAAGGTATGTCAGAAATTCCTTTTCTCTCAATTCTGTCCAGTACCTCTTCATAAGTTACGTGATCCACCCACCTAATCTTCAGCATTCTTCTGTAGCACCACATTTCAAAAGCCTCTATCCTCTTCCTGTACGCACTGTTTATCGTCCATGTTTCACTCCCATACAAGGCACCACTTGAGACAAATGCCTCCAGAAAGGCATGAAGTGTATCCCAGGATTTACCATAAAATAAATATTGTTGCGGTACTGAACTATTATTTTTTGTACCGCCTTTGTTCATTCCACCCAAACCGGTTGGCCTATTTAAAACACTTTTTCTGACTTCGTAATCTTAATTTCTGTTTTCTTAGAGGTAAGTAGGCACGACAGGAAAATTAATAACTTATAAATTACATACTTAGCCCTTTCTCTCGTAACAAAATCGCACGGCATATGGCGGTGGCATATTTAACCCAAAGTATCTCGTGTTAGAAAAAAGTGACAGTTCCAAGTTGAAGTTTCTCGCATGACGAAAAGTTTGTAACATCTTTAGAAAATACATTTTCGTAAAAAGTCCATATTTAGTGTTGATAATTTGCTGCTGCACAATAAAGTAATATCTAAACATAGTACAGGTAGATACCTGCTCTATGTTTCTATACGGAATAATTTGCCTGATTGTGCTATTTGAGCTGTTCTGTCCCGAGAAGTTACTCAAGAAGGAGAATCAACTGCCTGATCAAAGCATATGCTTTGAAGTTCTTATTTACACTTACTCAGATAATTTCGTTTGCTCTGAGATTCTTCTCTGGATAATGTGCTCGTTCATACGGACCATTGGCACATTAACTGAAGGTTGGCGCAAACGGAAAGACACATCTTTCAAGAGCACATTCTAGGCGTAAAAATATACATACGAGGGTAAGTCAATTATTATCCGAAAGTAGTTATAAAATTATATTGTAATAAAATACGAAACTTACAAGAACATCATTTTTCGACATAGTCTCCTCGCTTTTCAATGCCCTTCGTCCATCGCTCTACAAGCTTCCTTATGCCCTCATAAAAGAAGGTTTTCGGTTGAGCTGCGAGCCAGGAATGCACCGCTTCCTTCACTGCTTCGTCCGAGTCAAATCGACGGCCCCTTAATGCCTGTTTGAGTGGACCAAACAAGTGATAGTCAGAAGAGGCAAGATGTGGACTATATGGAGGATGATCCAGTACTTCGAATTTGAGTTTCTGGAGCGTTTCTGCAGTGTGGACAGCAGTATGCGGACGGGCATTGTCGTGTAACAACACAACACCTTCTGACAGCAATCCTCGGCGTTTGCTTCGAATTGCAGGCTTTAGCCTGTCAGTCAGCATCTCACTGTAACGTACACTGTTTATTATTGTGCCACTTTCAACATAATGTTCCAGTACAGGAACTCGTGCATCCCAAAAAAAAAACCGTAAGCATCAGTTTTCCTGCGGACGGTTGGGTCTTGAACTTTTCCTTGCACGGCGAATTTGGATGTTTCCATTCCATACTCTGCCGTTTACTCTCCGGCTTGTAATGATGGATCCATGTTTCGTCACCAGTAATGATTCTGTCTAAGAAGTTGTCTCCTTCGTTGACATAGCGATCCAAATGTTTTTTGCAGATGTCGAGGCTTGTTTACTTATGCAACTGTGTGAGTTGTTTTGGGACCAAACTTGCACAAACTTTACGAAACCCAAGTCTGTTGTGAATAATATCGTAGGCAGAACCATGACTAATTTGAAGACGATGAGCCACTTCATCAATAATTAATCGTCTGCCTAAGAGAATCATTTCGCGTGATCGCGCAATGGTTTCTTCATTTGTGGCGGTAAACGGTCTTCCGGTTCCTTCATCGTGCTTAACACTCGTGCGACCATTCCGGAATTTTTCAATCCACTCGTACACACTTCGTTGTGGCAAAACACTGCCCCCGTACTGAACTGAAAGTCTTCTATGAATTTCGGTCGCTGATACATCTTCCGCCCACAAAAAACGTATCACTGAACGTTGCTCTTCTTTGGTGCAAATAGACAGCGGAGCAGCCATGATTAACAACACGGCAGCGACAACGAAACTAACGTAGCAGCTTGAAAATTGCAAAGATATAACAACAAATAAACAAAGCATGCGTCGCCGGCCGCGGTGGCCGAGGGGACTGAGGCGCTCCAGTCACGGTCTGCACGGCCTCTACGGTCGGGGGTTCGAATCCTCCCTCGGGCATGGATATTTGTGCCGTTCTTAGCTAGTTCATAAGTAGTTTGTAAGTTTAGGGACTGATGACCCCGTAGTTAAGTCCCATAAGCTCTACCAACATTTGAACATTTTTTTGAAAGCATGCGTCGCCAACATAAAACGACAGTACTACCAACATAAACAAAAATATAACTAAATTGCGGATAATAATTGACTTACCCTCGTATTTCAGCATCTAATTACATTTTTCTATATACGTTTGTCTTGCAAACTTTCAGTGTGTATGTGTTTCAACAAAACGAATGCCGGCCGCGGTGGCCGAGGGGACTGAGGCGGTCCAGTCACGGTCTGCACGGCCACTACGGTCGGGGGTTCGAATCCCCCTTCGTGCATGGATATTTGTGCCGTCCTTAGTATTAGCTAGTTTATAAGTAGTTTGTAAGTTTAGGGACTGATGACCCCGTAGTTAAGTCCCATAGACTCTACAAACATTAATTAACATTAACAAAACGAATAAACATCATTCAAAATGTAGTCGATAACTGCCTGGACGTGATCTCAAAGCATCAGGTTGCGTTCCGTGTGCTTGATGAATGTTACCTCTGACGACAGAAACCTTTAACTTCGAACGCTCGGAACTGCACGCAACCAAGCTTACAGTAAGAAGAAATCATAAAACAGTGGTGTGCGTCATCGTTCATGTAAAACGCCGCACTTGTCTGCTAACGTCACTAGATGGTGGTCAAATGAGCCTATTCTATGATTCCTGGGCGGGTCGTACATATCGTATTCTTCCAGATGCAATTTTTCCATAACACAGCTGTTACACTGAGAACAACAAAATACTGCCAATCGCTTGATGTTTACATCTTTCGGCTATATAAACTCTGTATCAGAAGTAGTGCCGCGGCAGATAGCCGTGCGCTCTAAGGCGCCCCGCTGCGGTGCGCGTCGTTGGTCGTCGTCGGGGGTTCGAGTCCTCCCTCGGGCGTGGGTGTTTGTATTGTCCTTAGCATAAGTTAATTTAAGTTAGTGTAAGTAATTTGTAAGCCTAGGGACTTTTGACCAACGTAGTTGTCCCTAAGATTTACAAACATTCGAACTTTTTTTTTTTCAGAAGGATTTTTGATTTTGTAAGACTACAACTGTGATTTACAATCAGTTTGCTGCATCTAGGTACAAGCGTATGTTGCAATATGGTTGGCAAAGGCCTCGGTATGACATTGACGTATCAGCATCATCATTTGAAAATGGAATTAGTGTGGCTTTTAATGTCTGACTGGGTGAATGCGAAAGTGATTTGGAATGTGATAACGTGGCTTTCGTGAGGTGTGCACATTGTTCTCTTCCACCAAACTGCGTGGTCATCAGTCCGTAGCTTACAAACTACTTAAACCTAGGTAAACTAACCTAAGGACAACACGCATACCCATGCCCCAGGGAGGACTCGAACCTCGATGGCGAGCAACCGCGCGCTCCGCAGCGAGACGCTTTAGACCGCTCGGCTTCTCCACCGTGGCGTGTAATGATTCACTGGCGCCATTAAACTACGTATGATTTACTTGCTATGGTTATGATATCTTGTCACTTTGATTCTATTTGTTAAAATGTACATGAGGTATAATGTAACGTTTTGCGTGGAAATGACTATCTTGTTTCTGACTGCCTGTTATTGCAAGCATGTTTTCGTGCGGCTCCGAGCGTTTGAGGTCAAAGGTGTCCCTCGTCAGTGGGACGTGCACTCCGGGTCTGTCTCGCGGCAGTACGCGCTCTGCTGTTTCGACATATGTTGGCCGGAAAATGACATCACCTGGCCAGTCACCTTGTTTCAAGATGTCTCCCATTTGTCATTCTGCTCTTTGCTGCCACACTTAGCGCTCCGTTTTAACTTCGTTGCTGCTCCTTTATTTCGTTGATGCTGTCTTTCGGTGAACATGAGTGATTCGCGCAAAACGTTCCAAAAGTGTGAGGAATGCTGTTCCGAGTTGAATATGAAAGTAAAGTTCGTTTATCCGAAAACATTCGTGTGTCGAAAAATGGAAAAGGTAGTGTCGACATTGCGAATTGCATTAACAAGAAGCATTACATTAAAATGCCATCAAATAAAATGTTAGGCGTAATCCACTGTGCTCCATTCGATTACGTTCCTACCCTATAATTCTGTGACATCTAAAGACTTGAAACTGTACTGCACATCGAAATACTGCCATTTGTCTAGATAGTTTTAGTATAGTATTTGAATGAATAAATGGCGAAAAAGTAATGTAATTTATGTCACGTTTTTATTGCAGTGCTTGTGAACCAAATACGAAAAATCGGATAATTCTCGTGCAATGGAATTTCTGTGTAAAAACCTGACAAAGAAGTATGAAATTTTCAGTGTTTAACTGTTAAGTTTGTTGTATCGAAATACTTTCACACGCAGTAAAATTATTTATCAACCTGATTTGCGATTATGTATTCATAAGATAAATTGCTATATTTCATTAAATTCAATCACAACATGTGAATTAGGCACAACTGAAAACAGTTACTCGAGTATTTCTTAATCACTTAACCCTAGCTTAGTAACATCCGTCAAAATGACGGCTACGATCAAATTTGTCAGTGGGCTGTGACGTTTTGAGGAACAATTGATGAACAAGTGTAAATGTTCAAATGTTTGTATAGCTTATGGGACTTAACTAGGGGTCATCAGTCCTTAAACTTACAAACTACTTATGAACTAGCTAAGGCCGGATCCACACATTGGACCCAACGTTGGCGCCAACAGTGTTCGCCCAATGTGTGGATCGGTGGAACAGCGTTGGAAGCAACGTTGGCGCCAACGTTGGTTCGGCTCCGTTGCTTGTCGGTATTTCGACCAAACATCAAAGGACGTTGGCCAACCAAACATCAAAGGACGTTGGGCCAATATGGGTACGTCGTCCACACATTGGCGCCAACGTTTCATTCTGTCTTTGTCGTCCGCTCGTCTCGAAACTGTTTCTTTCTTCCTTCGTTCTTCGTCGCCGTTCTAAAGTTTCGAAACGTCTTTGTAAATATTAGAACTGTATCAGAAAGTAATTTATTTGTGAAAGCAACCTCAAAAAACGAAATGCCACAGCAAAACTGCGAAATTAAAAACTTTTTACACTTTCGACACACTCCATTACTGAATTTAATTTTTAAAATTAACAGTACATTTCTTAATATTTCCTGTCAAGTTTCAAATATTGTTTTGCAAACTTCAAGCACTACCAGTGATATCAATTACATGGTTATTTTAAAAGGGAAGTGGAGGCTTCTAAAACTGTCTCCTTTAGCAATAAATCGAAGCATAATACCAAAAGAATAGCATACCTACAAAACATCATTCTTTTTTTATTTTAATTTCAATCATTTAAAGTAGCAGGTGTAAGTTTTAATAATGTATCGTTTACTTTTAGCATATTTTAAAAATTAATGATTTCGTACCGTAATTAATGTTTGGTAGGAAGTGATACAACACCCCATCATCTTTCACGTGTGTTTCCCATTTTGGTTTACAATGAAAAAATGTAATTATTCACACTCAAAAGCGTTAAGGCATTGGCGGCGATTTGAGCGTCAGATATGTTTACGTTGGCTCTCGACCAATTCAACTGAATGTTGGCTCCAATGTGTGGACGCTGTCTCAAAAATATTGGCCAATGTTGGCGCCAGCGTTGGTACCAATGTGTGGACGCGGGGTAACACTAACGACGGCCCAAATATCCATGCCCGATGGGGGATTCGAAACTTTTGTGTCCCAGCCTCGTCGCCACTTTTGTGTCTCGTTTCCGTCGTAGGCGTCGGTGGCCGAATAGAAAGACCGACACAGGAATAAAGGATGCACGCTTGTGCAGGTAGGAGGTGACCAGCCAGTGGGACAGCAGAAACTAGAAACACTAGAGTAAATTAGAACGAGATCTATATTTCTTAGAGACTTAGTAATACTTAACTTTTACATAGCTCAGTACTGCAGAATGCTGATACATAGTTGAGCTAGAGGCCTTCCTAGTGCCTGTCCGATAGCCAAGTCTTCACAGGTGCCTATCTGATTCTGAAGTGTTCGCTGGTTCCTATGTCAGTCCCAAGTGAATGATGTCGCTCAGTGGTAGCCAAGCGCGGAGCTGTAGCAGAGGGCGCTCGTGGCTGACGTAAGAACGCCGCGCCGTGCGTGCATGGCGGCGCGCGGCGAAGGTAGGTGGCGCGCACTTTAGACTTGTGCGACACCACAGAAACCCCGACCGTAGTGGCCGTGCAGACCGTGACTGACGCGCCGCAGTCCCCTCGGCCACCGCGGCCGGCTGAACAAGTGTACACGGGTAGAGTGTTGGTTTGGAATCACACTCGCCGATTTGACGGGTGTTACTAACAAACGTTCCCATGAAAGACGGGCGTTAGTAGCGAGCGCTAAAAGCAGATGTTAGTAACGCAGGGTTAAGGACATTGCCTGCTTCGGCCAAATGTGCCGTGAACAACTTAAACATGCTCAAATGTTTGTAAAGCTTATAGGACTTAACTGCGGGATCATCAGTCCCTAAACCTACAAATTACTTATGAACTATCTTATATTAAAGACGGCACAAACATCCATGCCCGAGGGCGGATTAGAACCCCGACGGAGAACGGCCCCGCGCATCGGAACATAGCGCCTCAATTCGCTCGGCCGCTCCACCGTGGCAAACAGCTTACACCTGAAATTTTGAATGTAATGACAGTCAACCCTAATGGAGGTTATCTTGAACAGAGACGACTATTTTGAGTTGCCAAAGCCAACAAATGTGAACGCGAAATAAGTCGTGGCGGTAAACTGATCTACAGTGATGGACAGTGTCGACATTATCGCCAGATTTATTTCGAAATATTAAGCACATTTCATTATAAAAATTGAAAGTCCGCGATAATCACTGGGAAAAAAGAAAACAATAAACACGTTTCCGTTGAGTATTTTGGTGCATACTCAGCACATGTAATATAAACTAAGTAAATTGCAATGACGGCTTACTGCGGAACTTTTACCGCGTTTTGTTTATTGTAGACTAGCTGTAAACCCTACGTTGCCCAGGTGTTTATTTATCCTACACTTCCGTAGTCCACATCCCCTCCCTCCCCCCTCCCTGTCTCTGCATCCACCTCTTTCTCTTCTATATGTCTGTTCGTTTCCAACTTTCCCTCTCTCGGAAAAGTTTTCTGCAAGATACCCTCTGTCATGTACGATACAAACATTTACGTAGCCTGTGATCTTCCTCTTGGTTTATAGGTCGTGTGTGCAAAAATTCATAAAGATTGGAGCAAAACTACGCATTTTGTAAAATTACTTATGTTAAGTACCCTCCAGCATGCACCGAACGAAATTTTATACAGACCGTGATATTCCTCTTGTTTTTAAGGTAGAGTGTGCAAAATTTCATCAATATCGGAACAAAACTATAGATTTCTATGCAATAGAAAAGCAGGGTCACATTGAAAAACGCACTTTGTTGTTATCAAATTTTCCAGTTTTACTTCATAGAAACCTTGTTCTGGGAATAACGAAATCAACAAAAAAGGGATCTGTGTAATCGGTCGAGCTGTTCTGAAGTTATGGCGCGACCAAGGTATTTAGGGATCTATTTTTATTTTGCAAGGTAGCCTCCCCCCACACCGTATGAAACTTAAGGTAGACGGTGACCTTCCTCTTGTTTTCAACGACAAGCGTGCGAAATTTCGTAAAGATCGGAATGAAACTATAGATTTCGTGATTCTGTAGGAGGCGTATTCTCCGCCATGCACGTATCACAAAATACTTTCTTAGCTGACGTTTTCCATCTATAAACTACATTCCTGCCAAATTTCAGCTTCATAGGTGTAGCAGTTTTCGAGATTTCGTGTTTAGTCAGTAAGTGAGTGAGTCTCCTTTCGCTTTTATATAGACTTGCAGACAAAAATAAATAGTAACACGCAGATCTGTAATGCTAACTTTATTTGATACAAGGTCATGCCTGATGAGACAGTTTTACTGCATCTACAGCGAAACTGTTGTGAGCGGTAGACTCCTTTTCGTTTCTTCATTTTGTGCGGTGTAGTCAGTTACAAAACGTTTCATAAACGTCCAAAATTACATGCAAAATTTGTTTCAGATTCCTAACTACTCACATTTTCCAATATTTGATGCATAAATAAGGGTATTCTCACGCGGTGGCCTCTCATTATTTATGACGTCATATCTCCTGAGCTATGTGTCGTGCTCTTTTGTTTTTGAGTCAGGAACCTTCGTGGGCGTACGGTGAACAGTTCACCAAAGTTTCATTGCAATCGAATGAATGGTTTATGAACACATAGAGGACATACAGAGAAAACGACTAAAACATGAGTTGGGAATCACACAGCTCACGCTAAACTGAATCGTTCAATAATTTCATGAAGATGCAAAGCTGGTTCTTTTTGCTGATGATACAAGTATAGTTCTGACACCTGACAGACAAGAACTAACTGATGAAATTGTAAATGACGTCTTTCAGAAAATCGTTAAATGGTTCTCAGAAAAAAATGGACTATCATTAAATTCTGATAAAACACAGTACATACAGTAAATGGAATGACACCATCAATAAATATAGACTTTGGTCAGAAATGTGTAGAAAAGATGAAATATTCAATAGTTTTAGGTGTAAGCATTGATGAGGGGTTGAACTGAAAAAAAAAGATAAAAAATCATTGAAGATCTGTTGAAACGTTTGAGTGCAGCAACTTATGCTATTAGTTATGCTATTAGGGTAATTGCAAATTTTGGTGATATAAATCTCAGTAGATAGCTTACTATGCCTATTTTCATTCTCTGCTTTCGCCCAAGATCATCCTGGAGACACTTATTTAAAGAGCTATGGAGCTTCACAGTAGCTTCTCAGTATATATATTCACTTATGAAATTTGTTATTACCAATCCCAGCGAATTGAAAAGCAATATCAGTGTACATAACTACAACACTAGGAGAAAGAATAATCTTCACTATTCAAGGTTAAATCTAGCTTTGGCACAGAAAGGAGTGAATTATGCTGCCACAAAAGTCTTTGGTCACCTACCAAACAGCATCAAAAGCCTGAGAGATAGCCAATTAGAATTTAAAAATAAATTAAAAGAATTTCTGCATGGCAACTCCCTCTACACTGTAGATGAATTTTTAGATATAAATTAGTAAATTTGAGAAAAAAATGAAACTAAAAAAATAAATTAAAAAAAAGTCATGTAATATTTAGTACAATGTAATAATTTGTAAAGACACCTTTCATTAACCTGACACGTTCCACATCATTACGAAGTGTCGTATTCATGACGTATGGAACAAGTACTAATCTAATCTAATCTCGACAACAAATTCCGCCAGGAGCAGGACTGCAGCCTTGTGTTTACATGTGGGACAGTCACGTGACGTAAACTTCCGGCAGCTAAACGCCAGAGCAGCCAAGTGCGTACCGCACTCGCGCTTACGCCCTTTGCCCCCCCCCCCCCCCTGGCTCTATGCCGTGGCCTGCGCTGTTGATGAGTGTCGCCGCGACCAGAGGATTGTTCTAAACTTAGCGGCGCGGCATGTGCGAGCCAATACAATCGCGTCGCGCTGGCGTCTCGCATGCGGAGAAAGCCACCACAACAACACCACACGTGTGCCGGCTTTTTGTATTTTTTACGCACTGACATGCTTCAGAAACTGGTTAGAGCTAGCGAGCGCGTAGAAGTGACGCAGAACGCCGTGTCGTGGACTCCACTAATGACTGAAGCAGTGCTGGAGGAGAGGAGAGGCAACTGAACACGTGTCCTGCAGGTCTGTGGAGCTGTCTGAAGCTCTGCAACTTGCAAGGCACCCCAGATATGATCATGTCCGCGGAGTTTGGTGGCCAGCGGAGGTGTATGGAATATCGACACAATTGTGCGATTGGATTCACGATTTCCTATCAGAAAAAAAAGTTCAATTGTTGGTAGAGCTTACGGGACTTAACTACGGGGTCATCAGTCCCCAAAACTTACAAACTACTTATGAACTAGTGAATACTAAGATCGGCACAATTATCCATGCCCGTTGGGGTTTCGAACCCCTGACCGTAGTGGCCGTGCAGACTGTGACTGGCGTGCCGCAGACCGCTTGGCCACCGCGGCCGGCCCTATCAGAAAGGACACAGTTCGTAGTAATTGACGTAAGTCATCGAGTAAAACAGAAGTGATATCTGGCGTTCTCCAGGGAAGTGTTATAGGTCCCCTACTCTTCCTTGTCTTTATAAACCATTTATCAGACCATCTGAATAGCTCCCTTAGACTGTTCGCGGATGACGCTGTCGTTTATCGGTTAGTGAAGTCAGCAGAGGATCAAAAGCAACTGCAAAGCGATTTAGACAAAATTTCTGCATGGTGCGAAAATTGGCAATTGACACTAAATAAAGAAAAGTGTGAAGTAATACACATGACCACTAAAAGAAATCCGCTGATCTTCAATTACACGATAGATCAGTCAAACCTTAAAGTCGTAAATTCTAACAAATACCAAGGAGTTACAATTATGTATAACTTAGACTGAAGAGAACACATAGAAAAAATTGTGGGGAAGGCCGAACTCTTCGAAGATGCAACAGTTCCACCAAAGAGACTGCCTATATTACACTTGTGCGTCCTCTCCTGGTGTACTGTTGCCCAATGTGGGACCCTCACCAGATGGGACTGATGGAAGACATTGAGAAGGTCCAGAGAAGGGCAGCTCCTTTTGTTTTATCTCGTTAGAAGAAGTGGGGCGGGGGGGAGCGTGACTGAAATGTTGCACGATTTGAGGTGGAAATCATTAAAAGAAGGACATTATTCGTTGCAACGAGTTCTGTTTGCGAAATTTCAAGCACCGAATTTTACTTCTGAATGTGACAGTATTTTGCTAGCACTCACCTACGTAGGGAGGCATAACAATCCCAATAAAATTAGAGACAGCTGTTCGAAAACGGAATGATTTAGGTGTTCTTTCTTCCCACGAGCTATTAGAGGAAGGTTATGAAAGTGGTTAAGGAATCCTCTGCCAGGCACTTAAATGTGATTTGCAGAGGATCTATGTAGATGTAGAAGACGCGTGTGGTGTTGCACTGTCCTGTTGAAATTGCCCAACTCCGTCTGAAAGCACAATGGACCTGAATGGATGTGGGTGATCAGCCAGGATGCATATATACATGTTAGCTGTCAGAGTCGTATCCAGACGTAGAGACCGCGCAATATACGGTGGCCGATGCGCAGAGACGAGTTTTCGTCCGAAGCGCTGGGCGAGTTCATTCCTAAGTTCGGAAGGGGACGCCGTGTCAGTCCACTTCCGCCTGCCGGCCAGAGCACATAGAATGAGCGCACTGCTATAAAGGGCGTGGCAGCACAGCGCTATAGGTGCAGGAAGAGTTCTGCATAGCCAAGCATGAGAGATTGTTTTCAGTGTAATTAAATTTATGTCGGAAGATAGTTCTAAAGGTTTCTCTACTCCGGGAAAGAGCGGGATAAAGAGAAAAACGTCTTAGATGAATTTCATGAACAAGTTGTGCGGAGACTGATAAACAGTTTCCAAGTGACAAACAAACAATGCCCCACAATAAAGTAACTTTCTCCCATAATAAGGGAAAATACGTCTGTAGTGACCTCGTCGCCTTTTGTTGAGTACTCGTCCCGCTCTAGTTGTTAGGAAATGTACTGGTGCAGGAATCGATCTCAACTGTAACAACTATTCAGATTAATAATACAAATTTTATTGACTGAAAATTATGATACTCAGCTTTAGAACATAAGTGTGTTTCTTCTCTCTTCTTGCTTCTCGTGGAGTTGTCCATATGATACTAGCTGTGCTGAGACCTAGTAAATGTTTGTTCGTAGCCGAGTTCTGACCTAGTACCTTCCTGAGTTCTAACTAGTAACTGACTAGTAACTGACGGCCTTCCAGACGTATGTGGGCTTAGATACAGCCGCTTGTAGAAGGCGCGCATCTTGGGTTCCTCCTTCTCCTCCAGGATGCGCGGCGCCTGCTTGCTATTGGCTTTCGGTCGATCGCTGCCTTCTCCACAATCGTTCTCTTACGTCTGGCGTGTGCCGCTGACTTTACGCCACAACAACGTCTTTCAAGGGAAGTATTTCTTCATTGCGGTATCTACTTCAAAAGTTAGGCTTCAGGTACATTAGTTCTTTTTTTTAATTTCAATGTAATACTTACATGCTTTATTTTTCGTGCAACAAACATGCTTAACATTTACCAGCTGGCGCAAAAAACAGGTGCTTTGGAACGTTTTGAAATACACAGTAAACATGTCGATTATTTAAATAAAATAAAATAGTACCATGAAGAGGATTGACCTCTCATATATGTCGATGAAACACACATTCGCAGTTCGCATACTACACCTGATGAGTGAACAGATGGATCGAGTAATAGAGTAAAGGCACCACTTTCAAAAGGACAAAATCTGATTATAGTACACGTAGATAACTGACAAGAACAAGTAGTTCTCCACACTATAAGGTACTGATGTATCTAAAGGCTAAAGAAAACATTTACGTTTTCTGGTAGACATACTGTAGAACAGGAGAAAGTGAGCATTTCTTTTAAATTTAAAGACGTTCTATAATGCAGTTAGAGAAATACCATCGGTTTTATTAACGGATTTTGTGTTTGATTTAGTATTGTCTCTGACCGATTGTTTAACTTCTATCCAGATTACTGCAATAGAATAAAGACTAATGAATAAATTTTCTATTTCGTATTGTGGGTGCTTGATCTAGTATTGTTTCCGACTAATTGTTTAAGCACTGTGCAGATGACTACAGTAAATTGAAGACTAATGAAAATGTTTCTATTCGCAAGTTAGAAACACCATACTTCCTTCATGCACACCAGCAGTACTAACAAATCAGTCAATATCCTACATCACAAATGTTACTTATCTAACGCTTTAAGTAGAACGTATTTAGAAGTAAGATAGGTAATGTTAATGATGCAATATTAATAATTTTGAGTTAAACATTTAGAAAAAAGTTAGGTACAGAAGAGAGAATTTATAAAACTCCAGCAGGTAGCAGGTAATGGAGCGAAGTCTTCAGTTTAGAGCGGCGCCTCACTGCTCCGGCCGCTACCCCCATCACTACCACTACCACTTTCCCCACACTTGCCCAGCAGGTAGCAGGTAATGGAGCGTAGTCTTCAGTTTAGAGCGGCACCTCACTTCGCCTCACTGCTCCGGCCGCTACCCCCATCACTACCACTACCAACTTTCCCCACACTTGCCCAGCAGGTAGCAGGTAATGGAGCGTAGTCTTCAGTTTAGAGCGGCACCTCACTTCGCCTCACTGCTCCGGCCGCTACCCCCATCACTACCACTACCAACTTTCCCCACACTTGCCCAGCAGGTAGCAGGTAATGGAGCGTAGTCTTCAGTTTAGAGCGGCACCTCACTTCGCCTCACTGCTCCGGCCGCTACCCCCATCACTACCACTACCAACTTTCCCCACACTTGCCCAGCAGGTAGCAGGTAATGGAGCGTAGTCTTCAGTTTAGAGCGGCACCTCACTTCGCCTCACTGCTCCGGCCGCTACCCCCATCACTACCACTACCAACTTTCCCCACACTTGCCCAGCAGGTAGCAGGTAATGGAGCGTAGTCTTCAGTTTAGAGCGGCACCTCACTTCGCCTCACTGCTCCGGCCGCTACCCCCATCACTACCACTACCAACTTTCCCCACACTTGCCCAGCAGGTAGCAGGTAATGGAGCGTAGTCTTCAGTTTAGAGCGGCACCTCACTTCGCCTCACTGCTCCGGCCGCTACCCCCATCACTACCACTACCAACTTTCCCCACACTTGCCCAGCAGGTAGCAGGTAATGGAGCGTAGTCTTCAGTTTAGAGCGGCACCTCACTTCGCCTCACTGCTCCGGCCGCTACCCCCATCACTACCACTACCAACTTTCCCCACACTTGCCCAGCAGGTAGCAGGTAATGGAGCGTAGTCTTCAGTTTAGAGCGGCACCTCACTTCGCCTCACTGCTCCGGCCGCTACCCCCATCACTACCACTACCAACTTTCCCCACACTTGCCCAGCAGGTAGCAGGTAATGGAGCGTAGTCTTCAGTTTAGAGCGGCACCTCACTTCGCCTCACTGCTCCGGCCGCTACCCCCATCACTACCACTACCAACTTTCCCCACACTTGCCCAGCAGGTAGCAGGTAATGGAGCGTAGTCTTCAGTTTAGAGCGGCACCTCACTTCGCCTCACTGCTCCGGCCGCTACCCCCATCACTACCACTACCAACTTTCCCCACACTTGCCCAGCAGGTAGCAGGTAATGGAGCGTAGTCTTCAGTTTAGAGCGGCACCTCACTTCGCCTCACTGCTCCGGCCGCTACCCCCATCACTACCACTACCAACTTTCCCCACACTTGCCCAGCAGGTAGCAGGTAATGGAGCGTAGTCTTCAGTTTAGAGCGGCACCTCACTTCGCCTCACTGCTCCGGCCCCTACCCAAATCACTACCACTACCAACTTTCCCCACACTTGCCCAGCAGGTAGCAGGTAATGGAGCGTAGTCTTCAGTTTAGAGCGGCACCTCACTTCGCCTCACTGCTCCGGCCGCTACCCCCATCACTACCACTACCAACTTTCCCCACACTTGCCCAGCAGGTAGCAGGTAATGGAGCGTAGTCTTCAGTTTAGAGCGGCACCTCACTTCGCCTCACTGCTCCGGCCGCTACCCCCATCACTACCACTACCAACTTTCCCCACACTTGCCCAGCAGGTAGCAGGTAATGGAGCGTAGTCTTCAGTTTAGAGCGGCACCTCACTTCGCCTCACTGCTCCGGCCGCTACCCCCATCACTACCACTACCAACTTTCCCCACACTTGCCCAGCAGGTAGCAGGTAATGGAGCGTAGTCTTCAGTTTAGAGCGGCACCTCACTTCGCCTCACTGCTCCGGCCGCTACCCCCATCACTACCACTACCACTTTCCCCACACTTGCCCAGCAGGTAGCAGGTAATGGAGCGAAGTCTTCAGTTTAGAGCGGCACCTCACTTCGCCTCACTGCTCCGGCCGCTACCCCCATCACTACCACTACCAACTTTCCCCACACTTGCCCAGCAGGTAGCAGGTAATGGAGCGTAGTCTTCAGTTTAGAGCGGCACCTCACTTCGCCTCACTGCTCCGGCCGCTACCCCCATCACTACCACTACCAACTTTCCCCACACTTGCCCAGCAGGTAGCAGGTAATGGAGCGTAGTCTTCAGTTTAGAGCGGCACCTCACTTCGCCTCACTGCTCCGGCCGCTACCCCCATCACTACCACTACCAACTTTCCCCACACTTGCCCAGCAGGTAGCAGGTAATGGAGCGTAGTCTTCAGTTTAGAGCGGCACCTCACTTCGCCTCACTGCTCCGGCCGCTATCCCCATCACTACCACTACCAACTTTCCCCACACTTGCCCAGCAGGTAGCAGGTAATGGAGCGTAGTCTTCAGTTTAGAGCGGCACCTCACTTCGCCTCACTGCTCCGGCCGCTACCCCCATCACTACCACTACCAACTTTCCCCACACTTGCCCAGCAGGTAGCAGGTAATGGAGCGAAGTCTTCAGTTTAGAGCGGCGCCTCACTTCCCCTCACTGCTCCGGCCGCTACCCCCATCACTACCACTACCACTTTCCCCACACTTGCCCAGCAGGTAGCAGGTAATGGAGCGAAGTCTTCAGTTTAGAGCGGCGCCTCACTGCTCCGGCCGCTACCCCCATCACTACCACTACCACTTTCCCCACACTTGCCCAGCAGGTAGCAGGTAATGGAGCGTAGTCTTCAGTTTAGAGCGGCACCTCACTTCGCCTCACTGCTCCGGCCGCTACCCCCATCACTACCACTACCAACTTTCCCCACACTTGCCCAGCAGGTAGCAGGTAATGGAGCGTAGTCTTCAGTTTAGAGCGGCACCTCACTTCGCCTCACTGCTCCGGCCGCTACCCCCATCACTACCACTACCAACTTTCCCCACACTTGCCCAGCAGGTAGCAGGTAATGGAGCGTAGTCTTCAGTTTAGAGCGGCACCTCACTTCGCCTCACTGCTCCGGCCGCTACCCCCATCACTACCACTACCAACTTTCCCCACACTTGCCCAGCAGGTAGCAGGTAATGGAGCGTAGTCTTCAGTTTAGAGCGGCACCTCACTTCGCCTCACTGCTCCGGCCGCTACCCCCATCACTACCACTACCAACTTTCCCCACACTTGCCCAGCAGGTAGCAGGTAATGGAGCGTAGTCTTCAGTTTAGAGCGGCACCTCACTTCGCCTCACTGCTCCGGCCGCTACCCCCATCACTACCACTACCAACTTTCCCCACACTTGCCCAGCAGGTAGCAGGTAATGGAGCGTAGTCTTCAGTTTAGAGCGGCACCTCACTTCGCCTCACTGCTCCGGCCGCTACCCCCATCACTACCACTACCAACTTTCCCCACACTTGCCCAGCAGGTAGCAGGTAATGGAGCGTAGTCTTCAGTTTAGAGCGGCACCTCACTTCGCCTCACTGCTCCGGCCGCTACCCCCATCACTACCACTACCAACTTTCCCCACACTTGCCCAGCAGGTAGCAAGTAATGGAGCGTAGTCTTCAGTTTAGAGCGGCACCTCACTTCGCCTCACTGCTCCGGCCGCTACCCCCATCACTACCACTACCAACTTTCCCCACACTTGCCCAGCAGGTAGCAGGTAATGGAGCGTAGTCTTCAGTTTAGAGCGGCACCTCACTTCGCCTCACTGCTCCGGCCGCTACCCCCATCACTACCACTACCAACTTTCCCCACACTTGCCCAGCAGGTAGCAGGTAATGGAACGTAGTCTTCAGTTTAGAGCGGCACCTCACTTCACCTCACTGCTCCGGCCGCTACCCCCATCACTACCACTACCAACTTTCCCCACACTTGCCCAGCAGGTAGCAGGTAATGGAGCGTAGTCTTCAGTTTAGAGCGGCACCTCACTTCGCCTCACTGCTCCGGCCGCTACCCCCATCACTACCACTACCAACTTTCCCCACACTTGCCCAGCAGGTAGCAGGTAATGGAGCGTAGTCTTCAGTTTAGAGCGGCACCTCACTTCGCCTCACTGCTCCGGCCGCTACCCCCATCACTACCACTACCAACTTTCCCCACACTTGCCCAGCAGGTAGCAGGTAATGGAGCGTAGTCTTCAGTTTAGAGCGGCACCTCACTTCGCCTCACTGCTCCGGCCCCTACCCAAATCACTACCACTACCAACTTTCCCCACACTTGCCCAGCAGGTAGCAGGTAATGGAGCGTAGTCTTCAGTTTAGAGCGGCACCTCACTTCGCCTCACTGCTCCGGCCGCTACCCCCATCACTACCACTACCAACTTTCCCCACACTTGCCCAGCAGGTAGCAGGTAATGGAGCGTAGTCTTCAGTTTAGAGCGGCACCTCACTTCGCCTCACTGCTCCGGCCGCTACCCCCATAACTACCACTACCAACTTTCCCCACACTTGCCCAGCAGGTAGCAGGTAATGGAGCGTAGTCTTCAGTTTAGAGCGGCACCTCACTTCGCCTCACTGCTCCGGCCGCTACCCCCATCACTACCACTACCAACTTTCCCCACACTTGCCCAGCAGGTAGCAGGTAATGGAGCGTAGTCTTCAGTTTAGAGCGGCACCTCACTTCGCCTCACTGCTCCGGCCGCTACCCCCATCACTACCACTACCAACTTTCCCCACACTTGCCCAGCAGGTAGCAGGTAATGGAGCGTAGTCTTCAGTTTAGAGCGGCACCTCACTTCGCCTCACTGCTCCGGCCGCTACCCCCATCACTACCACTACCAACTTTCCCCACACTTGCCCAGCAGGTAGCAGGTAATGGAGCGTAGTCTTCAGTTTAGAGCGGCACCTCACTTCGCCTCACTGCTCCGGCCGCTACCCCCATCACTACCACTACCAACTTTCCCCACACTTGCCCAGCAGGTAGCAGGTAATGGAGCGTAGTCTTCAGTTTAGAGCGGCACCTCACTTCGCCTCACTGCTCCGGCCGCTACCCCCATCACTACCACTACCAACTTTCCCCACACTTGCCCAGCAGGTAGCAGGTAATGGAGCGTAGTCTTCAGTTTAGAGCGGCACCTCACTTCGCCTCACTGCTCCGGCCGCTACCCCCATCACTACCACTACCAACTTTCCCCACACTTGCCCAGCAGGTAGCAGGTAATGGAGCGTAGTCTTCAGTTTAGAGCGGCACCTCACTTCGCCTCACTGCTCCGGCCGCTACCCCCATCACTACCACTACCAACTTTCCCCACACTTGCCCAGCAGGTAGCAGGTAATGGAGCGTAGTCTTCAGTTTAGAGCGGCACCTCACTTCGCCTCACTGCTCCGGCCGCTACCCCCATCACTACCACTACCAACTTTCCCCACACTTGCCCAGCAGGTAGCAGGTAATGGAGCGTAGTCTTCAGTTTAGAGCGGCACCTCACTTCGCCTCACTGCTCCGGCCCCTACCCAAATCACTACCACTACCAACTTTCCCCACACTTGCCCAGCAGGTAGCAGGTAATGGAGCGTAGTCTTCAGTTTAGAGCGGCACCTCACTTCGCCTCACTGCTCCGGCCGCTACCCCCATCACTACCACTACCAACTTTCCCCACACTTGCCCAGCAGGTAGCAGGTAATGGAGCGTAGTCTTCAGTTTAGAGCGGCACCTCACTTCGCCTCACTGCTCCGGCCGCTACCCCCATCACTACCACTACCAACTTTCCCCACACTTGCCCAGCAGGTAGCAGGTAATGGAGCGTAGTCTTCAGTTTAGAGCGGCACCTCACTTCGCCTCACTGCTCCGGCCGCTACCCCCATCACTACCACTACCAACTTTCCCCACACTTGCCCAGCAGGTAGCAGGTAATGGAGCGTAGTCTTCAGTTTAGAGCGGCACCTCACTTCGCCTCACTGCTCCGGCCGCTACCCCCATCACTACCACTACCACTTTCCCCACACTTGCCCAGCAGGTAGCAGGTAATGGAGCGAAGTCTTCAGTTTAGAGCGGCACCTCACTTCGCCTCACTGCTCCGGCCGCTACCCCCATCACTACCACTACCAACTTTCCCCACACTTGCCCAGCAGGTAGCAGGTAATGGAGCGTAGTCTTCAGTTTAGAGCGGCACCTCACTTCGCCTCACTGCTCCGGCCGCTACCCCCATCACTACCACTACCAACTTTCCCCACACTTGCCCAGCAGGTAGCAGGTAATGGAGCGTAGTCTTCAGTTTAGAGCGGCACCTCACTTCGCCTCACTGCTCCGGCCGCTACCCCCATCACTACCACTACCAACTTTCCCCACACTTGCCCAGCAGGTAGCAGGTAATGGAGCGTAGTCTTCAGTTTAGAGCGGCACCTCACTTCGCCTCACTGCTCCGGCCGCTATCCCCATCACTACCACTACCAACTTTCCCCACACTTGCCCAGCAGGTAGCAGGTAATGGAGCGTAGTCTTCAGTTTAGAGCGGCACCTCACTTCGCCTCACTGCTCCGGCCGCTACCCCCATCACTACCACTACCAACTTTCCCCACACTTGCCCAGCAGGTAGCAGGTAATGGAGCGAAGTCTTCAGTTTAGAGCGGCGCCTCACTTCCCCTCACTGCTCCGGCCGCTACCCCCATCACTACCACTACCACTTTCCCCACACTTGCCCAGCAGGTAGCAGGTAATGGAGCGAAGTCTTCAGTTTAGAGCGGCGCCTCACTGCTCCGGCCGCTACCCCCATCACTACCACTACCACTTTCCCCACACTTGCCCAGCAGGTAGCAGGTAATGGAGCGTAGTCTTCAGTTTAGAGCGGCACCTCACTTCGCCTCACTGCTCCGGCCGCTACCCCCATCACTACCACTACCAACTTTCCCCACACTTGCCCAGCAGGTAGCAGGTAATGGAGCGTAGTCTTCAGTTTAGAGCGGCACCTCACTTCGCCTCACTGCTCCGGCCGCTACCCCCATCACTACCACTACCAACTTTCCCCACACTTGCCCAGCAGGTAGCAGGTAATGGAGCGTAGTCTTCAGTTTAGAGCGGCACCTCACTTCGCCTCACTGCTCCGGCCGCTACCCCCATCACTACCACTACCAACTTTCCCCACACTTGCCCAGCAGGTAGCAGGTAATGGAGCGTAGTCTTCAGTTTAGAGCGGCACCTCACTTCGCCTCACTGCTCCGGCCGCTACCCCCATCACTACCACTACCAACTTTCCCCACACTTGCCCAGCAGGTAGCAGGTAATGGAGCGTAGTCTTCAGTTTAGAGCGGCACCTCACTTCGCCTCACTGCTCCGGCCGCTACCCCCATCACTACCACTACCAACTTTCCCCACACTTGCCCAGCAGGTAGCAGGTAATGGAGCGTAGTCTTCAGTTTAGAGCGGCACCTCACTTCGCCTCACTGCTCCGGCCGCTACCCCCATCACTACCACTACCAACTTTCCCCACACTTGCCCAGCAGGTAGCAGGTAATGGAGCGTAGTCTTCAGTTTAGAGCGGCACCTCACTTCGCCTCACTGCTCCGGCCGCTACCCCCATCACTACCACTACCAACTTTCCCCACACTTGCCCAGCAGGTAGCAGGTAATGGAGCGTAGTCTTCAGTTTAGAGCGGCACCTCACTTCGCCTCACTGCTCCGGCCGCTACCCCCATCACTACCACTACCAACTTTCCCCACACTTGCCCAGCAGGTAGCAGGTAATGGAGCGTAGTCTTCAGTTTAGAGCGGCACCTCACTTCGCCTCACTGCTCCGGCCGCTACCCCCATCACTACCACTACCAACTTTCCCCACACTTGCCCAGCAGGTAGCAGGTAATGGAACGTAGTCTTCAGTTTAGAGCGGCACCTCACTTCGCCTCACTGCTCCGGCCGCTACCCCCATCACTACCACTACCAACTTTCCCCACACTTGCCCAGCAGGTAGCAGGTAATGGAGCGTAGTCTTCAGTTTAGAGCGGCACCTCACTTCGCCTCACTGCTCCGGCCGCTACCCCCATCACTACCACTACCAACTTTCCCCACACTTGCCCAGCAGGTAGCAGGTAATGGAGCGTAGTCTTCAGTTTAGAGCGGCACCTCACTTCGCCTCACTGCTCCGGCCGCTACCCCCATCACTACCACTACCAACTTTCCCCACACTTGCCCAGCAGGTAGCAGGTAATGGAGCGTAGTCTTCAGTTTAGAGCGGCACCTCACTTCGCCTCACTGCTCCGGCCCCTACCCAAATCACTACCACTACCAACTTTCCCCACACTTGCCCAGCAGGTAGCAGGTAATGGAGCGTAGTCTTCAGTTTAGAGCGGCACCTCACTTCGCCTCACTGCTCCGGCCGCTACCCCCATCACTACCACTACCAACTTTCCCCACACTTGCCCAGCAGGTAGCAGGTAATGGAGCGTAGTCTTCAGTTTAGAGCGGCACCTCACTTCGCCTCACTGCTCCGGCCGCTACCCCCATAACTACCACTACCAACTTTCCCCACACTTGCCCAGCAGGTAGCAGGTAATGGAGCGTAGTCTTCAGTTTAGAGCGGCACCTCACTTCGCCTCACTGCTCCGGCCGCTACCCCCATCACTACCACTACCAACTTTCCCCACACTTGCCCAGCAGGTAGCAGGTAATGGAGCGTAGTCTTCAGTTTAGAGCGGCACCTCACTTCGCCTCACTGCTCCGGCCGCTACCCCCATCACTACCACTACCACTTTCCCCACACTTGCCCAGCAGGTAGCAGGTAATGGAGCGAAGTCTTCAGTTTAGAGCGGCACCTCACTTCGCCTCACTGCTCCGGCCGCTACCCCCATCATTACCACTACCAACTTTCCCCACACTTGCCCAGCAGGTAGCAGGTAATGGAGCGTAGTCTTCAGTTTAGAGCGGCACCTCACTTCGCCTCACTGCTCCGGCCGCTACCCCCATCACTACCACTACCAACTTTCCCCACACTTGCCCAGCAGGTAGCAGGTAATGGAGCGTAGTCTTCAGTTTAGAGCGGCACCTCACTTCGCCTCACTGCTCCGGCCGCTACCCCCATCACTACCACTACCAACTTTCCCCACACTTGCCCAGCAGGTAGCAGGTAATGGAGCGTAGTCTTCAGTTTAGAGCGGCACCTCACTTCGCCTCACTGCTCCGGCCGCTATCCCCATCACTACCACTACCAACTTTCCCCACACTTGCCCAGCAGGTAGCAGGTAATGGAGCGTAGTCTTCAGTTTAGAGCGGCACCTCACTTCGCCTCACTGCTCCGGCCGCTACCCCCATCACTACCACTACCAACTTTCCCCACACTTGCCCAGCAGGTAGCAGGTAATGGAGCGAAGTCTTCAGTTTAGAGCGGCGCCTCACTTCCCCTCACTGCTCCGGCCGCTACCCCCATCACTACCACTACCACTTTCCCCACACTTGCCCAGCAGGTAGCAGGTAATGGAGCGTAGTCTTCAGTTTAGAGCGGCACCTCACTTCGCCTCACTGCTCCGGCCGCTACCCCCATCACTACCACAACCAACTTTCCCCACACTTGCCCAGCAGGTAGCAGGTAATGGAGCGTAGTCTTCAGTTTAGAGCGGCACCTCACTTCGCCTCACTGCTCCGGCCGCTACCCCCATCACTACCACTACCAACTTTCCCCACACTTGCCCAGCAGGTAGCAGGTAATGGAGCGTAGTCTTCAGTTTAGAGCGGCACCTCACTTCGCCTCACTGCTCCGGCCGCTACCCCCATCACTACCACTACCAACTTTCCCCACACTTGCCCAGCAGGTAGCAGGTAATGGAGCGTAGTCTTCAGTTTAGAGCGGCACCTCACTTCGCCTCACTGCTCCGGCCGCTACCCCCATCACTACCACTACCAACTTTCCCCACACTTGCCCAGCAGGTAGCAGGTAATGGAGCGTAGTCTTCAGTTTAGAGCGGCACCTCACTTCGCCTCACTGCTCCGGCCGCTACCCCCATCACTACCACTACCACTTTCCCCACACTTGCCCAGCAGGTAGCAGGTAATGGAGCGTAGTCTTCAGTTTAGAGCGGCACCTCACTTCGCCTCACTGCTCCGGCCGCTACCCCCATCACTACCACTACCAACTTTCCCCACACTTGCCCAGCAGGTAGCAGGTAATGGAGCGTAGTCTTCAGTTTAGAGCGGCACCTCACTTCGCCTCACTGCTCCGGCCGCTACCCCCATCACTACCACTACCAACTTTCCCCACACTTGCCCAGCAGGTAGCAGGTAATGGAGCGAAGTCTTCAGTTTAGAGCGGCACCTCACTTCGCCTCACTGCTCCGGCCGCTACCCCCATCACTACCACTACCAACTTTCCCCACACTTGCCCAGCAGGTAGCAGGTAATGGAGCGTAGTCTTCAGTTTAGAGCGGCACCTCACTTCGCCTCACTGCTCCGGCCGCTACCCCCATCACTACCACTACCAACTTTCCCCACACTTGCCCAGCAGGTAGCAGGTAATGGAGCGTAGTCTTCAGTTTAGAGCGGCACCTCACTTCGCCTCACTGCTCCGGCCGCTACCCCCATCACTACCACTACCAACTTTCCCCACACTTGCCCAGCAGGTAGCAGGTAATGGAGCGAAGTCTTCAGTTTAGAGCGGCGCCTCACTTCGCCTCACTGCTCCGGCTGCTACCCCCATCACTACCACTACCACTTTCCCCACACTTGCCCAGCAGGTAGCAGGTAATGGAGCGTAGTCTTCAGTTTAGAGCGGCACCTCACTTCGCCTCACTGCTCCGGCCGCTACCCCCATCACTACCACTACCAACTTTCCCCACACTTGCCCAGCAGGTAGCAGGTAATGGAGCGTAGTCTTCAGTTTAGAGCGGCACCTCACTTCGCCTCACTGCTCCGGCCGCTACCCCCATCACTACCACTACCAACTTTCCCCACACTTGCCCAGCAGGTAGCAGGTAATGGAGCGTAGTCTTCAGTTTAGAGCGGCACCTCACTTCGCCTCACTGCTCCGGCCGCTACCCCCATCACTACCACTACCAACTTTCCCCACACTTGCCCAGCAGGTAGCAGGTAATGGAGCGTAGTCTTCAGTTTAGAGCGGCACCTCACTTCGCCTCACTGCTCCGGCCGCTACCCCCATCACTACCACTACCAACTTTCCCCACACTTGCCCAGCAGGTAGCAGGTAATGGAGCGAAGTCTTCAGTTTAGAGCGGCGCCTCACTTCGCCTCACTGCTCCGGCCGCTACCCCCATCACTACCACTACCACTTTCCCCACACTTGCCCAGCAGGTAGCAGGTAATGGAGCGTAGTCTTCAGTTTAGAGCGGCACCTCACTTCGCCTCACTGCTCCGGCCGCTACCCCCATCACTACCACTACCAACTTTCCCCACACTTGCCCAGCAGGTAGCAGGTAATGGAGCGAAGTCTTCAGTTTAGAGCGGCGCCTCACTTCGCCTCACTGCTCCGGCCGCTACCCCCATCACTACCACTACCACTTTCCCCACACTTGCCCAGCAGGTAGCAGGTAATGGAGCGTAGTCTTCAGTTTAGAGCGGCACCTCACTTCGCCTCACTGCTCCGGCCGCTACCCCCATCACTACCACTACCAACTTTCCCCACACTTGCCCAGCAGGTAGCAGGTAATGGAGCGAAGTCTTCAGTTTAGTGCGGCGCCTCACTTCGCCTCACTGCTCCGGCCGCTACCCCCATCACTACCACTACCACTTTCCCCACACTTGCCCAGCAGGTAGCAGGTAATGGAGCGTAGTCTTCAGTTTAGAGCGGCACCTCACTTCGCCTCACTGCTCCGGCCGCTACCCCCATCACTACCACTACCAACTTTCCCCACACTTGCCCAGCAGGTAGCAGGTAATGGAGCGTAGTCTTCAGTTTAGAGCGGCACCTCACTTCGCCTCACTGCTCCGGCCGCTACCCCCATCACTACCACTACCAACTTTCCCCACACTTGCCCAGCAGGTAGCAGGTAATGGAGCGAAGTCTTCAGTTTAGAGCGGCACCTCACTTCGCCTCACTGCTCCGGCCGCTACCCCCATCACTACCACTACCAACTTTCCCCACACTTGCCCAGCAGGTAGCAGGTAATGGAGCGTAGTCTTCAGTTTAGAGCGGCACCTCACTTCGCCTCACTGCTCCGGCCGCTACCCCCATCACTACCACTACCAACTTTCCCCACACTTGCCCAGCAGGTAGCAGGTAATGGAGCGTAGTCTTCAGTTTAGAGCGGCACCTCACTTCGCCTCACTGCTCCGGCCGCTACCCCCATCACTACCACTACCAACTTTCCCCACACTTGCCCAGCAGGTAGCAGGTAATGGAGCGTAGTCTTCAGTTTAGAGCGGCACCTCACTTCGCCTCACTGCTCCGGCCGCTACCCCCATCACTACCAATACCACTTTCCCCACACTTGCCCAGCAGGTAGCAGGTAATGGAGCGAAGTCTTCAGTTTAGAGCGGCACCTCACTTCGCCTCACTGCTCCGGCCGCTACCCCCATCACTACCACTACCAACTTTCCCCACACTTGCCCAGCAGGTAGCAGGTAATGGAGCGTAGTCTTCAGTTTAGAGCGGCACCTCACTTCGCCTCACTGCTCCGGCCGCTACCCCCATCACTACCACTACCAACTTTCCCCACACTTGCCCAGCAGGTAGCAGGTAATGGAGCGTAGTCTTCAGTTTAGAGCGGCACCTCACTTCGCCTCACTGCTCCGGCCGCTACCCCCATCACTACCACTACCAACTTTCCCCACACTTGCCCAGCAGGTAGCAGGTAATGGAGCGTAGTCTTCAGTTTAGAGCGGCACCTCACTTCGCCTCACTGCTCCGGCCGCTACCCCCATCACTACCACTACCAACTTTCCCCACACTTGCCCAGCAGGTAGCAGGTAATGGAGCGTAGTCTTCAGTTTAGAGCGGCACCTCACTTCGCCTCACTGCTCCGGCCGCTACCCCCATCACTACCACTACCAACTTTCCCCACACTTGCCCAGCAGGTAGCAGGTAATGGAGCGTAGTCTTCAGTTTAGAGCGGCACCTCACTTCGCCTCACTGCTCCGGCCGCTACCCCCATCACTACCACTACCAACTTTCCCCACACTTGCCCAGCAGGTAGCAGGTAATGGAGCGTAGTCTTCAGTTTAGAGCGGCACCTCACTTCGCCTCACTGCTCCGGCCGCTACCCCCATCACTACCACTACCAACTTTCCCCACACTTGCCCAGCAGGTAGCAGGTAATGGAGCGAAGTCTTCAGTTTAGAGCGGCGCCTCACTTCGCCTCACTGCTCCGGCCGCTACCCCCATCACTACCACTACCACTTTCCCCACACTTGCCCAGCAGGTAGCAGGTAATGGAGCGTAGTCTTCAGTTTAGAGCGGCACCTCACTTCGCCTCACTGCTCCGGCCGCTACCCCCATCACTACCACTACCAACTTTCCCCACACTTGCCCAGCAGGTAGCAGGTAATGGAGCGAAGTCTTCAGTTTAGAGCGGCGCCTCACTTCGCCTCACTGCTCCGGCCGCTACCCCCATCACTACCACTACCACTTTCCCCACACTTGCCCAGCAGGTAGCAGGTAATGGAGCGTAGTCTTCAGTTTAGAGCGGCACCTCACTTCGCCTCACTGCTCCGGCCGCTACCCCCATCACTACCACTACCAACTTTCCCCACACTTGCCCAGCAGATAGCAGGTAATGGAGCGAAGTCTTCAGTTTAGAGCGGCGCCTCACTTCGCCTCACTGCTCCGGCCGCTACCCCCATCACTACCACTACCACTTTCCCCACACTTGCCCAGCAGGTAGCAGGTAATGGAGCGTAGTCTTCAGTTTAGAGCGGCACCTCACTTCGCCTCACTGCTCCGGCCGCTACCCCCATCACTACCACTACCAACTTTCCCCACACTTGCCCAGCAGGTAGCAGGTAATGGAGCGTAGTCTACAGTTTAGAGTGGCACCTCACTTCGCCTCACTGCTCCGGCCGCTACCCCCATCACTACCACTACCAACTTTCCCCACACTTGCCCAGCAGGTAGCAGGTAATGGAGCGAAGTCTTCAGTTTAGAGCGGCACCTCACTTCGCCTCACTGCTCCGGCCGCTACCCCCATCACTACCACTACCAACTTTCCCCACACTTGCCCAGCAGGTAGCAGGTAATGGAGCGTAGTCTTCAGTTTAGAGCGGCACCTCACTTCGCCTCACTGCTCCGGCCGCTACCCCCATCACTACCACTACCAACTTTCCCCACACTTGCCCAGCAGGTAGCAGGTAATGGAGCGTAGTCTTCAGTTTAGAGCGGCACCTCACTTCGCCTCACTGCTCCGGCCGCTACCCCCATCACTACCACTACCAACTTTCCCCACACTTGCCCAGCAGGTAGCAGGTAATGGAGCGTAGTCTTCAGTTTAGAGCGGCACCTCACTTCGCCTCACTGCTCCGGCCGCTACCCCCATCACTACCACTACCAACTTTCCCCACACTTGCCCAGCAGGTAGCAGGTAATGGAGCGTAGTCTTCAGTTTAGAGCGGCACCTCACTTCGCCTCACTGCTCCGGCCGCTACCCCCATCACTACCACTACCAACTTTCCCCACACTTGCCCAGCAGGTAGCAGGTAATGGAGCGTAGTCTTCAGTTTAGAGCGGCACCTCACTTCGCCTCACTGCTCCGGCCGCTACCCCCATCACTACCACTACCAACTTTCCCCACACTTGCCCAGCAGGTAGCAGGTAATGGAGCGTAGTCTTCAGTTTAGAGCGGCACCTCACTTCGCCTCACTGCTCCGGCCGCTACCCCCATCACTACCACTACCAACTTTCCCCACACTTGCCCAGCAGGTAGCAGGTAATGGAGCGTAGTCTTCAGTTTAGAGCGGCACCTCACTTCGCCTCACTGCTCCGGCCGCTACCCCCATCACTACCACTACCAACTTTCCCCACACTTGCCCAGCAGGTAGCAGGTAATGGAGCGAAGTCTTCAGTTTAGAGCGGCACCTCACTTCGCCTCACTGCTCCGGCCGCTACCCCCATCACTACCACTACCAACTTTCCCCACACTTGCCCAGCAGGTAGCAGGTAATGGAGCGTAGTCTTCAGTTTAGAGCGGCACCTCACTTCGCCTCACTGCTCCGGCCGCTACCCCCATCACTACCACTACCAACTTTCCCCACACTTGCCCAGCAGGTAGCAGGTAATGGAGCGTAGTCTTCAGTTTAGAGCGGCACCTCACTTCGCCTCACTGCTCCGGCCGCTACCCCCATCACTACCACTACCAACTTTCCCCACACTTGCCCAGCAGGTAGCAGGTAATGGAGCGTAGTCTTCAGTTTAGAGCGGCACCTCACTTCGCCTCACTGCTCCGGCCGCTACCCCCATCACTACCACTACCAACTTTCCCCACACTTGCCCAGCAGGTAGCAGGTAATGGAGCGTAGTCTTCAGTTTAGAGCGGCACCTCACTTCGCCTCACTGCTCCGGCCGCTACCCCCATCACTACCACTACCAACTTTCCCCACACTTGCCCAGCAGGTAGCAGGTAATGGAGCGAAGTCTTCAGTTTAGAGCGGCACCTCACTTCGCCTCACTGCTCCGGCCGCTACCCCCATCACTACCACTACCAACTTTCCCCACACTTGCCCAGCAGGTAGCAGGTAATGGAGCGTAGTCTTCAGTTTAGAGCGGCACCTCACTTCGCCTCACTGCTCCGGCCGCTACCCCCATCACTACCACTACCAACTTTCCCCACACTTGCCCAGCAGGTAGCAGGTAATGGAGCGTAGTCTTCAGTTTAGAGCGGCACCTCACTTCGCCTCACTGCTCCGGCCGCTACCCCCATCACTACCACTACCAACTTTCCCCACACTTGCCCAGCAGGTAGCAGGTAATGGAGCGAAGTCTTCAGTTTAGAGCGGCGCCTCACTTCGCCTCACTGCTCCGGCCGCTACCCCCATCACTACCACTACCACTTTCCCCACACTTGCCCAGCAGGTAGCAGGTAATGGAGCGTAGTCTTCAGTTTAGAGCGGCACCTCACTTCGCCTCACTGCTCCGGCCGCTACCCCCATCACTACCACTACCAACTTTCCCCACACTTGCCCAGCAGGTAGCAGGTAATGGAGCGTAGTCTTCAGTTTAAAGCGGCACCTCACTTCGCCTCACTGCTCCGGCCGCTACCCCCATCACTACCACTACCAACTTTCCCCACACTTGCCCAGCAGGTAGCAGGTAATGGAGCGTAGTCTTCAGTTTAGAGCGGCACCTCACTTCGCCTCACTGCTCCGGCCGCTACCCCCATCACTACCACTACCAACTTTCCCCACACTTGCCCAGCAGGTAGCAGGTAATGGAGCGAAGTCTTCAGTTTAGAGCGGCGCCTCACTTCGCCTCACTGCTCCGGACGCTACCCCCATCACTACCACTACCACTTTCCCCACACTTGCCCAGCAGGTAGCAGGTAATGGAGCGTAGTCTTCAGTTTAGAGCGGCACCTCACTTCGCCTCACTGCTCCGGCCGCTACCCCCATCACTACCACTACCAACTTTCCCCACACTTGCCCAGCAGGTAGCAGGTAATGGAGCGAAGTCTTCAGTTTAGAGCGGCGCCTCACTTCGCCTCACTGCTCCGGCCGCTACCCCCATCACTACCACTACCACTTTCCCCACACTTGCCCAGCAGGTAGCAGGTAATGGAGCGTAGTCTTCAGTTTAGAGCGGCACCTCACTTCGCCTCACTGCTCCGGCCGCTACCCCCATCACTACCACTACCAACTTTCCCCACACTTGCCCAGCAGGTAGCAGGTAATGGAGCGAAGTCTTCAGTTTAGAGCGGCGCCTCACTTCGCCTCACTGCTCCGGCCGCTACCCCCATCACTACCACTACCACTTTCCCCACACTTGCCCAGCAGGTAGCAGGTAATGGAGTGTAGTCTTCAGTTTAGAGCGGCACCTCACTTCGCCTCACTGCTCCGGCCGCTACCCCCATCACTACCACTACCAACTTTCCCCACACTTGCCCAGCAGGTAGCAGGTAATGGAGCGTAGTCTTCAGTTTAGAGCGGCACCTCACTTCGCCTCACTGCTCCGGCCGCTACTCCCATCACTACCACTACCAACTTTCCCCACACTTGCCCAGCAGGTAGCAGGTAATGGAGCGAAGTCTTCAGTTTAGAGCGGCACCTCACTTCGCCTCACTGCTCCGGCCGCTACCCCCATCACTACCACTACCAACTTTCCCCACACTTGCCCAGCAGGTAGCAGGTAATGGAGCGTAGTCTTCAGTTTAGAGCGGCACCTCACTTCGCCTCACTGCTCCGGCCGCTACCCCCATCACTACCACTACCAACTTTCCCCACACTTGCCCAGCAGGTAGCAGGTAATGGAGCGTAGTCTTCAGTTTAGAGCGGCACCTCACTTCGCCTCACTGCTCCGGCCGCTACCCCCATCACTACCACTACCAACTTTCCCCACACTTGCCCAGCAGGTAGCAGGTAATGGAGCGTAGTCTTCAGTTTAGAGCGGCACCTCACTTCGCCTCACTGCTCCGGCCGCTACCCCCATCACTACCACTACCAACTTTCCCCACACTTGCCCAGCAGGTAGCAGGTAATGGAGCGTAGTCTTCAGTTTAGAGCGGCACCTCACTTCGCCTCACTGCTCCGGCCGCTACCCCCATCACTACCACTACCAACTTTCCCCACACTTGCCCAGCAGGTAGCAGGTAATGGAGCGTAGTCTTCAGTTTAGAGCGGCACCTCACTTCGCCTCACTGCTCCGGCCGCTACCCCCATCACTACCAATACCAACTTTCCCCACACTTGCCCAGCAGGTAGCAGGTAATGGAGCGAAGTCTTCAGTTTAGAGCGGCGCCTCACTTCGCCTCACTGCTCCGGCCGCTACCCCCATCACTACCACTACCAACTTTCCCCACACTTGCCCAGCAGGTAGCAGGTAATGGAGCGTAGTCTTCAGTTTAGAGCGGCACCTCACTTCCCCTCACTGCTCCGGCCGCTACCCCCATCACTACCACTACCAACTTTCCCCACACTTGCCCAGCAGGTAGCAGGTAATGGAGCGTAGTCTTCAGTTTAGAGCGGCACCTCACTTCGCCTCACTGCTCCGGCCGCTACCCCCATCACTACCACTACCAACTTTCCCCACACTTGCCCAGCAGGTAGCAGGTAATGGAGCGAAGTCTTCAGTTTAGAGCGGCACCTCACTTCGCCTCACTGCTCCGGCCGCTACCCCCATCACTACCACTACCAACTTTCCCCACACTTGCCCAGCAGGTAGCAGGTAATGGAGCGTAGTCTTCAGTTTAGAGCGGCACCTCACTTCGCCTCACTGCTCCGGCCGCTACCCCCATCACTACCACTACCAACTTTCCCCACACTTGCCCAGCAGGTAGCAGGTAATGGAGCGAAGTCTTCAGTTTAGAGCGGCACCTCACTTCGCCTCACTGCTCCGGCCGCTACCCCCATCACTACCACTACCAACTTTCCCCACACTTGCCCAGCAGGTAGCAGGTAATGGAGCGTAGTCTTCAGTTTAGAGCGGCACCTCACTTCCCCTCACTGCTCCGGCCGCTACCCCCATCACTACCACTACCAACTTTCCCCACACTTGCCCAGCAGGTAGCAGGTAATGGAGCGAAGTCTTCAGTTTAGAGCGGCACCTCACTTCCCCTCACTGCTCCGGCCGCTACCCCCATCACTACCACTACCAACTTTCCCCACACTTGCCCAGCAGGTAGCAGGTAATGGAGCGAAGTCTTCAGTTTAGAGCGGCACCTCACTTCGCCTCACTGCTCCGGCCGCTACCCCCATCACTACCACTACCAACTTTCCCCACACTTGCCCAGCAGGTAGCAGGTAATGGAGCGAAGTCTTCAGTTTAGAGCGGCACCTCACTTCGCCTCACTGCTCCGGCCGCTACCCCCATCACTACCACTACCACTTTCCCCACACTTGCCCAGCAGGTAGCAGGTAATGGAGCGAAGTCTTCAGTTTAGAGCGGCACCTCACTTCGCCTCACTGCTCCGGCCGCTACCCCCATCACTACCACTACCAACTTTCCCCACACTTGCCCAGCAGGTAGCAGGTAATGGAGCGTAGTCTTCAGTTTAGAGCGGCACCTCACTTCGCCTCACTGCTCCGGCCGCTACCCCCATCACTACCACTACCAACTTTCCCCACACTTGCCCAGCAGGTAGCAGGTAATGGAGCGAAGTCTTCAGTTTAGAGCGGCACCTCACTTCGCCTCACTGCTCCGGCCGCTACCCCCATCACTACCACTACCACTTTCCCCACACTTGCCCAGCAGGTAGCAGGTAATGGAGCGAAGTCTTCAGTTTAGAGCGGCACCTCACTTCGCCTCACTGCTCCGGCCGCTACCCCCATCACTACCACTACCAACTTTCCCCACACTTGCCCAGCAGGTAGCAGGTAATGGAGCGTAGTCTTCAGTTTAGAGCGGCACCTCACTTCGCCTCACTGCTCCGGCCGCTACCCCCATCACTACCACTACCAACTTTCCCCACACTTGCCCAGCAGGTAGCAGGTAATGGAGCGTAGTCTTCAGTTTAGAGCGGCACCTCACTTCGCCTCACTGCTCCGGCCCCTACCCAAATCACTACCACTACCAACTTTCCCCACACTTGCCCAGCAGGTAGCAGGTAATGGAGCGTAGTCTTCAGTTTAGAGCGGCACCTCACTTCGCCTCACTGCTCCGGCCGCTACCCCCATCACTACCACTACCAACTTTCCCCACACTTGCCCAGCAGGTAGCAGGTAATGGAGCGTAGTCTTCAGTTTAGAGCGGCACCTCACTTCGCCTCACTGCTCCGGCCGCTACCCCCATAACTACCACTACCAACTTTCCCCACACTTGCCCAGCAGGTAGCAGGTAATGGAGCGTAGTCTTCAGTTTAGAGCGGCACCTCACTTCGCCTCACTGCTCCGGCCGCTACCCCCATCACTACCACTACCAACTTTCCCCACACTTGCCCAGCAGGTAGCAGGTAATGGAGCGTAGTCTTCAGTTTAGAGCGGCACCTCACTTCGCCTCACTGCTCCGGCCGCTACCCCCATCACTACCACTACCAACTTTCCCCACACTTGCCCAGCAGGTAGCAGGTAATGGAGCGTAGTCTTCAGTTTAGAGCGGCACCTCACTTCGCCTCACTGCTCCGGCCGCTACCCCCATCACTACCACTACCAACTTTCCCCACACTTGCCCAGCAGGTAGCAGGTAATGGAGCGTAGTCTTCAGTTTAGAGCGGCACCTCACTTCGCCTCACTGCTCCGGCCGCTACCCCCATCACTACCACTACCAACTTTCCCCACACTTGCCCAGCAGGTAGCAGGTAATGGAGCGTAGTCTTCAGTTTAGAGCGGCACCTCACTTCGCCTCACTGCTCCGGCCGCTACCCCCATCACTACCACTACCAACTTTCCCCACACTTGCCCAGCAGGTAGCAGGTAATGGAGCGTAGTCTTCAGTTTAGAGCGGCACCTCACTTCGCCTCACTGCTCCGGCCGCTACCCCCATCACTACCACTACCAACTTTCCCCACACTTGCCCAGCAGGTAGCAGGTAATGGAGCGTAGTCTTCAGTTTAGAGCGGCACCTCACTTCGCCTCACTGCTCCGGCCGCTACCCCCATCACTACCACTACCAACTTTCCCCAAACTTGCCCAGCAGGTAGCAGGTAATGGAGCGTAGTCTTCAGTTTAGAGCGGCACCTCACTTCGCCTCACTGCTCCGGCCGCTACCCCCATCACTACCACTACCAACTTTCCCCACACTTGCCCAGCAGGTAGCAGGTAATGGAGCGTAGTCTTCAGTTTAGAGCGGCACCTCACTTCGCCTCACTGCTCCGGCCCCTACCCAAATCACTACCACTACCAACTTTCCCCACACTTGCCCAGCAGGTAGCAGGTAATGGAGCGTAGTCTTCAGTTTAGAGCGGCACCTCACTTCGCCTCACTGCTCCGGCCGCTACCCCCATCACTACCACTACCAACTTTCCCCACACTTGCCCAGCAGGTAGCAGGTAATGGAGCGTAGTCTTCAGTTTAGAGCGGCACCTCACTTCGCCTCACTGCTCCGGCCGCTACCCCCATCACTACCACTACCAACTTTCCCCACACTTGCCCAGCAGGTAGCAGGTAATGGAGCGTAGTCTTCAGTTTAGAGCGGCACCTCACTTCGCCTCACTGCTCCGGCCGCTACCCCCATCACTACCACTACCAACTTTCCCCACACTTGCCCAGCAGGTAGCAGGTAATGGAGCGTAGTCTTCAGTTTAGAGCGGCACCTCACTTCGCCTCACTGCTCCGGCCGCTACCCCCATCACTACCACTACCACTTTCCCCACACTTGCCCAGCAGGTAGCAGGTAATGGAGCGAAGTCTTCAGTTTAGAGCGGCACCTCACTTCGCCTCACTGCTCCGGCCGCTACCCCCATCACTACCACTACCAACTTTCCCCACACTTGCCCAGCAGGTAGCAGGTAATGGAGCGTAGTCTTCAGTTTAGAGCGGCACCTCACTTCGCCTCACTGCTCCGGCCGCTACCCCCATCACTACCACTACCAACTTTCCCCACACTTGCCCAGCAGGTAGCAGGTAATGGAGCGTAGTCTTCAGTTTAGAGCGGCACCTCACTTCGCCTCACTGCTCCGGCCGCTACCCCCATCACTACCACTACCAACTTTCCCCACACTTGCCCAGCAGGTAGCAGGTAATGGAGCGTAGTCTTCAGTTTAGAGCGGCACCTCACTTCGCCTCACTGCTCCGGCCGCTATCCCCATCACTACCACTACCAACTTTCCCCACACTTGCCCAGCAGGTAGCAGGTAATGGAGCGTAGTCTTCAGTTTAGAGCGGCACCTCACTTCGCCTCACTGCTCCGGCCGCTACCCCCATCACTACCACTACCAACTTTCCCCACACTTGCCCAGCAGGTAGCAGGTAATGGAGCGAAGTCTTCAGTTTAGAGCGGCGCCTCACTTCCCCTCACTGCTCCGGCCGCTACCCCCATCACTACCACTAACACTTTCCCCACACTTGCCCAGCAGGTAGCAGGTAATGGAGCGAAGTCTTCAGTTTAGAGCGGCGCCTCACTGCTCCGGCCGCTACCCCCATCACTACCACTACCACTTTCCCCACACTTGCCCAGCAGGTAGCAGGTAATGGAGCGTAGTCTTCAGTTTAGAGCGGCACCTCACTTCGCCTCACTGCTCCGGCCGCTACCCCCATCACTACCACTACCAACTTTCCCCACACTTGCCCAGCAGGTAGCAGGTAATGGAGCGTAGTCTTCAGTTTAGAGCGGCACCTCACTTCGCCTCACTGCTCCGGCCGCTACCCCCATCACTACCACTACCAACTTTCCCCACACTTGCCCAGCAGGTAGCAGGTAATGGAGCGTAGTCTTCAGTTTAGAGCGGCACCTCACTTCGCCTCACTGCTCCGGCCGCTACCCCCATCACTACCACTACCAACTTTCCCCACACTTGCCCAGCAGGTAGCAGGTAATGGAGCGTAGTCTTCAGTTTAGAGCGGCACCTCACTTCGCCTCACTGCTCCGGCCGCTACCCCCATCACTACCACTACCAACTTTCCCCACACTTGCCCAGCAGGTAGCAGGTAATGGAGCGTAGTCTTCAGTTTAGAGCGGCACCTCACTTCGCCTCACTGCTCCGGCTGCTACCCCCATCACTACCACTACCAACTTTCCCCACACTTGCCCAGCAGGTAGCAGGTAATGGAGCGTAGTCTTCAGTTTAGAGCGGCACCTCACTTCGCCTCACTGCTCCGGCCGCTACCCCCATCACTACCACTACCAACTTTCCCCACACTTGCCCAGCAGGTAGCAGGTAATGGAGCGTAGTCTTCAGTTTAGAGCGGCACCTCACTTCGCCTCACTGCTCCGGCCGCTACCCCCATCACTACCACTACCAACTTTCCCCACACTTGCCCAGCAGGTAGCAGGTAATGGAGCGTAGTCTTCAGTTTAGAGCGGCACCTCACTTCGCCTCACTGCTCCGGCCGCTACCCCCATCACTACCACTACCAACTTTCCCCACACTTGCCCAGCAGGTAGCAGGTAATGGAGCGTAGTCTTCAGTTTAGAGCGGCACCTCACTTCGCCTCACTGCTCCGGCCGCTACCCCCATCACTACCACTACCAACTTTCCCCACACTTGCCCAGCAGGTAGCAGGTAATGGAACGTAGTCTTCAGTTTAGAGCGGCACCTCACTTCGCCTCACTGCTCCGGCCGCTACCCCCATCACTACCACTACCAACTTTCCCCAAACTTGCCCAGCATGTAGCAGGTAATGGAGCGTAGTCTTCAGTTTAGAGCGGCACCTCACTTCGCCTCACTGCTCCGGCCGCTACCCCCATCACTACCACTACCAACTTTCCCCACACTTGCCCAGCAGGTAGCAGGTAATGGAGCGTAGTCTTCAGTTTAGAGCGGCACCTCACTTCGCCTCACTGCTCCGGCCGCTACCCCCATCACTACCACTACCAACTTTCCCCACACTTGCCCAGCAGGTAGCAGGTAATGGAGCGTAGTCTTCAGTTTAGAGCGGCACCTCACTTCGCCTCACTGCTCCGGCCCCTACCCAAATCACTACCACTACCAACTTTCCCCACACTTGCCCAGCAGGTAGCAGGTAATGGAGCGTAGTCTTCAGTTTAGAGCGGCACCTCACTTCGCCTCACTGCTCCGGCCGCTACCCCCATCACTACCACTACCAACTTTCCCCACACTTGCCCAGCAGGTAGCAGGTAATGGAGCGTAGTCTTCAGTTTAGAGCGGCACCTCACTTCGCCTCACTGCTCCGGCCGCTACCCCCATAACTACCACTACCAACTTTCCCCACACTTGCCCAGCAGGTAGCAGGTAATGGAGCGTAGTCTTCAGTTTAGAGCGGCACCTCACTTCGCCTCACTGCTCCGGCCGCTACCCCCATCACTACCACTACCAACTTTCCCCACACTTGCCCTGCAGGTAGCAGGTAATGGAGCGTAGTCTTCAGTTTAGAGCGGCACCTCACTTCGCCTCACTGCTCCGGCCGCTACCCCCATCACTACCACTACCACTTTCCCCACACTTGCCCAGCAGGTAGCAGGTAATGGAGCGAAGTCTTCAGTTTAGAGCGGCACCTCACTTCGCCTCACTGCTCCGGCCGCTACCCCCATCACTACCACTACCAACTTTCCCCACACTTGCCCAGCAGGTAGCAGGTAATGGAGCGTAGTCTTCAGTTTAGAGCGGCACCTCACTTCGCCTCACTGCTCCGGCCGCTACCCCCATCACTACCACTACCAACTTTCCCCACACTTGCCCAGCAGGTAGCAGGTAATGGAGCGTAGTCTTCAGTTTAGAGCGGCACCTCACTTCGCCTCACTGCTCCAGCCGCTACCCCCATCACTACCACTACCAACTTTCCCCACACTTGCCCAGCAGGTAGCAGGTAATGGAGCGTAGTCTTCAGTTTAGAGCGGCACCTCACTTCGCCTCACTGCTCCGGCCGCTATCCCCATCACTACCACTACCAACTTTCCCCACACTTGCCCAGCAGGTAGCAGGTAATGGAGCGTAGTCTTCAGTTTAGAGCGGCACCTCACTTCGCCTCACTGCTCCGGCCGCTACCCCCATCACTACCACTACCAACTTTCCCCACACTTGCCCAGCAGGTAGCAGGTAATGGAGCGAAGTCTTCAGTTTAGAGCGGCGCCTCACTTCCCCTCACTGCTCCGGCCGCTACCCCCATCACTACCACTACCACTTTCCCCACACTTGCCCAGCAGGTAGCAGGTAATGGAGCGTAGTCTTCAGTTTAGAGCGGCACCTCACTTCGCCTCACTGCTCCGGCCGCTACCCCCATCACTACCACTACCAACTTTCCCCACACTTGCCCAGCAGGTAGCAGGTAATGGAGGGTAGTCTTCAGTTTAGAGCGGCACCTCACTTCGCCTCACTGCTCCGGCCGCTACCCCCATCACTACCACTACCAACTTTCCCCACACTTGCCCAGCAGGTAGCAGGTAATGGAGCGTAGTCTTCAGTTTAGAGCGGCACCTCACTTCGCCTCACTGCTCCGGCCGCTACCCCCATCACTACCACTACCAACTTTCCCCACACTTGCCCAGCAGGTAGCAGGTAATGGAGCGTAGTCTTCAGTTTAGAGCGGCACCTCACTTCGCCTCACTGCTCCGGCCGCTACCCCCATCACTACCACTACCAACTTTCCCCACACTTGCCCAGCAGGTAGCAGGTAATGGAGCGTAGTCTTCAGTTTAGAGCGGCACCTCACTTCGCCTCACTGCTCCGGCCGCTACCCCCATCACTACCACTACCACTTTCCCCACACTTGCCCAGCAGGTAGCAGGTAATGGAGCGTAGTCTTCAGTTTAGAGCGGCACCTCACTTCGCCTCACTGCTCCGGCCGCTACCCCCATCACTACCACTACCAACTTTCCCCACACTTGCCCAGCAGGTAGCAGGTAATGGAGCGTAGTCTTCAGTTTAGAGCGGCACCTCACTTCGCCTCACTGCTCCGGCCGCTACCCCCATCACTACCACTACCAACTTTCCCCACACTTGCCCAGCAGGTAGCAGGTAATGGAGCGAAGTCTTCAGTTTAGAGCGGCACCTCACTTCGCCTCACTGCTCCGGCCGCTACCCCCATCACTACCACTACCAACTTTCCCCACACTTGCCCAGCAGGTAGCAGGTAATGGAGCGTAGTCTTCAGTTTAGAGCGGCACCTCACTTCGCCTCACTGCTCCGGCCGCTACCCCCATCACTACCACTACCAACTTTCCCCACACTTGCCCAGCAGGTAGCAGGTAATGGAGCGTAGTCTTCAGTTTAGAGCGGCACCTCACTTCGCCTCACTGCTCCGGCCGCTACCCCCATCACTACCACTACCAACTTTCCCCACACTTGCCCAGCAGGTAGCAGGTAATGGAGCGAAGTCTTCAGTTTAGAGCGGCGCCTCACTTCGCCTCACTGCTCCGGCCGCTACCCCCATCACTACCACTACCACTTTCCCCACACTTGCCCAGCAGGTAGCAGGTAATGGAGCGTAGTCTTCAGTTTAGAGCGGCACCTCACTTCGCCTCACTGCTCCGGCCGCTACCCCCATCACTACCACTACCAACTTTCCCCACACTTGCCCAGCAGGTAGCAGGTAATGGAGCGTAGTCTTCAGTTTAGAGCGGCACCTCACTTCGCCTCACTGCTCCGGCCGCTACCCCCATCACTACCACTACCAACTTTCCCCACACTTGCCCAGCAGGTAGCAGGTAATGGAGCGTAGTCTTCAGTTTAGAGCGGCACCTCACTTCGCCTCACTGCTCCGGCCGCTACCCCCATCACTACCACTACCAACTTTCCCCACACTTGCCCAGCAGGTAGCAGGTAATGGAGCGTAGTCTTCAGTTTAGAGCGGCACCTCACTTCGCCTCACTGCTCCGGCCGCTACCCCCATCACTACCACTACCAACTTTCCCCACACTTGCCCAGCAGGTAGCAGGTAATGGAGCGAAGTCTTCAGTTTAGAGCGGCGCCTCACTTCGCCTCACTGCTCCGGCCGCTACCCCCATCACTACCACTACCACTTTCCCCACACTTGCCCAGCAGGTAGCAGGTAATGGAGCGTAGTCTTCAGCTTAGAGCGGCACCTCACTTCGCCTCACTGCTCCGGCCGCTACCCCCATCACTACCACTACCAACTTTCCCCACACTTGCCCAGCAGGTAGCAGGTAATGGAGCGAAGTCTTCAGTTTAGAGCGGCGCCTCACTTCGCCTCACTGCTCCGGCCGCTACCCCCATCACTACCACTACCACTTTCCCCACACTTGCCCAGCAGGTAGCAGGTAATGGAGCGTAGTCTTCAGTTTAGAGCGGCACCTCACTTCGCCTCACTGCTCCGGCCGCTACCCCCATCACTACCACTACCAACTTTCCCCACACTTGCCCAGCAGGTAGCAGGTAATGGAGCGAAGTCTTCAGTTTAGAGCGGCGCCTCACTTCGCCTCACTGCTCCGGCCGCTACCCCCATCACTACCACTACCACTTTCCCCACACTTGCCCAGCAGGTAGAAGGTAATGGAGCGTAGTCTTCAGTTTAGAGCGGCACCTCACTTCGCCTCACTGCTCCGGCCGCTACCCCCATCACTACCACTACCAACTTTCCCCACACTTGCCCAGCAGGTAGCAGGTAATGGGGCGTAGTCTTCAGTTTAGAGCGGCACCTCACTTCGCCTCACTGCTCCGGCCGCTACCCCCATCACTACCACTACCAACTTTCCCCACACTTGCCCAGCAGGTAGCAGGTAATGGAGCGAAGTCTTCAGTTTAGAGCGGCACCTCACTTCGCCTCACTGCTCCGGCCGCTACCCCCATCACTACCACTACCAACTTTCCCCACACTTGCCCAGCAGGTAGCAGGTAATGGAGCGTAGTCTTCAGTTTAGAGCGGCACCTCACTTCGCCTCACTGCTCCGGCCGCTACCCCCATCACTACCACTACCAACTTTCCCCACACTTGCCCAGCAGGTAGCAGGTAATGGAGCGTAGTCTTCAGTTTAGAGCGGCACCTCACTTCGCCTCACTGCTCCGGCCGCTACCCCCATCACTACCACTACCAACTTTCCCCACACTTGCCCAGCAGGTAGCAGGTAATGGAGCGTAGTCTTCAGTTTAGAGCGGCACCTCACTTCGCCTCACTGCTCCGGCCGCTACCCCCATCACTACCAATACCACTTTCCCCACACTTGCCCAGCAGGTAGCAGGTAATGGAGCGAAGTCTTCAGTTTAGAGCGGCACCTCACTTCGCCTCACTGCTCCGGCCGCTACCCCCATCACTACCACTACCAACTTTCCCCACACTTGCCCAGCAGGTAGCAGGTAATGGAGCGTAGTCTTCAGTTTAGAGCGGCACCTCACTTCGCCTCACTGCTCCGGCCGCTACCCCCATCACTACCACTACCAACTTTCCCCACACTTGCCCAGCAGGTAGCAGGTAATGGAGCGTAGTCTTCAGTTTAGAGCGGCACCTCACTTCGCCTCACTGCTCCGGCCGCTACCCCCATCACTACCACTACCAACTTTCCCCACACTTGCCCAGCAGGTAGCAGGTAATGGAGCGTAGTCTTCAGTTTAGAGCGGCACCTCACTTCGCCTCACTGCTCCGGCCGCTACCCCCATCACTACCACTACCAACTTTCCCCACACTTGCCCAGCAGGTAGCAGGTAATGGAGCGTAGTCTTCAGTTTAGTGCGGCACCTCACTTCGCCTCACTGCTCCGGCCGCTACCCCCATCACTACCACTACTAACTTTCCCCACACTTGCCCAGCAGGTAGCAGGTAATGGAGCGAAGTCTTCAGTTTAGAGCGGCGCCTCACTTCGCCTCACTGCTCCGGCCGCTACCCCCATCACTACTACTACCACTTTCCCCACACTTGCCCAGCAGGTAGCAGGTAATGGAGCGTAGTCTTCAGTTTAGAGCGGCACCTCACTTCGCCTCACTGCTCCGGCCGCTACCCCCATCACTACCACTACCAACTTTCCCCACACTTGCCCAGCAGGTAGCAGGTAATGGAGCGTAGTCTTCAGTTTAGAGCGGCACCTCACTTCGCCTCACTGCTCCGGCCGCTACCCCCATCACTACCACTACCAACTTTCCCCACACTTGCCCAGCAGGTAGCAGGTAATGGAGCGTAGTCTTCAGTTTAGAGCGGCACCTCACTTCGCCTCACTGCTCCGGCCGCTACCCCCATCACTACCACTACCAACTTTCCCCACACTTGCCCAGCAGGTAGCAGGTAATGGAGCGTAGTCTTCAGTTTAGAGCGGCACCTCACTTCGCCTCACTGCTCCGGCCGCTACCCCCATCACTACCACTACCAACTTTCCCCACACTTGCCCAGCAGGTAGCAGGTAATGGAGCGTAGTCTTCAGTTTAGAGCGGCACCTCACTTCGCCTCACTGCTCCGGCCGCTACCCCCATCACTACCACTACCAACTTTCCCCACACTTGCCCAGCAGGTAGCAGGTAATGGAGCGTAGTCTTCAGTTTAGAGCGGCACCTCACTTCGCCTCACTGCTCCGGCCGCTACCCCCATCACTACCACTACCAACTTTCCCCACACTTGCCCAGCAGGTAGCAGGTAATGGAGCGTAGTCTTCAGTTTAGAGCGGCACCTCACTTCGCCTCACTGCTCCGGCCGCTACCCCCATCACTACCACTACCAACTTTCCCCACACTTGCCCAGCAGGTAGCAGGTAATGGAGCGAAGTCTTCAGTTTAGAGCGGCGCCTCACTTCGCCTCACTGCTCCGGCCGCTACCCCCATCACTACCACTACCACTTTCCCCACACTTGCCCAGCAGGTAGCAGGTAATGGAGCGTAGTCTTCAGTTTAGAGCGGCACCTCACTTCGCCTCACTGCTCCGGCCGCTACCCCCATCACTACCACTACCAACTTTCCCCACACTTGCCCAGCAGGTAGCAGGTAATGGAGCGAAGTCTTCAGTTTAGAGCGGCGCCTCACTTCGCCTCACTGCTCCGGCCGCTACCCCCATCACTACCACTACCACTTTCCCCACACTTGCCCAGCAGGTAGCAGGTAATGGAGCGTAGTCTTCAGTTTAGAGCGGCACCTCACTTCGCCTCACTGCTCCGGCCGCTACCCCCATCACTACCACTACCAACTTTCCCCACACTTGCCCAGCAGGTAGCAGGTAATGGAGCGAAGTCTTCAGTTTAGAGCGGCGCCTCACTTCGCCTCACTGCTCCGGCCGCTACCCCCATCACTACCACTACCACTTTCCCCACACTTGCCCAGCAGGTAGCAGGTAATGGAGCGTAGTCTTCAGTTTAGAGCGGCACCTCACTTCGCCTCACTGCTCCGGCCGCTACCCCCATCACTACCACTACCAACTTTCCCCACACTTGCCCAGCAGGTAGCAGGTAATGGAGCGTAGTCTTCAGTTTAGAGTGGCACCTCACTTCGCCTCACTGCTCCGGCCGCTACCCCCATCACTACCACTACCAACTTTCCCCACACTTGCCCAGCAGGTAGCAGGTAATGGAGCGAAGTCTTCAGTTTAGAGCGGCACCTCACTTCGCCTCACTGCTCCGGCCGCTACCCCCATCACTACCACTACCAACTTTCCCCACACTTGCCCAGCAGGTAGCAGGTAATGGAGCGTAGTCTTCAGTTTAGAGCGGCACCTCACTTCGCCTCACTGCTCCGGCCGCTACCCCCATCACTACCACTACCAACTTTCCCCACACTTGCCCAGCAGGTAGCAGGTAATGGAGCGTAGTCTTCAGTTTAGAGCGGCACCTCACTTCGCCTCACTGCTCCGGCCGCTACCCCCATCACTACCACTACCAACTTTCCCCACACTTGCCCAGCAGGTAGCAGGTAATGGAGCGTAGTCTTCAGTTTAGAGCGGCACCTCACTTCGCCTCACTGCTCCGGCCGCTACCCCCATCACTACCACTACCAACTTTCCCCACACTTGCCCAGCAGGTAGCAGGTAATGGAGCATAGTCTTCAGTTTAGAGCGGCACCTCACTTCGCCTCACTGCTCCGGCCGCTACCCCCATCACTACCACTACCAACTTTCCCCACACTTGCCCAGCAGGTAGCAGGTAATGGAGCGTAGTCTTCAGTTTAGAGCGGCACCTCACTTCGCCTCACTGCTCCGGCCGCTACCCCCATCACTACCACTACCAACTTTCCCCACACTTGCCCAGCAGGTAGCAGGTAATGGAGCGTAGTCTTCAGTTTAGAGCGGCACCTCACTTCGCCTCACTGCTCCGGCCGCTACCCCCATCACTACCACTACCAACTTTCCCCACACTTGCCCAGCAGGTAGCAGGTAATGGAGCGTAGTCTTCAGTTTAGAGCGGCACCTCACTTCGCCTCATTGCTCCGGCCGCTACCCCCATCACTACCACTACCTACTTTCCCCACACTTGCCAAGCAGGTAGCAGGTAATGGAGCGAAGTCTTCAGTTTAGAGCGGCACCTCACTTCGCCTCACTGCTCCGGCCGCTACCCCCATCACTACCACTACCAACTTTCCCCACACTTGCCCAGCAGGTAGCAGGTAATGGAGCGTAGCCTTCAGTTTAGAGCGGCACCTCACTTCGCCTCACTGCTCCGGCCGCTACCCCCATCACTACCACTACCAACTTTCCCCACACTTGCCCAGCAGGTAGCAGGTAATGGAGCGTAGTCTTCAGTTTAGAGCGGCACCTCACTTCGCCTCACTGCTCCGGCCGCTACCCCCATCACTACCACTACCAACTTTCCCCACACTTGCCCAGCAGGTAGCAGGTAATGGAGCGTAGTCTTCAGTTTAGAGCGGCACCTCACTTCGCCTCACTGCTCCGGCCGCTACCCCCATCACTACCACTACCAACTTTCCCCACACTTGCCCAGCAGGTAGCAGGTAATGGAGCGTAGTCTTCAGTTTAGAGCGGCACCTCACTTCGCCTCACTGCTCCGGCCGCTACCCCCATCACTACCACTACCAACTTTCCCCACACTTGCCCAGCAGGTAGCAGGTAATGGAGCGAAGTCTTCAGTTTAGAGCGGCACCTCACTTCGCCTCACTGCTCCGGCCGCTACCCCCATCACTACCACTACCAACTTTCCCCACACTTGCCCAGCAGGTAGCAGGTAATGGGGCGTAGTCTTCAGTTTAGAGCGGCACCTCACTTCGCCTCACTGCTCCGGCCGCTACCCCCATCACTACCACTACCAACTTTCCCCACACTTGCCCAGCAGGTAGCAGGTAATGGAGCGTAGTCTTCAGTTTAGAGCGGCACCTCACTTCGCCTCACTGCTCCGGCCGCTACCCCCATCACTACCACTACCAACTTTCCCCACACTTGCCCAGCAGGTAGCAGGTAATGGAGCGAAGTCTTCAGTTTAGAGCGGCGCCTCACTTCGCCTCACTGCTCCGGCCGCTACCCCCATCACTACCACTACCACTTTCCCCACACTTGCCCAGCAGGTAGCAGGTAATGGAGCGTAGTCTTCAGTTTAGAGCGGCACCTCACTTCGCCTCACTGCTCCGGCCGCTACCCCCATCACTACCACTACCAACTTTCCCCACACTTGCCCAGCAGGTAGCAGGTAATGGAGCGTAGTCTTCAGTTTAGAGCGGCACCTCACTTCGCCTCACTGCTCCGGCCGCTACCCCCATCACTACCACTACCAACTTTCCCCACACTTGCCCAGCAGGTAGCAGGTAATGGAGCGTAGTCTTCAGTTTAGAGCGGCACCTCACTTCGCCTCACTGCTCCGGCCGCTACCCCCATCACTACCACTACCAACTTTCCCCACACTTGCCCAGCAGGTAGCAGGTAATGGAGCGAAGTCTTCAGTTTAGAGCGGCGCCTCACTTCGCCTCACTGCTCCGGACGCTACCCCCATCACTACCACTACCACTTTCCCCACACTTGCCCAGCAGGTAGCAGGTAATGGAGCGTAGTCTTCAGTTTAGAGCGGCACCTCACTTCGCCTCACTGCTCCGGCCGCTACCCCCATCACTACCACTACCAACTTTCCCCACACTTGCCCAGCAGGTAGCAGGTAATGGAGCGAAGTCTTCAGTTTAGAGCGGCGCCTCACTTCGCCTCACTGCTCCGGCCGCTACCCCCATCACTACCACTACCACTTTCCCCACACTTGCCCAGCAGGTAGCAGGTAATGGAGCGTAGTCTTCAGTTTAGAGCGGCACCTCACTTCGCCTCACTGCTCCGGCCGCTACCCCCATCACTACCACTACCAACTTTCCCCACACTTGCCCAGCAGGTAGCAGGTAATGGAGCGAAGTCTTCAGTTTAGAGCGGCGCCTCACTTCGCCTCACTGCTCCGGCCGCTACCCCCATCACTACCACTACCACTTTCCCCACACTTGCCCAGCAGGTAGCAGGTAATGGAGCGTAGTCTTCAGTTTAGAGCGGCACCTCACTTCGCCTCACTGCTCCGGCCGCTACCCCCATCACTACCACTACCAACTTTCCCCACACTTGCCCAGCAGGTAGCAGGTAATGGAGCGTAGTCTTCAGTTTAGAGCGGCACCTCACTTCGCCTCACTGCTCCGGCCGCTACCCCCATCACTACCACTACCAACTTTCCCCACACTTGCCCAGCAGGTAGCAGGTAATGGAGCGAAGTCTTCAGTTTAGAGCGGCACCTCACTTCGCCTCACTGCTCCGGCCGCTACCCCCATCACTACCACTACCAACTTTCCCCACACTTGCCCAGCAGGTAGCAGGTAATGGAGCGTAGTCTTCAGTTTAGAGCGGCACCTCACTTCGCCTCACTGCTCCGGCCGCTACCCCCATCACTACCACTACCAACTTTCCCCACACTTGCCCAGCAGGTAGCAGGTAATGGAGCGTAGTCTTCAGTTTAGAGCGGCACCTCACTTCGCCTCACTGCTCCGGCCGCTACCCCCATCACTACCACTACCAACTTTCCCCACACTTGCCCAGCAGGTAGCAGGTAATGGAGCGTAGTCTTCAGTTTAGAGCGGCACCTCACTTCGCCTCACTGCTCCGGCCGCTACCCCCATCACTACCACTACCAACTTTCCCCACACTTGCCCAGCAGGTAGCAGGTAATGGAGCGTAGTCTTCAGTTTAGAGCGGCACCTCACTTCGCCTCACTGCTCCGGCCGCTACCCCCATCACTACCACTACCAACTTTCCCCACACTTGCCCAGCAGGTAGCAGGTAATGGAGCGTAGTCTTCAGTTTAGAGCGGCACCTCACTTCGCCTCACTGCTCCGGCCGCTACCCCCATCACTACCAATACCAACTTTCCCCACACTTGCCCAGCAGGTAGCAGGTAATGGAGCGAAGTCTTCAGTTTAGAGCGGCGCCTCACTTCGCCTCACTGCTCCGGCCGCTACCCCCATCACTACCACTACCAACTTTCCCCACACTTGCCCAGCAGGTAGCAGGTAATGGAGCGTAGTCTTCAGTTTAGAGCGGCACCTCACTTCCCCTCACTGCTCCGGCCGCTACCCCCATCACTACCACTACCAACTTTCCCCACACTTGCCCAGCAGGTAGCAGGTAATGGAGCGTAGTCTTCAGTTTAGAGCGGCACCTCACTTCGCCTCACTGCTCCGGCCGCTACCCCCATCACTACCACTACCAACTTTCCCCACACTTGCCCAGCAGGTAGCAGGTAATGGAGCGAAGTCTTCAGTTTAGAGCGGCACCTCACTTCGCCTCACTGCTCCGGCCGCTACCCCCATCACTACCACTACCAACTTTCCCCACACTTGCCCAGCAGGTAGCAGGTAATGGAGCGTAGTCTTCAGTTTAGAGCGGCACCTCACTTCGCCTCACTGCTCCGGCCGCTACCCCCATCACTACCACTACCAACTTTCCCCACACTTGCCCAGCAGGTAGCAGGTAATGGAGCGAAGTCTTCAGTTTAGAGCGGCACCTCACTTCGCCTCACTGCTCCGGCCGCTACCCCCATCACTACCACTACCAACTTTCCCCACACTTGCCCAGCAAGTAGCAGGTAATGGAGCGTAGTCTTCAGTTTAGAGCGGCACCTCACTTCCCCTCACTGCTCCAGCCGCTACCCCCATCACTACCACTACCAACTTTCCCCACACTTGCCCAGCAGGTAGCAGGTAATGGAGCGAAGTCTTCAGTTTAGAGCGGCACCTCACTTCCCCTCACTGCTCCGGCCGCTACCCCCATCACTACCACTACCAACTTTCCCCACACTTGCCCAGCAGGTAGCAGGTAATGGAGCGTAGTCTTCAGTTTAGAGCGGCACCTCACTTCCCCTCACTGCTCCGGCCGCTACCCCCATCACTACCACTACCAACTTTCCCCACACTTGCCCAGCAGGTAGCAGGTAATGGAGCGTAGTCTTCAGTTTAGAGCGGCACCTCAAATCGCCTCACTGCTCCGGCCGCTACCCCCATCACTACCACTACCAACTTTCCCCACACTTGCCCAGCAGGTAGCAGGTAATGGAGCGAAGTCTTCAGTTTAGAGCGGCACCTCACTTCCCCTCACTGCTCCGGCCGCTACCCCCATCACTACCACTACCAACTTTCCCCACACTTGCCCAGCAGGTAGCAGGTAATGGAGCGTAGTCTTCAGTTTAGAGCGGCACCTCACTTCCCCTCACTGCTCCGGCCGCTACCCCCATCACTACCACTACCAACTTTCCCCACACTTGCCCAGCAGGTAGCAGGTAATGGAGCGAAGTCTTCAGTTTAGAGCGGCACCTCACTTCGCCTCACTGCTCCGGCCGCTACCCCCATCACTACCACTACCACTTTCCCCACACTTGCCCAGCAGGTAGCAGGTAATGGAGCGAAGTCTTCAGTTTAGAGCGGCACCTCACTTCGCCTCACTGCTCCGGCCGCTACCCCCATCACTACCACTACCACTTTCCCCACACTTGCCCAGCAGGTAGCAGGTAATGGAGCGAAGTCTTCAGTTTAGAGCGGCACCTCACTTCGCCTCACTGCTCCGGCCGCTACCCCCATCACTACCACTACCACTTTCCCCACACTTGCCCAGCAGGTAGCAGGTAATGGAGCGAAGTCTTCAGTTTAGAGCGGCACCTCACTTCCCCTCACTGCTCCGGCCGCTACCCCCATCACTACCACTACCAACTTTCCCCACACTTGCCCAGCAGGTAGCAGGTAATGGAGCGTAGTCTTCAGTTTAGAGCGGCACCTCACTTCGCCTCACTGCTCCGGCCGCTACCCCCATCACTACCACTACCAACTTTCCCCACACTTGCCCAGCAGGTAGCAGGTAATGGAGCGAAGTCTTCAGTTTAGAGCGGCACCTCACTTCGCCTCACTGCTCCGGCCGCTACCCCCATCACTACCACTACCAACTTTCCCCACACTTGCCCAGCAGGTAGCAGGTAATGGAGCGTAGTCTTCAGTTTAGAGCGGCACCTCACTTCGCCTCACTGCTCCGGCCGCTACCCCCATCACTACCACTACCAACTTTCCCCACACTTGCCCAGCAGGTAGCAGGTAATGGAGCGAAGTCTTCAGTTTAGAGCGGCACCTCACTTCCCCTCACTGCTCCGGCCGCTACCCCCATCACTACCACTACCAACTTTCCCCACACTTGCCCAGCAGGTAGCAGGTAATGGAGCGTAGTCTTCAGTTTAGAGCGGCACCTCACTTCCCCTCACTGCTCCGGCCGCTACCCCCATCACTACCACTACCAACTTTCCCCACACTTGCCCAGCAGGTAGCAGGTAATGGAGCGTAGTCTTCAGTTTAGAGCGGCACCTCACTTCCCCTCACTGCTCCGGCCGCTACCCCCATCACTACCACTACCACTTTCCCCACACTTGCCCAGCAGGTAGCAGGTAATGGAGCGAAGTCTTCAGTTTAGAGCGGCACCTCACTGCTCCGGCCGCTACCCCCATCACTACCACTACCAACTTTCCCCACACTTGCCCAGCAGGTAGCAGGTAATGGAGCGAAGTCTTCAGTTTAGAGCGGCACCTCACTGCTCCGGCCGCTACCCCCATCACTACCACTACCAACTTTCCCCACACTTGCCCAGCAGGTAGCAGGTAATGGAGCGAAGTCTTCAGTTTAGAGCGGCACCTCACTTCGCCTCACTGCTCCGGCCGCTACCCCCATCACTACCACTACCACTTTCCCCACACTTGCCCAGCAGGTAGCAGGTAATGGAGCGAAGTCTTCAGTTTAGAGCGGCACCTCACTGCTCCGGCCGCTACCCCCATCACTACCACTACCAACTTTCCCCACACTTGCCCAGCAGGTAGCAGGTAATGGAGCGAAGTCTTCAGTTTAGAGCGGCACCTCACTGCTCCGGCCGCTACCCCCATCACTACCACTACCAACTTTCCCCACACTTGCCCAGCAGGTAGCAGGTAATGGAGCGAAGTCTTCAGTTTAGAGCGGCACCTCACTTCGCCTCACTGCTCCGGCCGCTACCCCCATCACTACCACTACCACTTTCCCCACACTTGCCCAGCAGGTAGCAGGTAATGGAGCGAAGTCTTCAGTTTAGAGCGGCACCTCACTGCTCCGGCCGCTACCCCCATCACTACCACTACCAACTTTCCCCACACTTGCCCAGCAGGTAGCAGGTAATGGAGCGAAGTCTTCAGTTTAGAGCGGCACCTCACTGCTCCGGCCGCTACCCCCATCACTACCACTACCAACTTTCCCCACACTTGCCCAGCAGGTAGCAGGTAATGGAGCGAAGTCTTCAGTTTAGAGCGGCACCTCACTTCGCCTCACTGCTCCGGCCGCTACCCCCATCACTACCACTACCACTTTCCCCACACTTGCCCAGCAGGTAGCAGGTAATGGAGCGTAGTCTTCAGTTTAGAGCGGCACCTCACTTCGCCTCACTGCTCCGGCCGCTACCCCCATCACTACCACTACCACTTTCCCCACACTTGCCCAGCAGGTAGCAGGTAATGGAGCGAAGTCTTCAGTTTAGAGCGGCACCTCACTTCGCCTCACTGCTCCGGCCGCTACCCCCATCACTACCACTACCAACTTTCCCCACACTTGCCCAGCAGGTAGCAGGTAATGGAGCGAAGTCTTCAGTTTAGAGCGGCACCTCACTTCCCCTCACTGCTCCGGCCGCTACCCCCATCACTACCACTACCAACTTTCCCCACACTTGCCCAGCAGGTAGCAGGTAATGGAGCGTAGTCTTCAGTTTAGAGCGGCACCTCACTTCGCCTCACTGCTCCGGCCGCTACCCCCATCACTACCACTACCAACTTTCCCCACACTTGCCCAGCAGGTAGCAGGTAATGGAGCGAAGTCTTCAGTTTAGAGCGGCACCTCACTGCTCCGGCCGCTACCCCACATCACTACCACTACCAACTTTCCCCACACTTGCCCAGCAGGTAGCAGGTAATGGAGCGAAGTCTTCAGTTTAGAGCGGCACCTCACTTCGCCTCACTGCTCCGGCCGCTACCCCCATCACTACCACTACCACTTTCCCCACACTTGCCCAGCAGGTAGCAGGTAATGGAGCGTAGTCTTCAGTTTAGAGCGGCACCTCACTTCGCCTCACTGCTCCGGCCGCTACCCCCATCACTACCACTACCACTTTCCCCACACTTGCCCTGCAGGTAGCAGGTAATGGAGCGAAGTCTTCAGTTTAGAGCGGCACCTCACTTCGCCTCACTGCTCCGGCCGCTACCCCCATCACTACCACTACCAACTTTCCCCACACTTGCCCAGCAGGTAGCAGGTAATGGAGCGAAGTCTTCAGTTTAGAGCGGCGCCTCACTTCGCCTCACTGCTCCGGCCGCTACCCCCATCACTACCACTACCAACTTTCCCCACACTTGCCCAGCAGGTAGCAGGTAATGGAGCGTAGTCTTCAGTTTAGAGCGGCACCTCACTTCGCCTCACTGCTCCGGCCGCTACCCCCATCACTACCACTACCAACTTTCCCCACACTTGCCCAGCAGGTAGCAGGTAATGGAGCGTAGTCTTCAGTTTAGAGCGGCACCTCACTTCCCCTCACTGCTCCGGCCGCTACCCCCATCACTACCACTACCAACTTTCCCCACACTTGCCCAGCAGGTAGCAGGTAATGGAGCGAAGTCTTCAGTTTAGAGCGGCACCTCACTTCGCCTCACTGCTCCGGCCGCTACCCCCATCACTACCACTACCAACTTTCCCCACACTTGCCCAGCAGGTAGCAGGTAATGGAGCGTAGTCTTCAGTTTAGAGCGGCACCTCACTTCCCCTCACTGCTCCGGCCGCTACCCCCATCACTACCACTACCAACTTTCCCCACACTTGCCCAGCAGGTAGCAGGTAATGGAGCGTAGTCTTCAGTTTAGAGCGGCACCTCACTTCCCCTCACTGCTCCGGCCGCTACCCCCATCACTACCACTACCAACTTTCCCCACACTTGCCCAGCAGGTAGCAGGTAATGGAGCGTAGTCTTCAGTTTAGAGCGGCACCTCACTTCCCCTCACTGCTCCGGCCGCTACCCCCATCACTACCACTACCAACTTTCCCCACACTTGCCCAGCAGGTAGCAGGTAATGGAGCGAAGTCTTCAGTTTAGAGCGGCGCCTCACTTCCCCTCACTGCTCCGGCCGCTACCCCCATCACTACCACTACCAACTTTCCCCACACTTGCCCAGCAGGTAGCAGGTAATGGAGCGTAGTCTTCAGTTTAGAGCGGCACCTCACTTCCCCTCACTGCTCCGGCCGCTACCCCCATCACTACCACTACCAACTTTCCCCACACTTGCCCAGCAGGTAGCAGGTAATGGAGCGAAGTCTTCAGTTTAGAGCGGCACCTCACTTCGCCTCACTGCTCCGGCCGCTACCCCCATCACTACCACTACCAACTTTCCCCACACTTGCCCAGCAGGTAGCAGGTAATGGAGCGTAGTCTTCAGTTTAGAGCGGCACCTCACTTCCCCTCACTGCTCCGGCCGCTACCCCCATCACTACCACTACCAACTTTCCCCACACTTGCCCAGCAGGTAGCAGGTAATGGAGCGTAGTCTTCAGTTTAGAGCGGCACCTCACTTCCCCTCACTGCTCCGGCCGCTACCCCCATCACTACCACTACCAACTTTCCCCACACTTGCCCAGCAGGTAGCAGGTAATGGAGCGTAGTCTTCAGTTTAGAGCGGCACCTCACTTCCCCTCACTGCTCCGGCCGCTACCCCCATCACTACCACTACCAACTTTCCCCACACTTGCCCAGCAGGTAGCAGGTAATGGAGCGAAGTCTTCAGTTTAGAGCGGCGCCTCACTTCCCCTCACTGCTCCGGCCGCTACCCCCATCACTACCACTACCAACTTTCCCCACACTTGCCCAGCAGGTAGCAGGTAATGGAGCGTAGTCTTCAGTTTAGAGCGGCACCTCACTTCGCCTCACTGCTCCGGCCGCTACCCCCATCACTACCACTACCAACTTTCCCCACACTTGCCCAGCAGGTAGCAGGTAATGGAGCGTAGTCTTCAGTTTAGAGCGGCACCTCACTTCCCCTCACTGCTCCGGCCGCTACCCCCATCACTACCACTACCAACTTTCCCCACACTTGCCCAGCAGGTAGCAGGTAATGGAGCGAAGTCTTCAGTTTAGAGCGGCACCTCACTTCGCCTCACTGCTCCGGCCGCTACCCCCATCACTACCACTACCAACTTTCCCCACACTTGCCCAGCAGGTAGCAGGTAATGGAGCGTAGTCTTCAGTTTAGAGCGGCACCTCACTTCCCCTCACTGCTCCGGCCGCTACCCCCATCACTACCACTACCAACTTTCCCCACACTTGCCCAGCAGGTAGCAGGTAATGGAGCGTAGTCTTCAGTTTAGAGCGGCACCTCACTTCCCCTCACTGCTCCGGCCGCTACCCCCATCACTACCACTACCAACTTTCCCCACACTTGCCCAGCAGGTAGCAGGTAATGGAGCGTAGTCTTCAGTTTAGAGCGGCACCTCACTTCCCCTCACTGCTCCGGCCGCTACCCCCATCACTACCACTACCAACTTTCCCCACACTTGCCCAGCAGGTAGCAGGTAATGGAGCGTAGTCTTCAGTTTAGAGCGGCACCTCACTTCCCCTCACTGCTCCGGCCGCTACCCCCATCACTACCACTACCAACTTTCCCCACACTTGCCCAGTAGGTAGCAGGTAATGGAGCGTTGTCTTCAGTTTAGAGCGGCACCTCACTTCCCCTCACTGCTCCGGCCGCTACCCCCATCACTACCACTACCAACTTTCCCCACACTTGCCCAGCAGGTAGCAGGTAATGGAGCGTAGTCTTCAGTTTAGAGCGGCACCTCACTTCGCCTCACTGCTCCGGCCGCTACCCCCATCACTACCACTACCAACTTTCCCCACACTTGCCCAGCAGGTAGCAGGTAATGGAGCGAAGTCTTCAGTTTAGAGCGGCGCCTCACTTCGCCTCACTGCTCCGGCCGCTACCCCCATCACTACCACTACCAACTTTCCCCACACTTGCCCAGCAGGTAGCAGGTAATGGAGCGTAGTCTTCAGTTTAGAGCGGCACCTCACTTCGCCTCACTGCTCCGGCCGCTACCCCCATCACTACCACTACCAACTTTCCCCACACTTGCCCAGCAGGTAGCAGGTAATGGAGCGTAGTCTTCAGTTTAGAGCGGCACCTCACTTCCCCTCACTGCTCCGGCCGCTACCCCCATCACTACCACTACCAACTTTCCCCACACTTGCCCAGCAGGTAGCAGGTAATGGAGCGAAGTCTTCAGTTTAGAGCGGCACCTCACTTCGCCTCACTGCTCCGGCCGCTACCCCCATCACTACCACTACCAACTTTCCCCACACTTGCCCAGCAGGTAGCAGGTAATGGAGCGTAGTCTTCAGTTTAGAGCGGCACCTCACTTCCCCTCACTGCTCCGGCCGCTACCCCCATCACTACCACTACCAACTTTCCCCACACTTGCCCAGCAGGTAGCAGGTAATGGAGCGTAGTCTTCAGTTTAGAGCGGCACCTCACTTCCCCTCACTGCTCCGGCCGCTACCCCCATCACTACCACTACCAACTTTCCCCACACTTGCCCAGCAGGTAGCAGGTAATGGAGCGTAGTCTTCAGTTTAGAGCGGCACCTCACTTCCCCTCACTGCTCCGGCCGCTACCCCCATCACTACCACTACCAACTTTCCCCACACTTGCCCAGCAGGTAGCAGGTAATGGAGCGAAGTCTTCAGTTTAGAGCGGCGCCTCACTTCCCCTCACTGCTCCGGCCGCTACCCCCATCACTACCACTACTAACTTTCCCCACACTTGCCCAGCAGGTAGCAGGTAATGGAGCGTAGTCTTCAGTTTAGAGCGGCACCTCACTTCGCCTCACTGCTCCGGCCGCTACCCCCATCACTACCACTACCAACTTTCCCCACACTTGCCCAGCAGGTAGCAGGTAATGGAGCGTAGTCTTCAGTTTAGAGCGGCACCTCACTTCCCCTCACTGCTCCGGCCGCTACCCCCATCACTACCACTACCAACTTTCCCCACACTTGCCCAGCAGGTAGCAGGTAATGGAGCGAAGTCTTCAGTTTAGAGCGGCACCTCACTTCGCCTCACTGCTCCGGCCGCTACCCCCATCACTACCACTACCAACTTTCCCCACACTTGCCCAGCAGGTAGCAGGTAATGGAGCGTAGTCTTCAGTTTAGAGCGGCACCTCACTTCCCCTCACTGCTCCGGCCGCTACCCCCATCACTACCACTACCAACTTTCCCCACACTTGCCCAGCAGGTAGCAGGTAATGGAGCGTAGTCTTCAGTTTAGAGCGGCACCTCACTTCCCCTCACTGCTCCGGCCGCTACCCCCATCACTACCACTACCAACTTTCCCCACACTTGCCCAGCAGGTAGCAGGTAATGGAGCGTAGTCTTCAGTTTAGAGCGGCACCTCACTTCCCCTCACTGCTCCGGCCGCTACCCCCATCACTACCACTACCAACTTTCCCCACACTTGCCCAGCAGGTAGCAGGTAATGGAGCGTAGTCTTCAGTTTAGAGCGGCACCTCACTTCCCCTCACTGCTCCGGCCGCTACCCCCATCACTACCACTACCAACTTTCCCCACACTTGCCCAGCAGGTAGCAGGTAATGGAGCGTAGTCTTCAGTTTAGAGCGGCACCTCACTTCCCCTCACTGCTCCGGCCGCTACCCCCATCACTACCACTACCAACTTTCCCCACACTTGCCCAGCAGGTAGCAGGTAATGGAGCGTAGTCTTCAGTTTAGAGCGGCACCTCACTTCCCCTCACTGCTCCGGCCGCTACCCCCATCACTACCACTACCAACTTTCCCCACACTTGCCCAGCAGGTAGCAGGTAATGGAGCGTAGTCTTCAGTTTAGAGCGGCACCTCACTTCCCCTCACTGCTCCGGCCGCTACCCCCATCACTACCACTACCACTTTCCCCACACTTGCCCAGCAGGTAGCAGGTAATGGAGCGAAGTCTTCAGTTTAGAGCGGCACCTCACTTCGCCTCACTGCTCCGGCCGCTACCCCCATCACTACCACTACCAACTTTCCCCACACTTGCCCAGCAGGTAGCAGGTAATGGAGCGTAGTCTTCAGTTTAGAGCAGCACCTCACTTCCCCTCACTGCTCCGGCCGCTACCCCCATCACTACCACTACCAACTTTCCCCACACTTGCCCAGCAGGTAGCAGGTAATGGAGCGAAGTCTTCAGTTTAGAGCGGCGCCTCACTTCCCCTCACTGCTCCGGCCGCTACCCCCATCACTACCACTACCAACTTTCCCCACACTTGCCCAGCAGGTAGCAGGTAATGGAGCGTAGTCTTCAGTTTAGAGCGGCACCTCACTTCGCCTCACTGCTCCGGCCGCTACCCCCATCACTACCACTACCAACTTTCCCCACACTTGCCCAGCAGGTAGCAGGTAATGGAGCGTAGTCTTCAGTTTAGAGCGGCACCTCACTTCCCCTCACTGCTCCGGCCGCTACCCCCATCACTACCACTACCAACTTTCCCCACACTTGCCCAGCAGGTAGCAGGTAATGGAGCGAAGTCTTCAGTTTAGAGCGGCGCCTCACTTCCCCTCACTGCTCCGGCCGCTACCCCCATCACTACCACTACCAACTTTCCCCACACTTGCCCAGCAGGTAGCAGGTAATGGAGCGTAGTCTTCAGTTTAGAGCGGCACCTCACTTCGCCTCACTGCTCCGGCCGCTACCCCCATCACTACCACTACCAACTTTCCCCACACTTGCCCAGCAGGTAGCAGGTAATGGAGCGTAGTCTTCAGTTTAGAGCGGCACCTCACTTCGCCTCACTGCTCCGGCCGCTACCCCCATCACTACCACTACCAACTTTCCCCACACTTGCCCAGCAGGTAGCAGGTAATGGAGCGAAGTCTTCAGTTTAGAGCGGCGCCTCACTTCCCCTCACTGCTCCGGCCGCTACCCCCATCACTACCACTACCAACTTTCCCCACACTTGCCCAGCAGGTAGCAGGTAATGGAGCGTAGTCTTCAGTTTAGAGCGGCACCTCACTTCGCCTCACTGCTCCGGCCGCTACCCCCATCACTACCACTACCAACTTTCCCCACACTTGCCCAGCAGGTAGCAGGTAATGGAGCGTAGTCTTCAGTTTAGAGCGGCACCTCACTTCCCCTCACTGCTCCGGCCGCTACCCCCATCACTACCACTACCAACTTTCCCCACACTTGCCCAGCAGGTAGCAGGTAATGGAGCGAAGTCTTCAGTTTAGAGCGGCACCTCACTTCGCCTCACTGCTCCGGCCGCTACCCCCATCACTACCACTACCAACTTTCCCCACACTTGCCCAGCAGGTAGCAGGTAATGGAGCGTAGTCTTCAGTTTAGAGCGGCACCTCACTTCCCCTCACTGCTCCGGCCGCTACCCCCATCACTACCACTACCAACTTTCCCCACACTTGCCCAGCAGGTAGCAGGTAATGGAGCGTAGTCTTCAGTTTAGAGCGGCACCTCACTTCCCCTCACTGCTCCGGCCGCTACCCCCATCACTACCACTACCAACTTTCCCCACACTTGCCCAGCAGGTAGCAGGTAATGGAGCGTAGTCTTCAGTTTAGAGCGGCACCTCACTTCCCCTCACTGCTCCGGCCGCTACCCCCATCACTACCACTACCAACTTTCCCCACACTTGCCCAGCAGGTAGCAGGTAATGGAGCGTAGTCTTCAGTTTAGAGCGGCACCTCACTTCCCCTCACTGCTCCGGCCGCTACCCCCATCACTACCACTACCAACTTTCCCCACACTTGCCCAGTAGGTAGCAGGTAATGGAGCGTTGTCTTCAGTTTAGAGCGGCACCTCACTTCCCCTCACTGCTCCGGCCGCTACCCCCATCACTACCACTACCAACTTTCCCCACACTTGCCCAGCAGGTAGCAGGTAATGGAGCGTAGTCTTCAGTTTAGAGCGGCACCTCACTTCGCCTCACTGCTCCGGCCGCTACCCCCATCACTACCACTACCAACTTTCCCCACACTTGCCCAGCAGGTAGCAGGTAATGGAGCGAAGTCTTCAGTTTAGAGCGGCGCCTCACTTCGCCTCACTGCTCCGGCCGCTACCCCCATCACTACCACTACCAACTTTCCCCACACTTGCCCAGCAGGTAGCAGGTAATGGAGCGTAGTCTTCAGTTTAGAGCGGCACCTCACTTCGCCTCACTGCTCCGGCCGCTACCCCCATCACTACCACTACCAACTTTCCCCACACTTGCCCAGCAGGTAGCAGGTAATGGAGCGTAGTCTTCAGTTTAGAGCGGCACCTCACTTCCCCTCACTGCTCCGGCCGCTACCCCCATCACTACCACTACCAACTTTCCCCACACTTGCCCAGCAGGTAGCAGGTAATGGAGCGAAGTCTTCAGTTTAGAGCGGCACCTCACTTCGCCTCACTGCTCCGGCCGCTACCCCCATCACTACCACTACCAACTTTCCCCACACTTGCCCAGCAGGTAGCAGGTAATGGAGCGTAGTCTTCAGTTTAGAGCGGCACCTCACTTCCCCTCACTGCTCCGGCCGCTACCCCCATCACTACCACTACCAACTTTCCCCACACTTGCCCAGCAGGTAGCAGGTAATGGAGCGTAGTCTTCAGTTTAGAGCGGCACCTCACTTCCCCTCACTGCTCCGGCCGCTACCCCCATCACTACCACTACCAACTTTCCCCACACTTGCCCAGCAGGTAGCAGGTAATGGAGCGTAGTCTTCAGTTTAGAGCGGCACCTCACTTCCCCTCACTGCTCCGGCCGCTACCCCCATCACTACCACTACCAACTTTCCCCACACTTGCCCAGCAGGTAGCAGGTAATGGAGCGAAGTCTTCAGTTTAGAGCGGCGCCTCACTTCCCCTCACTGCTCCGGCCGCTACCCCCATCACTACCACTACTAACTTTCCCCACACTTGCCCAGCAGGTAGCAGGTAATGGAGCGTAGTCTTCAGTTTAGAGCGGCACCTCACTTCGCCTCACTGCTCCGGCCGCTACCCCCATCACTACCACTACCAACTTTCCCCACACTTGCCCAGCAGGTAGCAGGTAATGGAGCGTAGTCTTCAGTTTAGAGCGGCACCTCACTTCCCCTCACTGCTCCGGCCGCTACCCCCATCACTACCACTACCAACTTTCCCCACACTTGCCCAGCAGGTAGCAGGTAATGGAGCGAAGTCTTCAGTTTAGAGCGGCACCTCACTTCGCCTCACTGCTCCGGCCGCTACCCCCATCACTACCACTACCAACTTTCCCCACACTTGCCCAGCAGGTAGCAGGTAATGGAGCGTAGTCTTCAGTTTAGAGCGGCACCTCACTTCCCCTCACTGCTCCGGCCGCTACCCCCATCACTACCACTACCAACTTTCCCCACACTTGCCCAGCAGGTAGCAGGTAATGGAGCGTAGTCTTCAGTTTAGAGCGGCACCTCACTTCCCCTCACTGCTCCGGCCGCTACCCCCATCACTACCACTACCAACTTTCCCCACACTTGCCCAGCAGGTAGCAGGTAATGGAGCGTAGTCTTCAGTTTAGAGCGGCACCTCACTTCCCCTCACTGCTCCGGCCGCTACCCCCATCACTACCACTACCAACTTTCCCCACACTTGCCCAGCAGGTAGCAGGTAATGGAGCGTAGTCTTCAGTTTAGAGCGGCACCTCACTTCCCCTCACTGCTCCGGCCGCTACCCCCATCACTACCACTACCAACTTTCCCCACACTTGCCCAGCAGGTAGCAGGTAATGGAGCGTAGTCTTCAGTTTAGAGCGGCACCTCACTTCCCCTCACTGCTCCGGCCGCTACCCCCATCACTACCACTACCAACTTTCCCCACACTTGCCCAGCAGGTAGCAGGTAATGGAGCGTAGTCTTCAGTTTAGAGCGGCACCTCACTTCCCCTCACTGCTCCGGCCGCTACCCCCATCACTACCACTACCAACTTTCCCCACACTTGCCCAGCAGGTAGCAGGTAATGGAGCGTAGTCTTCAGTTTAGAGCGGCACCTCACTTCCCCTCACTGCTCCGGCCGCTACCCCCATCACTACCACTACCACTTTCCCCACACTTGCCCAGCAGGTAGCAGGTAATGGAGCGAAGTCTTCAGTTTAGAGCGGCACCTCACTTCGCCTCACTGCTCCGGCCGCTACCCCCATCACTACCACTACCAACTTTCCCCACACTTGCCCAGCAGGTAGCAGGTAATGGAGCGTAGTCTTCAGTTTAGAGCAGCACCTCACTTCCCCTCACTGCTCCGGCCGCTACCCCCATCACTACCACTACCAACTTTCCCCACACTTGCCCAGCAGGTAGCAGGTAATGGAGCGAAGTCTTCAGTTTAGAGCGGCGCCTCACTTCCCCTCACTGCTCCGGCCGCTACCCCCATCACTACCACTACCAACTTTCCCCACACTTGCCCAGCAGGTAGCAGGTAATGGAGCGTAGTCTTCAGTTTAGAGCGGCACCTCACTTCGCCTCACTGCTCCGGCCGCTACCCCCATCACTACCACTACCAACTTTCCCCACACTTGCCCAGCAGGTAGCAGGTAATGGAGCGTAGTCTTCAGTTTAGAGCGGCACCTCACTTCCCCTCACTGCTCCGGCCGCTACCCCCATCACTACCACTACCAACTTTCCCCACACTTGCCCAGCAGGTAGCAGGTAATGGAGCGAAGTCTTCAGTTTAGAGCGGCGCCTCACTTCCCCTCACTGCTCCGGCCGCTACCCCCATCACTACCACTACCAACTTTCCCCACACTTGCCCAGCAGGTAGCAGGTAATGGAGCGTAGTCTTCAGTTTAGAGCGGCACCTCACTTCGCCTCACTGCTCCGGCCGCTACCCCCATCACTACCACTACCAACTTTCCCCACACTTGCCCAGCAGGTAGCAGGTAATGGAGCGTAGTCTTCAGTTTAGAGCGGCACCTCACTTCGCCTCACTGCTCCGGCCGCTACCCCCATCACTACCACTACCAACTTTCCCCACACTTGCCCAGCAGGTAGCAGGTAATGGAGCGTAGTCTTCAGTTTAGAGCGGCACCTCACTTCCCCTCACTGCTCCGGCCGCTACCCCCATCACTACCACTACCAACTTTCCCCACACTTGCCCAGCAGGTAGCAGGTAATGGAGCGAAGTCTTCAGTTTAGAGCGGCGCCTCACTTCCCCTCACTGCTCCGGCCGCTACCCCCATCACTACCACTACCAACTTTCCCCACACTTGCCCAGCAGGTAGCAGGTAATGGAGCGTAGTCTTCAGTTTAGATCGGCACCTCACTTCGCCTTACTGCTCCGGCCGCTACCCCCATCACTACCACTACCAACTTTCCCCACACTTGCCCAGCAGGTAGCAGGTAATGGAGCGAAGTCTTCAGTTTAGAGCGGCGCCTCACTTCCCCTCACTGCTCCGGCCGCTACCCCCATCACTACCACTACCAACTTTCCCCACACTTGCCCAGCAGGTAGCAGGTAATGGAGCGAAGTCTTCAGTTTAGAGCGGCGCCTCACTTCCCCTCACTGCTCCGGCCGCTACCCCCATCACTACCACTACCAACTTTCCCCACACTTGCCCAGCAGGTAGCAGGTAATGGAGCGTAGTCTTCAGTTTAGAGCGGCACCTCACTTCCCCTCACTGCTCCGGCCGCTACCCCCATCACTACCACTACCAACTTTCCCCACACTTGCCCAGCAGGTAGCAGGTAATGGAGCGAAGTCTTCAGTTTAGAGCGGCGCCTCACTTCCCCTCACTGCTCCGGCCGCTACCCCCATCACTACCACTACCAACTTTCCCCACACTTGCCCAGCAGGTAGCAGGTAATGGAGCGAAGTCTTCAGTTTAGAGCGGCGCCTCACTTCCCCTCACTGCTCCGGCCGCTACCCCCATCACTACCACTACCAACTTTCCCCACACTTGCCCAGCAGGTAGCAGGTAATGGAGCGTAGTCTTCAGTTTAGAGCGGCACCTCACTTCCCCTCACTGCTCCGGCCGCTACCCCCATCACTACCACTACCAACTTTCCCCACACTTGCCCAGCAGGTAGCAGGTAATGGAGCGAAGTCTTCAGTTTAGAGCGGCGCCTCACTTCCCCTCACTGCTCCGGCCGCTACCCCCATCACTACCACTACCAACTTTCCCCACACTTGCCCAGCAGGTAGCAGGTAATGGAGCGTAGTCTTCAGTTTAGAGCGGCACCTCACTTCGCCTCACTGCTCCGGCCGCTACCCCCATCACTACCACTACCACTTTCCCCACACTTGCCCAGCAGGTAGCAGGTAATGGAGCGAAGTCTTCAGTTTAGAGCGGCACCTCACTTCGCCTCACTGCTCCGGCCGCTACCCCCATCACTACCACTACCACTTTCCCCACACTTGCCCAGCAGGTAGCAGGTAATGGAGCGAAGTCTTCAGTTTAGAGTGGCACCTCACTTCGCCTCACTGCTCCGGCCGCTACCCCCATCACTACCACTACCAACTTTCCCCACACTTGCCCAGCAGGTAGCAGGTAATGGAGCGAAGTCTTCAGTTTAGAGCGGCACCTCACTTCGCCTCACTGCTCCGGCCGCTACCCCCATCACTACCACTACCAACTTTCCCCACACTTGCCCAGCAGGTAGCAGGTAATGGAGCGTAGTCTTCAGTTTAGAGCGGCACCTCACTTCCCCTCACTGCTCCGGCCGCTACCCCCATCACTACCACTACCACTTTCCCCAGCCGTCTGCGCATCTACCGGCCAACTTATCCCGCGCTCCATCAGAGTCCCATATCACTGCAACTGCACATGCCGCACACCATTACTGAGCCGCCACCAGCTTGAACAGTCCCCCTAGGTTGTATTGATAACCATACACGTCCTTTCGCTTGATACGATTGGAAACGAGAGTCGTCAGACCAGGCAACATATTTCCAGTTATCAAAAATCTAATGTCGGTGTTGACGGGTCCAGGAGAGGCGTAAAGGTTTGTGTCATGCAGTCAGCAAGAGCAGACAAGTGGGACTTCGGTCCAAAAGCCCAAATCGATGATGTTTCACTGAACGATTCGCATGCTGATGGCCCAGCATTAAAATCCGCAGCAATTTACGGAAATGTTGCACTTCCGTTACGTCTTTGGTCCTGTTCTTACAGGTTTTTTTTTTTTTTTTTTTTTTTTTTTTTTTGCCTTGGCGATGTCGTGAAATTGTCAAACTGAAAAATATACAATTCAACACTACCTCGGAGATGTGTCCCATTTTTCGTACGCAAACTATAACACTACATTCAAACACTCATGAAATGTGATAACCATCCTTTAAACATCTATTGCCTATACCAGTTTTCTTCATTTGGCTCTCCAGTTGTTTCATGGTATGTGAAGCTCACACAACTCAAATACCATTTCGCCAACATCATTCGACACAAAAGATTCGACTTTGAAGTTTATTTATGCCATTTAATTATGTGTAAAAGAGATGTAATATCCAATAATCGTCGTGGTACATTGGTCTCGTCGTGGAATGGATCGGTGGTTCAAATCCTGCCATTCCTTTCACTTTTTACAATGGTTCATTCTAAATCTAACGGACTTAACTACGTTGGTAATCAGTCTCTAGGCGTGCAAAGCACTTAAACTAACTTACAGTAACTTATACTAATAACAACACAAACACCCATGCCCTAGGGAGGACTCGAACCTCCAACGGCGAGCAACCATGCACTCCGCAGCAAGGCGTCTGAGAACGCTCGGCCACTTCACCGTGGCTTACTTTTTACGTAATGTTCAAATACGTGCACGATGTAAATTAAAATTCATTAATATATGGGAATAAACATACATGTAACAGTAATTTTCTAAGAAAAATGCACAGCTCCTATTGATTATTTTCAGTACTCGATAGAAGGTTTACGTTTAGAACAAACACCACAAATAACATTTTTACAATGACTCTACGCATTTCACTGTGAAATGACGACGATTGGCCCTGAAAAGAATTCATTAGTCGAAATAAACATAAAGTAAAATACGCCAATAGCAATTTCCAATACAAAAACCATTCTAAAACGTCAATTTTCACCAGTAAGAGAGAATGCAACCTTCAATCTCATGAAAAACTTGTAATGAAAACCCAATCGTTGACGCCCTGTTCCACCAGTGGCGTGTAATAACGTAAACTCTTCCTGAAACCGCTGTTATCACAATTATATAAGTCACGAGCTATCTACAACTGCACGCGAGCCACGTGCCGGACACCCATCATGTTGAAAGTACATCGCCATTCTGTCATGCAGTGAAGCATCTTGTAGTAAAATCGGTAGAACATTATGTATGCAATCAGCATACATTACACCATTTAGATTGCCATCGATAAAATAGGGGCCAATTATCCTTCCTCCCATAATGCCGCACCATACATTAACCCGCCAAGTTCGCTGTTGTCTTACTTGTCGAAGCAATTGTGGATTTTCCATTGCCCAATAGTGCATATTATGCCGGTTTACGTTATGTTGGTTAGTGTAAGACGTTTCGTCACTAAACAGAACGCGTGAAAAAGTCTGTTATCGTTCCGTAATTTATTTTGTGCCCAATGGCAAAACTGTACATGACGTTCAAAGTCTTCGCCATGCAAATCGTGGTGCATAGAAATATAGTACGCGTGAAATTTATGTTGATGTAGAATTCTTAATACCGACATTTTTGGAGATTCCCGATTCTCGCTCAATTTGTCTGCTACTAATGTGCGGATTAGTTGCAACTGGAGCTAAAACACTTACTTGGGAATAATTATTTGTTGCAGGTCGTAGATGACGTTTCAGTTGTAGATGAACACTTCCTGTCTCTCTAAAGTGTCCGGACACTGGGATGATGTCTTTCAGGATAACGATCAACATGCATAGCACAGGCCCATTAGGCATTTTGATCACAACAGCCATAGATAAATACCGTATCGACCTTTTCAGCAATTGTTAAACGGTCTATTTTAACACGAGTAATGTATCACGAAGCAAATACCGTCCGCACCGCGAAACGTTACGCTATACCACGTACTTATACGTTTGTGACTATTACAGCGCCATCTATCACAAAGCGGAAAAAGTGTTCCAAATAAAGCATTCACATTTATTTACGTACTAGACGAATATGTAATAAAAATGGGGGTAACTATTTAAAAAAATTGAAGTTGTTATCCGTTTGACCTGTGGCACGCCATCTACCGAGCCAAGCTTAGCGCCATCTGTTTTCTCCCTTCAAGCTAGGAAAGATTTGTTCTTTGTGGCTTTTTCGTTTGAGGCTTATTTACGGGGATATTTGGCCCGGTCACTATCAATGGACCACCCTGTACATCGATTTCAGTGTTCGTACCTTTGATTTTTCGAAGAAACACCTTTGAAAATAGATATTGGTATCTTTTAAGTTTTTATAGCTGAATTAGGCAAAAATAGGCATTAACGTCGAAATAGGTCACTTTAGGTGTTATAAAACTAGCTGTTTAGCATTTAATTGGCCATTAAATGCCTAAAAACTAATTAATGTGCAAGTAGGCAGTCAGGAAGAGAATAGGTTTTAACCTGAAGAGCCTCGATCTACTGATTACGTGTTCCGTGCGTCATGGGATCGACACCTATCAATCAATCGGAGCGTTAAGTCCAAACGTGGACATTTTATGTTGTTGAATATTGAGCGTTGCTCGGACAAGAAGCATCGAACGGCATTAAAAACAATTACGTCAGCGTTCCCGTCTACGTTTTAGGGGGTGTTGCATGTAATGGGTACGGAAGAGGAACGCGTTAAGTCATGGAGTTATTACCTTACAGCTCTGTGCCGTGGAAGTCCATTACCAGACTATGATGAAATGTTGAAAAATGATGGCCATGTTGCTTTGGGAAGACTGTTATATCCACAGAAACTGAAGGGCTCTCAAGAGACAAGAACCAGGCGTTTTCTTTCCTAAAATTTAAGCAGTTCAAGTGCGAGAGCAACAAGATTGGAAAGTTGCAGCTTCTCTTTACATCTACTCTCCTGTTAAACACAGATTTTTTTTTTTTTTTTTTTTTTTTTTTTGGGAGGGGGGGGGGCAGTCAATGTTGCTGCCTTGTCTGAAAAAGCGTACAAAGACAAGGTTCACATAAACTTCAAAACAGATGCAGGACATTACAGAAATATTAAAATAGTGCCTCAGGTCGACATGGAATTTCACGATGTTATTCTAAACTGGCCAAAAATGAGTACTTCGTGTGAATCTCTCCATCCATAACAAGTCGAGTGTTTGTTTACCGTGAATTTCAATTACATTTGATCATATTAATAATACATTTTATAATTAACATTTGTTCATATAAATGCGAGAGTTGATCTAATATTTTCACCAACAAACTTTACTTTCTGAGACGTTGTTTTATAGATAATATCAGTAATAATCTATATGTATTTGGTTCTGGAACATTTAGCCAGTTATTTGCTTCTCCTGATAAGGTGCGAACGGCGACGTGTCGTATAGCAATTCTGTGCTGCGCTCTCCTGGTTACAAAGTGCTTGTTGGTACTGGGTCACATCGTTGCACGCGATGTTTCAGCGATCCCATATATTTAAGATTGGCGACGAGTCTGGTGAGGTGGCAGTCCAGAGCAAAAGGCTGACATCCTGTGACACGGAGAAGACACGTGACCACGTGGTGCGATGATCTGCTGACAACTGTCGTCTGGGGTGTCGCGTAGGAAGGGTCTAGGATGCCATTCACCTAGTCAAACTGCTCTAAGTGTCCTGGACACACCACAACTTACTGAGATATGTGGTTGTACTCAGTACCAACCCTCACCATTAGGCCTTCAGTTGCCGCTGTATGGAGTCACTGACAGGAAACCACCAAGGCCATTAGACGCAACTTTCAAAAATTGTCGAGAAAATCGACTTTGAAGTTTTGGAAGCACCATAATTTAAACAGTTGCAACATCTGTCGGTGCAGCTCAGGTGATAACGTTGTGGCCTTACAACCATAGACTTGGTTAGAGTCCGCTGTGACTTATTTTTTTTTCCGTTGTGTTCAGTTATATAAAATATTGTAGGATCTTTAACTCCACTTGTTGTGTCAGTTTTTGTGTATGTGTATGTAGACGAGATGAACATCTTGTCGCCACATAAAACGATAGTTTAGTAGATTAGCTGCTTGGAAAGCTATGGAGATGACTTTCCAAAAAACAACATCGTAGCTCTTCACAAGTTGAATAATCAAAGACAACCGTCGTCAGCTAATAGTGAAGCCAATATTGTAAAAAAAATGTACCTTGATATATTTTTTTGATTGAAACTATCATTATTAACAAAAATATATAAAATGATGAATAAACAAAAATACGTGCACTTTTCGTAAAAATAGATATTAAAATTATGTAAGTATTCGAACAGAACGAAAAATAAATAAATAAATAAAAAATCTGTCTCGACAATATTCATACCATCGACCCTAGAGTTGTAAGACCAGAACGCTACCAACTTAGTTTTATTTTTTATTTTCTTTTGTTTGAGCTGAGCTACTCCGAAAGACGCTACAATTTATTTAATGGTGGGTAGCTACGGTTGCTTTCAAAACTTCAAAGTCGATTTTCTCGAGAATTTTTTAGAACTGCGACGAATGGCTTTGGCTGATTTTTATATGAATTCTGAACTTCACGTATCGTTGTATCCAACGCCAACCCAAACCATGAAGCCTTGACTTGGCGCTGTATGGACTCACTGAGACATGAAAAATGTTCCTAATGACTTCGGTGAACCAAAATGCCATCATCATTTCCAAATAAACAGAACTTCTATTAGTCCCCGAAATCAGTATACGATGCAATTCTTCGTTGCATACACAATTGTCGTCTGGCACGATTCTGCAGGTTAGTCAAACGTAGGGGAAGCGGAGGACTCTCAGAAACTCACGGCGTAGTGGACGACGCGAACAGACGACCCACTACTCGTACCAGTGTAGGCAAGGACAGGAAAGCATTTGCGGTGGGACGTTCCAAGAAAAGATGAGTGCTCGAGCAGGGCGTCCAGGCTCCAACTAGATGTCCAGTGTGTCGCTGCCTTTCTGCGGCTCAGCAGACGCTTGACAGGATGGCTGGGCCAGTTCATGCGGCTGTGCAGCCACAGGACGTTTCCGGGAAGTGGACGGTCGCGGGAGAAAGCCCGACCAGAAGCGCGGGGACATAGACTCATTTTTTTTCCTTTATTGTATTTTATACCAGCAGTACACCGGTAGGCTGGCAGCAGCACTATGGGCTGCTCTTCAGCCGAGAGTAAAAATACACATATGAGTGGAGAATTAAAATACATAACAGGAGATAAAACAACAGAGATAAAGTGACATAGACAAGGCGACAGTATGGAGTACATGACAATAGACAGATGATTAAAACCACATTTAGTTAGTAAAAAATGATGAGCCACGGTGGCCTAAAAAACAATGTAGGACGACAAGAACACAGGACGGCGAGTACACGGAGATACTAATTAAAATACACGGTGCGACACTTGTCTGGTTGCGGTGGACGCTGTTAAAAAACACACACTTCACTGGAGCACAGCACACAACACTTGACGTAGCACTGTTAAAACTGTCGGTCCAGGACCCCGAGGGCGGGGGGGAGGGAAGTGCGGGGGGGAGGAAAAACGGCGGGGAAGGTGGCGGCAGGGAGGAGCCGTAGGGACTCCAGGGCAGGGAGGGGAGGGGGGAGAGGGGGCACTTTGTCTATGGGTGGGGGATCAGAGCTGGTAGGACGGGTATATGTCGGAACGGAGGACGTCATCAGGAAGGGGGAGGCGGCGGAAATTATTCTGGGAGAGGACACGGAGGGTGTGGAGATGAAGGGAAGGGGGTATAACGCGGTAGAGGCGTGGCAGAGGCCCAGGGTCGGTGAGGATGGGGTGGACCAGGAGGTTGCGGGAGTCTATTTTACGGGTGGTATAGAGGGGCAACATATAAGCTTCATTTCATCAAAATCGGATCAGTGGAAGAAAAGGTATCGTAATACATAGTTTCTGGTGTATGCTACGCTTGAATTGCATCGTAGTATAAAAAAGATCCGATAGAGGCGCTGTTACCTAATACACCAAATAATAGATGGCGATGCTGCGTTAGAATCCTTTTTCAAAAATCAGTCACGTACAATGAGGGGCATAATTGTTTATGTTGATAATGAAATAAATAATTAATGTTGTTCCGTTCAATAAATTAATGATCCCCCTAAAGCGAATATTTCGTTGCCAATGTAAACATACTAAACTGCTGCCACTGCAAGTAAAATTTAACCCAGGTAGGACAAAAAAAAACAGTCACGGTCAGCACGGCCACTACGGTCGGGGGTTCGAATCCCCCCTCGGGCATGGATATTTGTGCCGTCCTAGTTTGTAAGTAGTTCATAAGTAGTTTGTAAGTTTAGGGACTGATGACCCCGTAGTTAAGTCCCATAACCTTAACAAACATTTGAACATTTTTTTGACAAAAAAAAATCTTTCTATATGTATCCGATATGCTTTGCAATGACATGGAAGGAAAAGAAGTGCATCTTTCGACGGGTATAACCACTAAATGGTACACAGAGTAGAAATATCTATGGAGTGGGCATTGCGTTCTGTGCATCTTCTCAACATTAAGATGGAATTACCACGTGATATTGAGACAAATTCACTCTTCCCAAGTATGTTTTTGCTCTTGCGATTGATTTGTACCACATTGGCTGCAAAGAAGCCCCACCTCCTTTTAGCAGAGCAACCACATAACATGAAATAACATCAAAATAAATGTGTCACAGAAGCAACAAGAAAGTTGAGGAATCGTCGCTAAAAGGGCCATTTACACATGTCATCCGTCTGAACCGAACACAAAAAGGTCCAAGATAAAGTCAGTAATTAGTAGATTTTTCCCAATACCACAAGACATTTCCACCTAAATGTTGAGGACACAAAATCTGTTCTGCTGATCTGAATGCTCAGTCCAGAGATATTTCTGCTCTGTGCCTGCCACTAGAGATAATATACACACGAGAGCAACAAACTCGTCAGAAACCTCCCTGCTTTCATAACTGTTCGGTACAATATTGTGATTAAAATTTGTAATTACTTACTTTTGGTACGGACTACATTAAGATCCACTCCCATGAACCACAGACATTGCCGAGGTGGGGTGGCTTGCGTGCCTCAACGATACAGATAGCCGTACCATAGGTGCAACCACAGCGGAGGGGTATCTGTGGAGAGGCCAGACAAACGTGTGGTTCCTGAAGAGGGGCAGCAGCCTCTTCAGTAGTTACACGGGCAACAGTCTGGATGATTGACTGAGCTGGCCTTGTAACATCAGCTAATGTGGCTTTGCCACACAGCTACTGCGAACGGCTGAAAGCAAGGGGAAACTACAGCCGTTACCTTTCCCGAGGACATGCAGCTCTACTGTATGAACATATGATGATGGCATCCTCTCGGGTAAAATATTCCGGAGGTAAAATAGTCCCCCATTCGGATCTCCGGGCGGGGACTACTCAGGAGGATGTGATCATCAGGAAAGACAATACTGGCATTCTACGGGTCGGAGCGTGGAATGTTAGATCCCTTAATCGAGTAGGAAAATTAGAAAATTTAAAAAGGGAAATGGATAGGTTGAAGTTAGATATAGTGGGGATTAGTGAAGTTCGGTGGCAGGATGAACAGGATTTCTGGTCAGGTGAGTACAGGATTATAAATACAAAATCAGTTGGGGGTATCACAGGAGTAGGACTGATAATGAATAAGAAAATAGGAATGCGGGTAAACTACTATGACCAGCACAGTGATCGCATTATCATTGTCAAGATAGATACGAAGCCAACACCGACAACAGTAGTACAGGTTTATATGCCAACTAGCTCTGCCGATGATGAGGAAATCGAAGAAATATATGAGGAGCTAAAGGAAATTATTCAGACAATTAAGGGAGAGGAAAATTTAATTGTTATGGGAGACTGGAATTCGGTAGTAGGACAAGGAAGTGAAGGGAAGATAGTAGGTGAATATGGTCTGGGCAAAAGGAATGAAAGAGGAAGCCGCCTGGTAGAATTTTGCACAGAACATAATTTAGTTATAACAAACACCTGGTTCAAGAATCACAAAAGAAGGTTGTATACGTGGAAGAGACCAGGAGACACCGGAAGATATCAGATAGATTTTATAATGGTAAGACATAGATTTCGGAATCAGGTTCTACAGTGTAAGACATACCCAGGGGCAGATATAGACTCTGACCATAACTTGTTGGTTATGAACTGTAGGCTGAAACTGAAGAAACTACAGAAAGGTAGGAAAATGAGATGGGACCTGGATAAATTGAAGGAACCTGAGGTTCTTAAAAATTTCAGAGGGAGCTTTAGGCAACAATTGACAGAAACGGGGGGAAATAAAACAGTAGAGGAGGAATGGGTAAAATTGAGAGATGAAATAGTGAAGGTAGCAGAGGACAAAAAGATAGGAAGGAAAGACCTACAAAAAATCCTTGGATATCACAGGAGATACTAAATTTAATCGATGAAAGGAGAAAATATAAAAATGCAGTAAATGAAACAGGCAAAATGGAGTACAGACGACTAAGAAATGAGATTGTCAGGAAGTGCAAAATGGCTAAGCAGGAGTGGCTAGAAGGCAAATGCAAGGATGTAGAAGAATGTATAAATAGGGGAAAAATAGATACAGCCTACAGGAAAATAAAAGAAACATTTGGAGATAAGAAAAACAGCTCTATGAATATCAAGGACACTGATGGAAAACCAGTTCTCAGCAAAGAGGGGAAAGCTGAAAGGTGGAAAGAATATATAGAGGGGCTCTACAAAGGAAATGAACTTCGATACAATTTTGTAGGAAGGGAAGAGGATGTAGATGAAGATGAAATAGGAGAAACTGTACTGAGAGAAGAATTTGACAGAGCCCTGAAAGACCTAAGTCGAAACAAGGCCCCTGGAATAGATGATATTCCCTCAGAGCTACTGAAGTCTCTGGGAGAACCAGCCATGACAAAATTGTTTCACCTGGTGTGTAAGATGTATGAGACAGGTGAAGTACCCTCAGACTTTAAGAAAAATGTTATAATCCCCATCCCTAAGAAAGCAGGTGCAGACAGGTGTGAAAACTACAGAACCATCAGTTTAATAAGTCATGGCTGCAAAATATTAACGCGAATTATATACAGAAGGATGGAAAAGCTGGTAGAAGCCGACCTCGGGGAAGATCAGTTTGGGTTCAGGAGAAATGTAGGAACACGGGAGGCAATACTCACTTTACGGCCTATCCTAGAAGATAGATTAAGAAAAGGCAAATCTACATTTCTAGCTTTTGTAGATTTGGAGAAGGCTTTTGACAATGTTGATTGGAATAAACTCTTTAAAGTTCTGAAAAAAGCAGGAGTAAATTATAGGGAGCGTAAGGTTATTTACAACTTGTACAAAAACCAGACAGCGGTTGTCAGAGTTGAAGGGCATGAAAGGGATGCAGTGGTTGGGAAGGGAGTGAGACAGGGTTGTAGCCTTTCTCCAATGTTATTCAATTTGTACATTGAACAAGCTATAAAGGAAAGCAAGGAGAAATTTGGTGAAGGAATAAAAGTTCAGGGGGAAGAATTAAAAACATTGCGTTTTGCCGATGACATAGTAATTCTGTCAGATACAGCAAAGGACCTGGAAGAGCAATTGAATGGAATGGACAGTGTGCTGAAAGGCGCATATAAGATGAACATTAACAAGAGCAAAACTAGGGTAATGGAGTGCAGTGTAAGAAAATCAGGTGATGCTGAAGGAATTAGATTGGGAAACGAAGCAATAAAGGAGGTAGATGAGTTTTGTTACTTGGGCAGTAAAATAACAAATGATGGTCGCAGTACAGAGGATATAAAATGCAGAATGGCAATGGGTAGAAAAGCGTTCTTGAAAAAGAGACATTTGTTAACATCGAATATTGATTTAGGCCTAAGGAAGTCCTTTCTGAGGGCATTTGTATGGAGTGTTGCCTTGTATGGGAGTGAGACATGGACGATAAACAGTGCGGAAGAGGATTGAGGCTTTTGAAATATGGTGCTACAGAAGAATGCTGAAGATTAGGTGGGTGGATCGCGTAACTAATGAGGAGGTACTGAACAGAATTGGGGAGAAGAGGAATTTCTGGCATACCTTTACTAAAAGAAGTGATAGATCGGTAGGACACATTCTTAGACATCAAGGAATTGTTAATTTAGCGTTGGAGGGAAGTGTGTGGGGTAAAAATCGCAGGGGAAGACCAAGAGATGGATACAGTAAGCAGATTCAGACAGATGTAGGTTGTCGTTCTTATGTGGAGATGAAGAGGCTTGCTCAGGATAGGGTATTGTGGAGAGCTGCATCAAACCAGTCTCCGGACTGAAGACCACAACAACAACAACATTAAGATAGAGAAAGATGTCTTCTTTTGCAGAGACAACTCTACTTATAATCCGGTTTCTGAATATATAGTTCTGTAACACATGGTCGATTTCAGCTTCGTGCTTTAATACGTGGAGACATGTATTAGCTGAAAGGGTGGCCGATGGCCGCCCGCGGTGACCGAGGGGACTGAGGCGCTCCAGTCACGGTCTGCACGGCCACTACGGACGGGGTTTCGAATCCCTCCTCGGGCATGGATATTTGTGCCGTCCTTAGTCTTAGCTAGTTCATAAGTAGTTTGTAAGTTTAGGGACTGATGACCCAGTAGTTAAGTCCCATAAGCATTTGAACATTTTTAGTGGCCGGTGCTGCTAACACAGTCAATTCACTGGAAATACTATATTTAATGGAAAGTTCTACACAGACGATCAGCTGACGCTATTCCTTCAACGATTACCCAGACTTGCTTTATCGCACATTGACACCACCATGACGTCTTATTTAAACAGACATGAACTACTCTATTGATTTAATTACCAGACTTTCAGCATTCGTCGAGTTTTCGATTATAGGGAGCACTGCATACAGAATAACTACATTGTCCCCAGTGCAACAATGAAACATACTAATACTTCAACATGCACTGAGTTAAACAGTTTAGTACTACACGATAGAACCAATACATGACGTCGTTATTATTATTACTGTTTCTCATCTCAACGATAGAACTATTTTCAGAATTTTGCGCCAAACAGACAATTACACACCGCAGACTTAACTTTATGAACACAAGCTAACATTGAATTTCCATCCTGCCGGAATACGGACATAAATTAATTTTACTTTCTGTATGAAAAACTTTATGAACATTCAACGTTTACGACGATGACTTCTACATACATTTGATATCTTGGGTAGGAGAACTGAGTTTATTGACAGAGAGATCCAACAAGGAATCTGTTTTTGCTGACCTAGGTCCGTAACCCTAAAAAACAGTAATATACACAGGTCCCTCTTTAAGAACCGTTGCGAAGCACGGGCATGTAAGCTAGTTATTATAATAAAAAATAAAGTACAAGGCCGAGTATATTTTGACGCACTGCAAGGCTCCCAGTTACCTGCCAGCTCCACAGCCTCGATGGGTGTAACATCGGTTTATTTCTCTTTATTAATTTAGTTTCAGTTTGACTAATGTATATTGCTCGAAAGTCCTCTAAATGTAACTATGATACATTTCAGAGTTAAAATTCCTGAAGATGGTCTAAAATAAAACCGAAACTAGTTGAATAAAATAAATTATTGCACTCTAGACTGTTCTCTATATATATAAATTTAAGAGTGCTGTTGCCCAAAAAAGTGAAACAAAAATGTTTCCAATAATATGTGATTTTTGAATAGTTAGCAGTGAAAAATGTAGTCGCTGGCCAGTTTGCGTTTGGTACGTTTTATACATTACTGTGTACGAAATGTAGCTAACATTTCGAAATTGTTTTTAACGGTGGAAAGAGGGCCATACCTCTGTCCATCCTCGAGAAAATACGTGAGATACGTTTGACGCGACGCGGTCGTCAGCTACGCGGCACACGCGCGGCTGTTGCCGCCTGCCGGCCGCGGTGGCCGAGGGGACTGAGGCGCTCCAGTCACGGTCTGCACGGCCACTACGGTCGGGGGTTCGAATCCCCCCTCAGTCATGGATATTTGTGCCGTCCTAGTTCGTAAGTAGTTCATAAGCAGTTTGTAAGTTTAGGAACTGATGACCCCGTAGTTAAGTCCCATAAGCTCTACAAACATTTGAAACATTTTTGTTGCTGTCTGCTGTGCAGAGTGCGGAGCTGCCTCGTGTTTCCCTTCTTCGAATGCTGCCGATACAGACCCAAGCTGGAAACGAGTAACTTACTGAAATAGAAAGACACTGAGATTCATAAGCCGAAGGTGCTGATTGCGTTTTTCTATGTTCTTTAGTCTCTAGTTTTAGTAAATTTTTATGCCAAGCATGACAGCACTATATAAGCTAAAATTCCCGTTACTACTGAATGATAAGTTCGGCGAAGCGAGAAGGGACGAGCAACGATTTTTTTTTTTTTTTTTTTTTTTCTATCCGGCACCTTCGTGGAACTTTAAAGCACTGCTAAACCATAGATGATGCTAGGAACGTCTCTCGTCAGTATTTCTCAACCTGAATTCTATACTAGTTCTAGAAATTCAACAGTTTCAAAAGTACTACCATAGCTTCAGTCATTACTAACAAATATAATGGCTGCTGATGGTAATTATCATTAGAAATTGTGACAGACAAAGTAGGAATGCACTCTAATAAAATACTGGACGTAAAAGTACAACTTCCGTCAAAGAAGAAGAAAAAAGCAGACGTCAGTATCTTAGTACTGAGGAGCATGGAAGAGCTACGGATAAAGACCTAAGTAAGGAAACACTTTGCGTGAAAATGCAGTTAAACGAGGAAACTATGATTTGCAAAAATTTTTCATATCGATATATCTTCAAATCTAACACATGTGAAAAGCATACCAGGTGTGATCGAGAAGAAGAGTGTTTCTGATCCTATATACTGCACCACAATCATGATTAAATATGTCAGTCGTATAAAAGTTCTTACAGTTATTTAATTTGCAGTGACAGTTTTTTTCTGAATTAAAAAAGAAATGAGAGAAAAATAAATCTGATTTTAATTGCATTTCTAAAACATGTCCCTAATTTTTCTTTAGTGAGTATGGCGTGACACACACTATTTTTCTTCTCTGTTGAGTCATTCTTACTCAGCATGTAACTGTCTTTAAACTGTCGTCTGTTTAGTCGGAATAGGTCAAGAGCTTACCATAGACCAGACAAGTTCGCCATATATTCGTCACTTTTGCCTGTTGCTCAACAGGCCATTCACTGCTCTTATCAGCGGTGGGGTAGCTGACTAACACGCAGGAGGGCCGGGTTCGATTCCCGGCAGGGGACTGGGTGTTGTGTGTTGTCCTAATCATCATCATCTCATCATCATTGGCACGTAAGTCGCCCACGCGGCGTCAAATAAAAAGACTTGCACTAAGGCGGCCGAACAATCCCGCAAGGGATCTCCCGGCCAAGAAAGCCATACGCTCATTTCCATTTCCACTGCTCTTATACTCACTTTATCAGAATACAGAGAGACACACGCATATACACACAAACACACACACACACACAAATGAAATTGATTTAAGGAGACTCAGAAATTAAATGTAACTGCATCGAGAGGTGTGCAGTGGACATGCAGCACGTGCTGTTGCCCTCTGGCTGTGCTGGTGCAGTGTGGCTGTCCTCTACATCTACATCTACATCTACATACATACTCCGCAATTCACCGTAAGGTGCGTGGCGGTGGGTACACTGTACCGCTACTAGGCATTTCCTTTCCTATTCCACTCCCAAATGGAACGAGGAAAAAAAGAACGCCTATATGCCTCCGTACGAGCCCTATTTTCTCTTGTCTTTGTGATCTTTACGCGAAATGTAAATAGGCGGCAGCAAGATCGTACTACACTCAGCTTCAAATTCCGGCCCTCTAAATTTACTTAACAGAAATTCACGAAAAGAACGTCGTCTTTCTTCCAGCGATCCCCAATTGAGTTGCCGGAGTATTTCCGTGACACTCGCGCATTGGTCAAACCTACCGGTAACAAATCTAGCTGCTCGCCTCTATGTTTTCCTTTAAACTGATCTGATGCGGGTCCCAAACACTTGAACAATACTCAAGACGTCGTCGTACAAGCGTTTTATACGCAGTCTCCTTTACAGGTGAAGTACATGTTCCCAAAATTCTCCCAATAAACCGAAATCAGCTGTCCGCCTTACTCACAACTGTCCGTACATGCTCGTTCCATTTCATATCGCTCTACAATGTTACGCCTAGATATTTGAACGACACGACAGCATCAAGAAGCTCACTACTAATGCTGTATTCGAACATTATAGGATTGTTTTTTCTACTCATGCGCATCACCTTATATTTTTCTACATTGAGAGCTACCTGCCATTCTTCGCACCAACTAGAAATTTTGTCTAAGTCATCCTGTATGCTATTACAGTCAGCTACAGACGACGCCCTCCCATACACCACAGCATCATCAGCAAACAGCCGCAAATTACAACTTACTCTGTCCATCAGATCATTTATATAGATAGAAAATAACAGCGGTCCTATCACACTCCCCTGGGGCACGCCTGACGATACACTCGTCTCTGATGAACACTCGCCGTCGAGAAAAACGCACTGCGTTCTATTACTTAGGAAGTCTTCCAGCCAGTCACAAATCTGTGAACCTATTCCATAAACTCGTATCTTCGTTAGCAGTCTGCAGTGTGGCACCGCGTCGAACGCCTTTTTGAAGTCGAGAAAAACACAATCCGCCTGTTGCCCTTCGTCCATGGCTCGCAAGATGTCATGTCAGAAAAGGGCAAGATGAGTTTCACATGAACGATGTTTCCTAAACCCGTGCTGATTCATGGAAAGAAGCTTTTCCGTTTCAAGGAAATTTACTATATTCGAACTGAGAATATGCTCTAAAATTCTACATGAAACTGATGACAACGTTATTGGCCTGTAATTGTGAGGGTCAGTTCTCTTTCCTTTCTTATAAACGGGAATCACCTGTGCTTTTTCCCAATCACTAGGAACTTGGCGCTGAATTAAAGATTCGCGATAAATGCAAGCTAAGTAGGGGCCAATGCCGCAGAATAGTCTTTGTAAAACCGAACTGCTATTCCATCCGGACCAGCAGACTTTTTCGTATTTAGCTCTCTCAGCTGCTTCTCTACTCCGGAAATACCTATTGCTATGTCCCCCATTTCGGAATTAGTACGTCGATCAAATGATGGTAGATTTATGCGGGCCTCCTGCGTGAAAGATTTCTTAAAGGTTAACTTTAGAACTTCGCTTTCCGTTTGCTTTCCTCTATTACTGCCCCGGAATGATCCACGAGTGACTGGACAGTGGGCTTTGACCCGCTTATCGATTTTACATAGGACCAGAATTTTTCGGGTTCTCGGAAGGATCTTTTGCTGAGGTATGGCTGTGATAATTATTGTATGCTTCGCGCATCGATCTTTTTATAGACACACGAATCTCTCACTACTAACTTTTGCCTGTCATCGTTTGCGTGTTCTTTTTTGAATCAAGAGTGCAACAGCCTTTGCTTTCTCAGCAGCTTTCTAACATTATTATTATACCACGGTGGATCTTTTCCATCCTTAATCGTCTTTACTGGCACATATTTCTCTAACCCTTTATTAACAATGCACTTAAATTTAGTCCACAATTCCTCTACATGCATAGTCCCGGAATTAAATGATGCCCATTCGTTTTATAAGTGCGATCGTAACATTTGCCTACCGGCTCTTCGCAACAAAAACACGCTCCTAGCCTGCAGAGGACCTGCGCCTCGCCTCTGCTGTGTCTGCGGGGCCTAAGCCAACACCGAGTAGAAGACAAGGCCTGACAACTGGCCGTGCCCAAGTCACACCAACAGGCGGCGAACGCAATCTGACTGGCCGGCTGCTACACGGCCACAGAATAGGGAGCATACAGAAGGGAAAGCTGGGGGCGGCGCCTTTGATCTGTATGGTACCGAGCGTTGTGCTCGACGCCATATTGAAAAGCAGTAAACGCGGAACCATAGCCACTTAGTACTTTGGCAGGAAATGGACTTTTTACGAAGTGCAGCTAATTTCACCGACTTTTACGAAAGGAAACGGCTTTTCATTATGCTCTCATCTGTTTTGCGCCCTCTTCTTGCACCTAATTGTAATCCAACGAAAAACAAATAGGCGTAAATTTTAATACAACTACGAAAATGTACGGTAAAATCGATGATCGTTTTATTTGGTGCTTTTCTCTAGAAAAATCCCAAATAACGCGGAGTTATGATTGGGATATTAGTTATAAACAAGAAAGTGACTTTTCAACTGCCAGGTTTTATTTGACACGAATAAATTCGCACAAAATATTCAGTCAGACTTAGCAGTAAACATGATTACAAAGAAATAATGACGTCTGGGCATATATAAAAGTTGTATTTGCTTTACGAGTATCATTAATTTACTGATCGGAGAAGGGCATATAGAGGAATCTGTCAGAGCAGGAACAGCATAAAATAATTATTCCCCTTAATCTATTTGTTTGAGTATCCGAAGCGCATTCGTTACCAACATTAGCACACTACGCCTCTAATGCCGTAAGTAAAATTTAACCTGCCTACTTACGCACTATTCTTTGTCATTCATTTTATATTATTCCCTGCAACGTTAAATTTATAAAATATGAATGTACTTCAACATTTCGATGCTGTTGAACTGCTGCAGCAACAGCAACAGCGAGAGTTATCGTCAAGAGAAGAAGAAAGGCTACTTTTACTGTAATAATTATGCACACATTGCTCTCATTCGAAACTGATAACATTTAACTTTCACTATACATATAGCGACGTTTACTTACTGCTCAGCATCTTCTGGGAAGGTGAAGAAGCTTATATCCTTATTTGTATGAGAATTATTGCGGCCATTAGGTGCTGAACACCATCGGCCACCTTTTCTTTTATTGCTGCTCGTAATAAAAACGGAACAGCTCCACCTACTGACACATAGTTCTTTCTTTTCATTGCACCAAATACTTGTTTACTTTTATGCGAGTCAGGCAGTTAAAATACACAATTAACAAACAATGACGGCGCATTACCACGCCACAGAGTAGGGAATGACCACGCGTTTACTGCTTTTCAAGATGGCCGATTCCGCGCATGCGCACTAAATTTTGGACGACAGATTGCAGCGGGAGGTTTCTTTCTGTATACTCCTTATTCTGTGACACGGCGGTGGTAGCGGTGACGTAACCACGGCCTGTTGTAAGGCATTGTCTATAAGTGGTGTTGGTTCAAACGAGTATAACGTGGGGTCTCGCGACAATATTTAACCTTGTGAACGGAACATCGGTGTGAGATACCGTCATAGTGGACGCTAGCAAGGCAGTTTCTTTGGCTCTTCAATTGAGTTCAAAACATGTTATACGTCAATGAGTGACGAAACAACGTAGAAGCGGCAAAGAGTCAAGAACGTGGAGAAAAATACAGTTCAAAGGTCCTGGGGGGGGGGGGGGGGGACTAGGAGACCGGTGTTCCTCCATACTGTATGTAAGAGATTTTCCGATTATAAATTGGAGAACCGCGTTTTTACGAAAAACACAATTATTTAGATGAACTTCAAAAGAAAGAAAAAAAAGTGTAAATACAAAATTTCATCGAAATCGTCAGAGCTGTAGATAGCTTATATAAATAAGAATTGCTCGTTTGAAGATATAAGGTAACCGATATTAGTTGTTATTTCTACTTAAAATGACGTATTAGCGTGGTGGTTAGCATCACGAGCTGTGGAGGAAAAGAGATGTAAATAACAGGTTTGCATCTGCACTCCAAGATGTTTTTTGTAACGATTTGGTTTAATTACGGTTTATGTAATTTTTTTGTTAATTTCATACAATTATAATATCGGGTATTTGACGTTATTTATAATAAAAAAGAATAAAATCTGTCAATAAGAGAATTGTTGAGTTTTTTGTGCTAGGGCACAGGAATCAATATATATACACATTTATAATTTCTGGAAAAGTATTGCATGCCACGTGCAAGCATAAGAAAGCTACAGTTTGAAATCTATTTTTTTTTTTCTACGATCGCTATGGTGTAATTTTACGTACATCTATCTTCGCAAGCCCCGCAACGGGCACTGGAGAGCTCTGTGGTAGCAAATCACGATGAGCAGCACGTCATGTTCCGTGGGATGTGGCGGGTCGTTTCAGAGCGTGCAGTAGCTGTACTAGATAGGCAGCACGTCTGGCCTGCACACGGTGTCACACCACGTCCCGTGTGACTGCGATAGCAGGAGGCGCATGCTACGCTCTGGCCGGCAGTTCCCGCCGGAGGTTACAGTCCTCTCTCGGACATGCATGTGTGTTTATGTGTGTGTATGTTCCTTGAAATAAGTTAGCGTAAGGCAGTGGCGAATCCACGGCTATGCAACTGCACCCAGTGTTTAAGCTGGAAAATAAATTACTGACGCAAAAACGCGCAAATCAGAATTTACGTTTGTGCACAATTAGAAAAATATGTACAAAATTACGCTAAGAGAAGAATTTATGAGGACTTTAAAAGCTGTGTTCGTGTGTTGTGGATGTTGAACCTATCGTTAAATCAGACAACAAATTGTTCATTAACATAGCAATTTGGTTTAATTATGGCCCTGATATTGATGTATATACTATTAAATAAGAAACAGTGCATTAAACTGATTATGTGCGCAACGGATATTTTAAACACAAAACAACTGTGACATGTCACCATTTGAAACAGACAGACTATACTCAAAATTTTGACTGCGAGAAAGATATTAAAAAACCACAAACCATTTTCTTAATGCTTGACTGTGAGAATTTTATGCAGATCAGTTTCTGATTATTGAAATTTAGTATCATAGTCAATTAACTATCATTTACTATGGCACCAATAACGAAATCTGTTCAACAATATTATTAAAATCAATACTGCACTTTAAATTCACTAATAACTAATTATCAAATGAAGGAAGTAGGTTAATTTTCTAACTACGCAAATGAAACAGGAAAGAAAGGTCAACTTTGTTACTTATTATTGATAATCAGCATTACATTACCTACATAATACAACTTCTGACTTGCTGGCAAAGCAGCCTCTGCTCTACATCGGAGCCATACACATAACTCAACCGCTCTCTAAGCGAGCTGAACCACAAGTGTTACTCTCTCTCAGCGCGAGCTACAATCACAGTCTAACAAATACAGTCACGACACTCGCGCAGATTTTTGTTATACACTACGACTGCAGCGCTCCAAGCGGCCGGTAAGCTACGTTTCTGAATACGGCATTGGATGAGTGCGAATAGTATCGGTTATATTGATTTTTACAGACTTTTCACACTAGGGGATGTATGTACTGCCATAAAAATAGGTAATAATATAAAATTAGTTCCACCTTTGTCTTTGTTAGGTTTACTGAGATCCCTGATGAGGTACTAAAAGGTACATTGCATGACAGTTTATTTACAGTTATGTTGTAACCTACAGGCTTTTGCTGAATAATATCATTTTCTATTAAAAATAATAAATGTCTAAGAAACAACAGAACACCTGCATTTGGCAAAAAGTCGTCGCTTTTCTACTCAGGAACTTTAAGGCTTCTTCACTAAAATTCCAGTAAAATCGGTGAGTATGGAACGTAGGGAACGCAAATAGAATGCTATAACTACAGTATTGAACGTATCAAATCAGCCACCACAGCTATAGCTGAAAGGAAAACGTCACGGATCTGGCAAGAAAACGAAACAAGCAACCAAACTGTTTTCAACAAAGACGAACCCAATTCCACAATTGTTGCTACAACTGAACCACAAACGCCAAGAATTTTCAAGACATTCTCTTCTTAAGCTAAAATAATGACACTCAAACGAATATAAGCGTATCAGAAAGACGAGTAAAGCCTAAAAATGAGCGAATCATTAGGCTACACACCGAATTGATATGTGCCAAAAAACTCTTGTCATAGTAAGTACACATCATAACAGAAATTTATGTTTCCCTTATGTTTATATTCTACTTACTTTCAGCGTAATAAGCTGCAAAATAACATGTATTCGTAAGTATTTGTTCATGACGAAGTTGTTCATTACATCTTCGAATCAGTTAAATTCGGATGCTTTTACATTAATGTCCGTGTTATGTATATCTCTTAATATTGTACTAATGCTTGTAACGCAAAAACTATACCAACTATTTTGTTAATTATGCACACAAATAATTATAAACAAACATCAATCCTATGGCAGCTTTCCCACCACTAGGAGCGCTAGTTCGCAGCAACTGTCAGTTGGTAACAACTTTCACAGCAGTAAGTGTCGCGACTGTATATGTTAGACTGTGCTACAATGCTATGCAATACATGATCTTTGCCAAAGATGAAACTTCACAGAGTTAAGTACACATGTCGATACATACAGTAGAAGCGATATTGTACATTTTCTTGCAAGCAAGTTACTCGATACAAAACAGGAGGCACAATATTAGACATTTTCTTACAAAAATAATTTTTTATGGACACGTTTCAACTTTAAAATTGAATTTTGTGAATATTAAATTGTAGTTAAGTACAACCTGCTATATGAAATTTTATTATTTTTTAAAACAACTTCGATTCCGTATGCACACTATTGTAAACTGTCAGTATTGATTTACGTATTTTGCATTATACTTTATCATATTCACGCGTTTTTAATATATGGATTTTGACATCCTAAATGTAATAGAAAAATGAACAATCGTTATTAGTCACGAATTTATTTGTATCTAGCTTAAAATTTACACAAAAAAGCTATACGCAAATAACTGAACTCTCCAGAATACTGCACTTTGCACCACTAATTCATCGTTTCCCAATTTTAGATTTAATCTTTACATGGAACTTCTATTTTGGTATGTTTCGTTTCTTTTATATGTCCGTAGGACATAGGGACTACAATTTAGTTCTCTTTCTTTTTTTATTTTCCTCGAAAAAAAGATTGATCCATCGATTCTTAAAGTTCACAAAGAACTACAGTCTTCATTTGATAAGAACAAGTGAACCACACAGCCCAAAACGAAATCTAGTAGCCGTAGGGCAAAGCGACGTATTGTTTGTTTGAGTTTGTTTGAGTGAGCTGTTCAGATCTGCAAGGTTGTGTTTTTTGCCTCAGTTATTTGGTTCGGTTGCAGACTTTTGTCCTGTTCTAGGAAGGAAGCTTCTCGTTTGCTTTAGTGGTATATCAAAATTTTTGTCTAACTTCGTAGCGGAACTGGGATGCCCCTGGCAAAGTGCAAACTTTCACGAGACACAAAAGAACAAATTTCTACTCATGGCTTTCTCTACTCTTGGAGAGAGACTGAAATGTGATATAAGAAAATCCTTCGTTTCGATGACAGAATATTGTCACATGTTTGCGAATATTATTTAAAATTTGTCTCATTTATCGACGACTGTGACTTAAACCCTGCTACACCCCCACCTTCCCCTCCAGGGCATGAGGAAAAACTCCTATTATGAGTCTTCATTATTATTTGTTTAGAAATCAGGTCAATGATTTTATGTCTCTTCTGAAAACGGCATAACCAATTGGGGAAAGTATGGATCAGGTCTTCCAACAACCTTTTTATTTATTCATTAATTGATTTTTTCCGTCGGTGCTTGACAGCAAATGATAATATTATGAAAAAGAAAAAATTCCTGATGTTATGTAAAATTATTTATTTGGTTACAAAGTGGCTTTCGGCTTCTTAGGTCACCATCAGGTAACAAGTGAATGCCGCTAACATTTCTTCACAGATTTGCCACTTACAAAGATGATGCAAATTCACATGTTCACAGGAAAGTGTTACATTTTTATGGCACTGAATTACAAGATCTTCATGTAATTCACATGTCAACTTCGCTTCGCAGTTTCTGCGGGTGTAATTGACGCATTGCGATGCAAGTAACGCCATTATTTTTGTGATTTTTCATGCTATTGATCGCGTAAGAAATAATACAGGCTATCCATTTTAAATAAACATAAGTTTGTGTTGAAAATAATCTTTGTTTACGTTTTACACGGTCTCTCAGTATTTACTTTGATAAGCCCCTGAGACACGTTTATGACCTTGAAGGTCGTTTTTGAATATCTATTGTAGTTCCAGAGATATCTAGGAGCACCCCATATATATATATATATATATATATATATATATATATATATATAGAGAGAGAGAGAGAGAGAGAGAGAGAGAGAGAGAGAGAGAAAGAAAGAGGACCATACAGTTCGTCGAAGATTGTCTTTAGTATCCGCGAGTAGTTTCCGCTGCCATTTTATGTACACACACACACACACACACACACACACACACACACACACACACATATATATATATATATATATATATATATATATATATATATATATATATATATATATATGGAGAATATATGTATATTTTCCCCACATATAATGGCAAAACAACATAATTTAACAGTATCTACAAAGAAAACAAAATTATGTCCTTTTGCGGAAAAGAATAACTTAGAGCAAAAATCATAATATATAATAATATACTGGAACAATATCATATATTCAACTAACTGAAAACCCGGCGTTGCCCGGGTATTTATTTATTTATTCGTAGCAGCCTTGAGTTAGTAGTTCTACTCCTTCTCTCTTTGTCCATCTCCTTCATGAAAACATAAATTTATGTGCTGACTTTCATGGTGACCAGTCAAACAATTTAGATGTTTGTTGTAACGTACCCTCCGCCGTGCACCTACGAAGGCTTACGAAAGGTGGCCCATGTATTAATCAGAGTATAAGCTACCTGCCGGCCGCGGTGGCCGCGGGGACTGAGGCGCTTCAGTCACGGTCTGCACGGCCACTACGATTGGGGGTTCGAATCCCCCCTCGGGCATGGATATTTGTGCCGTCGTAGTTCGTAAGTAGTTCATAAGTAGTTTGTAAGTTTAGGGACTGATGGCCCCGTAGTTAAGTCCCATAGACTATACAAACATTTGAAACATTTATAAGCTACCTCAGTTCCAAATTTTATTCATATTCTTCCAACCGTTTCAGTGTGAAGTCATAAGAAACGAATTAACTAATTGTAAAGCACCCTCGCGCGAGTGGACAAAGTTTTATCGCAATCGTATGTATGGTATGGCCGTGCATAAAATACGAACAAAAAGTCAAACAAACAAGCATCAATTTTTATATATTACATATGACCTGAAGTATGTGTTGTACAGTGATATAAATTTGATGGCACATTTAGTGATACATATCGATACTATATGCAAAATATGTTGTGAAGACAGTCAGCAGTAATCATGTAAAACATCACTGATGCGACAGTTTTACGGCATCTACAGCGGTAGACTTCTTTTCGTTTCATCCTTTTGTGTGTGTGTGTGGGAGGGGGGGGCGTCAAAACGCTTCATAAACCTCCGAAATTACACACAAACTTTGTTGCATGTCCCTAACTACTCCCATTTTCCAATAATTGCCGCATAAATCCGGGTATTCTCTCGACGTGGCCTCTCATTATTTATGACGTCATATCTCCTGAGCTATGTGTCGTGCTCTTAGGTTTTTGGGTCAGGAAGCTTCGTGGGCGTACTGTGAACAGTTCACCACAGTTTAATTGCAATCGAATGAATGGTTTATGAACACACAGAGGACATACAGACAAACCTTCATTTATATATATATATATATAGATTACCTGGGCTGCGTTTTGCTTATGACAATGATCTAGAAGCTGCAAATGTACGTAATTATAATAAAATAATTCAGAGAACTCTCCTGAATAAAACAACGAAAGAGAGAGTTTTCAAATTTTATACTACAATGACCGTACCTTTATGACTTTATGGATGCGAAGTGTGGACTTGACGGAATAAATGATGTTAAAGGACTTGAAGCAGCTGAAGTGAAACTTCTAAGACCTTCGGCAGGATGCAGATTAGATGGTATGTTCGGATCCGGATGAATGAATGAATCTCATCTTGTCGAAATCAGGATCACTTTGGATAATGGCGATGAGATACTCTTGCAACAATGCCGCTGGGTGGTCACTATGCCATCAGGGAATACCACACCGATTATCCCGTGATTGGACATTCCATATCACACAGTCACTCGATGAGGGTGAAGAGACTTTCCTTTTGTGACATGCGGATTCTCCGCTCCCAAGAGTCGCGGCAGAATAGCCGTACGCACTGAGGCCCTCTGTAGTGGTGCGCTCGGCCGTACGCCATCGGGGATTCGCGTCCTCCCTCGTACACGGGAGTTTGTGTCGTCCTTTGCGTAAGTTACTTTAAGTAGTTTGCAAGCCTACGGACTGATGGCCAACGAAGTCCCTTAGATTTACAAACACTTGAACATTTCCTCCCCCAGATGCGCCAATTTTGTTAATTTGACGAACCTAGCAAAATGAAAGTGTGTTACGTCGCTAAACTAAGCCATATTCACATACTACTGTAATTCCTACCTTGCCCAGCGGAGTGCACTTTGCACGTCCTGACACAAGCCGTTCACATTTATGACGATTTCACTCCATGCAGTTCAATAATTGTCACAGTGTATGTTAGCTGCCTTATTACGCTTCTTCAACATTGTTCATTGGCGAATCTTGGTACTGAAGGGACTAGATCCAGTTGAGATAGGCTTTATCGAGGTGAAAGCTGAAACCCAAATACATTTTTTTTTTTTTTTTTTTTTTTTTTTTTTTTGTGGTGGAGGACGTGCATTGAACTCCTTTGCCCCCTACCATCTGGATTTGTAGACCGCTCGCTCGGGAAATGACGTAACAGAGTAATGACCTCCTTGTGTATCTCGGCATATCGCGAGATAAGACGCCTTCTTGCGGGTCGTACACATCGTGTGACAAAACATTCTTCATCTACATCCATTATGCTCAAGAGACTGATGACCTTGCAGTTCCCTTAAAATATCAACAATATTATGCTCAAGCTATTTTCATGTGTGTATCCTGTTTCAATAGCGAATGATGCGAGGAAACCACGTTTATTGGAATGCTTACGTGTGAGCTAGAATCACTGTAACTTCATAGTCGTTTTGTATAGGTTGAAGTTAGATATGGTAGGAATTAGTGAAGTTCGGTGGAAGGAGGAACAGGCTTTCTGGTCAGGTAATTACAGGGTTATAAATACAAAATCACTTGGGGTTGTTACAGGAGTACGTCTGATAATGAATAAGAAAACAGGAACGCGGGTGAAGTGCTATGGGCAACACAGTGATTGCATTATCGTAGTCAAGATAGATACAACAGTAGTATAGGTTCATATTCCAACTATCGTTGCCAATGATGACATCAAAGAAATGTATGAGTAGATAAAGGAAATTATTCAGACAGTTAAGAGAGAGGAAAACTTAATTGTGGTGGGATGTTGGTATTCGGTACTAGGAAAAAGAAAGGGAGGGAAAAATAGTAGGTGAATATGGATTGGGCAAAAGGAATGAAAGAGGAAACCACCAGGTAGAATTTTGCACGGAACATAATTTAATCATAATATTCACGTGGTTTAAAAAATCAGAAAGAAGGTTGTTTACGTGAAAGAGACCAGGAGACACTGGAAGGTACCAGATAGATTTTATAACGGTAAGATATAGATAACCAGGTTTTAAACTATAAGACATACACAGGGTCAGATACAGACTATGACCATATCTTATTGCTTATGAAATTGAAGAAACTGGAGAAAGGTACGAATATACGGAGATGCGACCTGAATAAATGGAAGGAAGCTGAAGTGCTAGAGAATTTCAGAGGACGATTTAGGCAACACTTGACAGAAAACGTGGAAAACAAAAGAGCAGAAGAGGAATGGGTAGCTTTAAGAGATGAGATAGTTAAGGCAGCAGAGGACCAAATAGGTAGAAAGGCATTACCTAAAAAAACTCCTTGGGTATCACAGGAAATACTAAATTTAATTGACGGAAGGAGAAGGTAAAAAAATGCAGTTAATGAAGCAGGTAAAATGGAGTACAGAAGACTAAGAAATGAGATTGACGGGAAGTGCAAAATGGCTAAACGGGGGTGGCTAGAAGCCAAATTCAAATCTATAGAAGAATGTATAACCAGTGGAAAAAAAAGATACTGCCTACAGGAAAAAAGAGACATTTGAAGACAAGAAAAATAGCTATATGAATATCAAGAACTCAAAGGAAAACCAGTTGTGAGTAAAGAAGAGAGAGCTGAAAGGTGGAAGAAGTACAGAGGGCCGCTACCAAGGAAAAGAAATAAACTTCGAGCGAAATTGTAGGAAGGGAAGAACAACAAAATGAAGATGAAATAGGAGGTACTGTACTGAGAGAAGAATGAGATTGAACACTGAAAGACCTAAGTCGAAATAAGTCCCCTGGAGTAGATGACATTCCCTCAAAGTTAGTGAAGTCTTTGGGAGAACCATCCCATCCATGACAAAACTATTTCACCAGATGCGTAAAATGTACGAGACAGTAGAAATACCCTCAGACTGTAATAAAAATGCAATAATCCCCATTCCAAAGAAATCAGGCGCAGACATGTGTGAAAATTACAGAACCATCAGTTTAATAAGTCATGTTTGCAAAATTTTAACACGAATTATTTACAGTATGATGGGAAGGCTGAGATGCTGACCTCGAGAAAGATCAGTTCGGATCCAGGAGAAATGTAGAAACACGAGGGGCAATACTCACCTTACGACTTATCTTAGAAGATAGTTTAAGGAAAGGCAAATGTACATTTCTAACTTTTGTAGATTTGGAAAAAGGTTTCGACAATGGTGACTGAAATACATTTTTCAAATTCTGAAGTCCGCAGGTTGAAAATATAGGAAACGGGAGGTTATTTACAACTTGTACAAAAACCAGATAGCAGTTATCAGTGTAGAAGGGTATGAAAGGTAGCAGCTTGTTTAATTCGTTTGGTAGAGTCAACACAAGGCAACACCAACTCCCTGTGCAGCAACGTTCTGTTATAACCACTGTCTCGGTTGCCGTAGTGTTGTCTGCTCTCTGTAGAACCGACGTTAAAAAATAAAAATAAAAAAAAATAAAAAAAAGAATTACTACAAAAAATCAAAGGTGGAAACATTGAAGTGGATATTTGTCAAAAAGTATCTCCATCGATCTATACCAGCCGCGAGGCCTCCCGCGTCCGAGGTTCGAATCCTCCCTCGAGCATGGGTGTGTGTCTTGTCCTTAGGTTAATATAAGTCAGTTTAACTAGTTTGTAAGTCTACGGACTTATGACCAAAGTAGTTTGATCCCATCGGATTGCAAACAACATTTTCTGTACCTGTACAGTTGATCCCGCGTAGAAAGTTTTTGGACTCAACTTACACGGATCCACTGCAAACAATCCGAAATGATATTGAGGAGTCTTGTGTATGGATTTCTGTAGATGAAACTGGATGAAACTATTAACAATCTTGTCCGACACATTACAAAACTGATTGTTGGCAATCCAGAGCTTGTTTGATTTGTTGAAAAGAACAGAACAAATCATCGCACACTTTGTCAACACTGGCATACATGAAAATAAAGTGCTTGTGGCTTTTACAGATGTCGTTTCACGTATGCGTGCAGCTACCATGCAGCGTTTCATTGCTCCTACTGTTCTAGAGCAGTAGCAACCCGTATGTATTCGGTACTGAGTAACGAATACTTCGTCTGATGCGAAATACTGAATCGTTACTCATGAAGACATTTCGTTACTCTCATCTACCGTATCGATACGAACCTGCTCATGTATACATTTCGTTATTCACATCAACCGTATAGATTCGACCTCTGTAAAGAAAAACAATACGGAGAACGTGTATTTTCCGTGATACTATTTATTATTAGATGAGTAATTTTATAGACATCCATGACGAACTTAAATTGCATATCGGGTAGCTCTGCGATTTTATATGATTATTTTCGTTTGTAAACATTTTGGATTATACTTCTTGGCCTGTGTTTCATGTTAAATCCTCCATGATCTGACGTCCGCTTTTAACGCAAACATACGATTTATTGTATTTTTTTGCCTGTAAAGTATTCAGTTTAATGGTTAATTATTTGTTTTTGACTTTGTCTACTAAAAAATAAGTTTTGTGAAAATTACTCAGAAGTTATAACTACACATTTTCATACGTGACTGTACTATCTTAATTGTTAATGTCACATAATACAGCACAACAGTGTCGCTATTCGAAAATGTAGTGCTGCTACACTGGTATTCGTCACGAAACATTCCGACTGTTTCTGCCATTCCAAGCCTCTAAGTAAATTGCGGGAACAGTACTTAAAATGGAGGTCGTTGGTGGGTCTCACTAATTTTGATCAACTTGTATGACGTATTTTAAAATGGACTGTACTGATCCTTTCCTAATTAGTATAAATGCCTCAAAAAGCAGGCATACAGTCTGTACGTGACAAATTTAATTATATACATGTGGCGTCTGTTCCGAAAGAACAGACGTCACTTCTGATCCTGCAGTTGTTATTATTTAATATTCATAGAATATATGACATCAACTGCGATTCGGCAAAGCTGAAAATGTGTACCCAGCCGGGATTCGAACCTGGGTCTCCTGCTTTCTAGGCAGTAGCGCTGACCGCTACACCACTGGGGACACAGTGATCACCGCACCTGCAAGGACTACCTAAGCACGCCTCTCGTCAGATACAAATTCCCAGCTTCGCCCTGCCCACAGTACTCAAACTCGTAGTTATGAAACTAATTCCCGTAAGAGTAAGGGCTTCAAACTTGCCCACCCCTCCCCATTATCGATAGGATCATTGCCCGTCACCGGCATATTATATATATACATGTGGCGTCTGTTCCGAAAGAACAGACGTCACTTCTGATCCTGCAGTTGTTATTATTTAATATTCATAGAATATATGACATCAACTGCGATTGGGCAAAGCTGAAAATGTGTACCCAGCCGGGATTCGAACCTGGGTCTCCTGCTTTCTAGGCAGTAGCGCTGACCGCTACACCACTGGGGACACAGTGATCACCGCACCTGCAAGGACTACCTAAGCACGCCTCCCGTCAGATACAAATTCCCAGCTTCGCCCTGCCCACAGTACTCAAACTCGTAGTTATGAAACTAATTCCCGTAAGAGTAAGGGCTTCAAACTTGCCCACCCCTCCCCATTATCGATAGGATCATTGCCCGTCACCGGCATATTATATATATACATGTGGCGTCTGTTCCGAAAGAACAGACGTCACTTCTGATCCTGCAGTTGTTATTATTTAATATTCATAGAATATATGACATCAACTGCGATTGGGCAAAGCTGAAAATGTGTACCCAGCCGGGATTCGAACCCGGGTCTCCTGCTTTCTAGGCAGTTGCGCTGACCCCTACACCACTGGGGATGTGCCGAAAGTATGTCCCTGTCACATCCCTCGGTGTAGGAACGTTCATTCTCGGCAAGTAAAGAAACACTAACAGACGAGTGCTATAAGGACAATACACACACCCATGCCCGAGGGAGGTCTCGAACCTTCGACGGGAGCGTCCGTGCAATCCGTTAAATGGCGCCTTAAACCGCCCGTCCATTCCCGCGCGCCCACTGTATTTTTATCTCCGAAAAACAATTACGGTTTGGTATCCGTTTGATTATTGTTGTTGTGTGATATTTTCTGGATTGAACAGCTGTGCATTTTACTCGTTGTACACAAATTTTGCTCGTAACTCAACACTACGTATTTTATGTATATTTCTTCTGACGAATGCTTTTTAGGACCTATTTTAGATTTTATTTGTCCTAAATGAAGTAATGGAAGAGCCTGTTTTAGGGGCCTAAAATTCTCTTTTGACGACCTAAAAATCCGCGCTCTACTCATTAAGTAACCCCCAAATATAGCAATACAAGAAGCGGTGATTCATTAAAACTACTCCAGTGCGCCGTTAACATGTATAAATCCCTGATATTCGAGACTTTCCAAACCCACAGCCAGACATGCCTGTCAGTACAAAAGACAGTGAGTCATGAGCTCGAGAGAATACGTGACTTTGTACGAACTCGCCTCCTATCGCTATCTGGCCACTGAACTGTGTTTCAGTCCAATCAGTCACAGCAGCCGTTGCCTTTGGTCCGTCTGATCAGAAAGGTCTGATGATGAAATATACTGCTGGATTTGTTTGAAATACAGGTATCAGGTCATAGGTTAAATTTAGTTTATAAGATCCCTGGAATAAAAACTGTGCATTGATTAGTATCACTCTGTTTACTATTCAGATTTACGGTATCTATGTTTAATGCTTTATTTGTAAAACGTTCATAGCTGTTGCTAACATTTACGAATTTGGAATACGAATAAGAACAAGATGCGAAAACAGGCGACTTGTACACAGATGATTTTGAAATAGCAATAACATTGACGCATTGAAAGAAGTAACTAAACAGTAACATTGACAAAACGAGCTGTATCTTTTTTTCCCAGCGAAAGTGACTTTCACTGTATGTAATAAATTTCCCTGAGGCGAAGAACCATTTTGTCCGTGCATGAGCACGCTTTTAGATTTTGATTTCCGAAAAAGAGTTCGACACGGCGCCGCACTTCAGACTGCTAGCGAAGGCACGAACATATGGAGTTGGTGCGCAGCTATGTGAGTGGTTCGAAGTCTTCTTAAGTAATACAACTGAGTACGATTTCATCGAAGAGGAGTGTTTCTGAGACATGAGAATCATCAGGAGTGTCCCAGGGAAGTGTGACAGGACCGAGATTAACGAAGATAAGCAAATATTTTAATATTTTATTCTACAACTAGCTTATGTGCCCGTGCTTCGCAACGGTTGTTAAAGAAGGGCCTGTGTATATCATGGTTTTTAGGGTTTCGGACCTAAGTCAGCAAAAACAGAATCCTTGTTGGATCGCCTGTCAATAAAATCAGTTCTCCTAGCGAATATGTCAAATTTAAGTAGAAGTAATTGTCAAAATAATGAATGTTCATAACATTTTTCATACAAAACGTGAAATTAAGTCCGTACTCTGGAACGATGTAAATTCAATGTTAGGTTGTGCTCATAAAGTTAACGTTGCGGTGTGTAATTCTCTGTTTGAAGTAAACTTCTGAAAACACTTCTATCGTTCAGATGAGAAATAGTAATAATTAAATCACCCACACCAACCAATAGAAGTATGACTGTGACTGTAGTGTAGCGCTCTATTATTCATTTGTTAGCCCATCTGCATTTTCATCTTTGTCTCTGTTGATCGTTGGTAAAGTGTGATTGAGGAAAACGCGCCGAGAAGTTAAAAACTTATATATTTGATATTATTTGTCGTTATTCTCAATTTTGTTACACATTGCAACAGCAGCGCCGAAAGCGGCTGGCAAATTACATTTCTGAAAACGATATTAGATAAGTGCGAATATTGATTTGTAACAGTTTTCACAAATATCTTCTTGAATAGGAATTTGGAATGAATTGCAAGACTGTGTGAGAGACTCTATAAAAAAGAGTTTCGCGTGAAAGTGCTGGTCATAATGAGATGTGACAACAACGGATGTATCTGATTCGGTAAAATTTTACTTTCTATCCTGGCGGCCTCGTGTTTTTATGTTGGCAACATCAATAACACGATATAAAATTGTTGCAAAGATGACCGAACCACATAGTGTGCAGATAAATACTGCTGTTCCTGCTGTATGCTTGATTTCACGACAAAATATTTGCGTGTCACGCGATTGGCTTATGACGATGTCACATGATTCTCGTTATTCAACATCTGTTACCAACATTATCACAGGAGGCCGCCGGGATATGAGTAGGACTACGTCGCATAGTTTTTCTTGACGCAGCTGTCAAACGATAACACCTTTCACAGCAGAGTGTCGCGGCTATATGTATCAGAGATCACTGATTAGCACAGACCAGTGAGCTTACTGGCAGAGGCATATCAATATCTATGGCCTAAGAGACATTCATTAATGTATGACCCCGTTTACATGGGCTTCCAAAACTGGATTTCGTAAACCAATTTCCCAATTCCGTTTTTGGTTGGTCATGTAAACGCTCCAAATTCGATTCTGGAAATTCGCTTCTCTAAAGCGGTTTTCCAGTTCCACAATAGATTTTCGTGCCCATGTAAACGCAACCGTTTTTGAAGCGTTCTTAGTTTATCAGATTGTGCTTTCTTGTTACGAATTTTCGGCACATATGGAAAGAGTGATATTTTCTAATGTGTAATAAAAGTGTAAATATTAGAGTGAATATAAATCTGTGTATTTAAATAAAGAAAAATAGCGATTGTGCAGACTAAATAAGGAACTGAATCAGCTGTTTTTCAGCCGCCATGTTAAGTCAGCTAGGAAATCCGATTCAGGCTATGCCACGCCGGCCGCGGTGGCCGAGGGGACTGAGGCGCTCCAGTCACGGTCTGCACGGCCACTACGGTCGGGGGTTCGAATCCCCCCTCGGGCATGGATATTTGTGCCGTCCTTAGGATAAGCTAGTTGATAAGTAGTTTGTAAGTTTAGGGACTGATGACCCCGTAGTTAAGTCCCATAAGCTATACAAACATTTGAAACATTTGCTATGCCACGTAAACACGACAGCGATAAACGGTTTACGAAAATCGGTTTTCGTCTTCCGGAAGATGTGTTGCATGTAAACGTAGTGTATGTCTGTGTTATTTAGTAAGTCTATATTTCCACCACGCTTCCACGACAGTGATTAATGTTCCACGAGTATTGTTATCTTTGACTCTATCTGGATTTTTATCTTAGTTTTGTGTTTCTGTTCATAGTCGGTAATGTTTGTTTGACGGAAACATGTGATCTATTTAAAAAATTGCGTATTTGATATTCCTCGTCGTTATTAAAGTCTGAAAGGACCGCATTGTCTGACGATTGAAAGAACACACAGATTTTGACTCGTACTGTAAAGTTCGTAAGTCACAGAGTATATAGCTTTTCCTAAGAGTATTTATTGCATATTTTGCGAATTTTTGCTCGTCACACTCACCCACTGCCACGCACCGCGACCAAACTCCCTTACTAACATCATTAGACCAAGGGCTATCTACCACCACAACCACGAGTGGGTGGCAGTATGTGGTTATGGAGAAAAGTCTGTCAGCACGTACACACAAAAGCCTTTTATATATAGATATAGATTAAAACTGAAGTTGATATAAACGTAGGTCCACAAATGTTTAGTTACGGTTAATTAAGGATTTTGACCGAAGTTTAGCAGCCTCGATGATATAAAGCCATCGTAAAACTGTACGAGGTTACAGTGAAACACGATTTCCATTTATCTTGTTGTTGCTGATCTGGTGAATCTAATGAATCATGCCCCAGACGCGTGTCTGCAGTATACACGTGCAGATAAATGCATTAAACTCTGTGGAGACATTTTTGAACTTTCATTGTGAATGTATGGCGAAATTATAAAAAAACTTAAATACGTAGTATTTTTGTTCCACAATATTATTTATTTGCTTGTTATTAGCAGCTTTCGGCTTCTAGGCCATCGTCGGATTACTTCATACTGAACAGATAGTCCACACGTAACATTGAGGTTACATACACAAAGATGGTTTTTCAAAGATATGTGAACTGCAAATTAATTATGTATATGAATCGATACTACATAACAAATGTGTTCCATACCAATACTCCATATACCTTTCTCCTCCTTGCCATAATTTACAGTTTCGTTGTACAACAATCATCCATCGCTCACCTGGACATTTATAATATTTGTAACCTTAAGTGATGTCAGATGTACCCATTTGGACCCCATTTGTGTTTTTCTTTTTTTTATTATTATTATTATGCACGTTCTGTGGTATTGATACTTATTCATAATAAACCCACAGTTTGTTTCTACCATCACCTACTGACAATAGTTTCTTATAAAATTACACAGTTTTAATGTTGTAATACCATTGTAGCCCAAGATATGTTCATTTAAAATCCATTTGTTTTGTAAGAGTTCGTTTGTTATGTAGTATCGATTCATAGACATAATTAATTTGCAGTTCACATATCTTTGAAAAACCATCTTTGGGTATGTAACCTCAATGTTACGTGTGGACTATCTATTTAGTATGAAGTTATCTAACGATGGCCTAAGAATCCGAAAGCTGCTAATAACAAGCAAATAAATAATAGTATTTAAGTTTTTTATATGTCTTTGTTCCTACTAGCACCGTCGGATATTCCATAAGTATGGTGAAATTGTATATACACTGAGGCTTTTCTTCCTGTTTAAGATGAATTCACGCGTGCTTTGGTATTAATAAAAGCAGATTATCTGACCCATTCATAACAGCGCACACTCCGTTGCAGAGTGAAAGTTTCATTCTGGAAACATCCCTTAGGCTGTGGCTAAGCCATGTCTCCACCATGTCCTTCCTTCCAGGAGTGCTAGTCTTGCATGTTTCGCAGGAGAGCTTCTGTGAAGTTTGGAAAGTAGGAGGCGAGGTACTGGCGGAAATAAAGTTGTGAGGCGGCATCGTGAGTCGTGTCGGGACAGCACAGACGATAGAGCGCATGCCCGTGAAAAGCAAAGGTCCCAGGTTCGAATCCCGGTTCCGGCACACAATTTTAATCTGCCAGGATGTTTCACAGCTGACTCTTTATTTCCCTGAAGTCATGAGTGCTAAAGAAAAGTTTATTTCACATTTCTAGATTTCCAGTAGGCTTCTGATACAGTTGGAGCTTTGTGTAATAGGACTTTGTGTAATAGGACTATCATAAAGGTAATTGACGGAAAGTAGTGAAGTGCGAACTAAACGACACTTGTTGCTCCCCAGATGGGTGTTGTGACCGTTCGCTGTTCCTAATAATTTTGTATTGAGTCTTCGTGAAATCCCGTTACAAACTTAAAGAGTGGACTGAGTTCATAATATTTTGATAAGGGACCCGTGTCCGTGAAGTCATACAGTGAGGCTCTAAGCACGTCTTTAGGACCCAAACTTCTATTCCATTCCGTTTACGTTCCATATTTTGGAAGGGGTTAGTACTGGCCAAAACAACAACAATATGTTCAATGTATATTAAAATGCACACCTTAAGAGCTATGAGCACGTGACACGCTGATGGCTGCTGAGACACGCATTTCAGAGCCCCTGTTTATTACACATTTTGTTGCAATTTACATCTAGATTTTTGCCTTGCAAAACCAGAGATAGATGTATCCCAGCTGAACCTAAAACGAACAACTTTGAAGTTTAGAATCTGAATTAAGAACTGGGCTCTTTGTGTTCAAAGTTGTTCGTTGGGGTGTAAGCTGCGGAGCACTTTTAATGTTCTTCATGTTCAAATGTTTGTATAGTTATGAGACTTAACTACGGGGTCATCAGTCCCTAAACTTACAAACTACTTATGAACTACTCACGAACTAGGACGGCACAAATATCCATGCCCGAGGGGGGATTCGAACCCCCGACCGTAGTGGCCGTGCAGACCGTGACTGGAGCGCCTCAGTCCCCTCGTGTTCTTCATGGACCGCTATGCTGATTTGGCACTCTTTCCATGATGAAATGGTATGTGTTCATTTTTAATATTTGCACTGAAGATGTTGATTTGGTACCACAAATATTCATTTCAAAACTTCTCGATACTCTTATTTTGCTTGTTTACAAAAACCTGTTTTATCGCGAAATAAATGAGAAGGAGCTACGAATAAAATAAGCCACTTGATATTGCCTGTCATTAAAACGAAGTCGTTTTTCATAGCGGCCAGTTTTTCGATGAAATTCTGTATCACCAACTTTCCTCTCCGAAAGCGAAAACGTTTTACTTATTGCTACATATACGGGGATTAATTACCATCGGTGGTAAAGTAAGGGAAATGAGAGTTTGCGCGAAAAGTGTCCTTTTTCCCATGTGCTCTTCCAGAGTGGAAGGGTAGAAACGTTGCGTGTATCGGTTCATGTAGGCTACGCCAAGCGTCTAACAAGGAGATCACAGGGGTATCAGATTTTAGAATTTTTTTTATTTTTTTTTTATTTTTTATTTTATTTTTTTTTTAATTTATGGTACGTGAAGTTCAGAACTTCAATAACTATCAGCTGAAGCCATCCGACGCAGCTCTCAAACATTCTCCAGAAAATCGACTTTGAAGTTTAGCATGCAAGTGTCAATAATTAAAACAGTTGGCAGCATTTGTCGGTGTAGTTGAGATGGTGCCGGGCGCGGTGGCTTGCTCAGTCAGTCTACATCTACATCTACATGGGATACTCTGCAAATCACATTAAATGCTTGGCAGAGGGTTTATCCAACAACCATTATACTATTTATCTCCCATTCCATTCTCGAATAGCGCGCTGGAAGAAAGAACATCTGAATCTCTCCGTTCGAGCTCAGATTTCTCGTATTTTATTCTGATGGTCATTTCTACCTATGTAAGTGGCAGTCAACAATATATTTTTGCATTCGGAGGAGAATGTTGGCGATTGGAGTTTCGTAAGTAGCCCACGCCGCAGCGATAAGCGCCGTTGTTGTAATGATTCCCATCCCAGATCCTGTATCATTTCCGTAACGCTGTCTCCCCTGTATCGTGACAATACGAAACGAGCTGCCCTTCTCTGGACTCTTTCGATGTCCTCCGCCAAACCCACCTGATAAGGATCCCACACTGGGCAGCAATACTCCAAAAAGGGACGGACAAGCGTAGTGTATGCAGTTTCCTTTGTAGTTCTGTTGCTTCTTTTAAGGGTTCTGCCAATAAAACGCGGTCTCTGGTTCGCCTTTCCCACGACATTATCTACGTATTCTTTTCAGTTTAAGTCTGAAGTAACAGTAATTCCTAGGTATTTTGTGGATTGATTTATCTTGTAAACAAAGTGTAACGGATTTGGTTTCGTGCTCATGTGGACGACTTTACACTTCTCATTATTTAGAGTCAATTGCCAATTTCTACACCATACTGATATCTTATTCAGATCGTTCTGCAGTTGGCTTTGATCCTCAGATGATTTTACTAGACGGTAAATGACAGTGTCATATGCAAACAACCTAAGAGAGCTACTTAGATTTCCCCCTAAATCGTTTATGTAAATAATGAACAGCAGTGGACCAATAACACTACCCTGTGGAACGCCCGATATCACCTGTTTTAGTCGATGCCTTACCATCGATTACTACGAACTGTGTCCTCTCTGACAGGAAATCCCCTATCCAAACGCAAATTCGGAGCGATATACCATAATCACGTAATTTGATTAAAAGCCGTTTGTGAGGAACGGTGTCAAAAGCCTTCTGGAAATCAAGAAATACGGAATCGATTTGCGAACCCTTGTCGATAGCGCCCATCACTTCGTGTGAATAAAGAGCTATTTGTGTTTCGCACGACGATATTTTCTAAATCTGTGTTGACCTTGGGTCAGTAGATCATTCTGTTCCAGGTAATTCATAATATCTGAATACAGGATATGTTCCAAAACCCTGCTGCAAAATTGACGACAATGAAATAGGCCTGTAGTTTAGTGGGTTACTCCTACTGCCTTTCTTGAATATTGGTGTGACCTGTGCAACTTTCCAATCTTTTGGTACAGATCCTTCTTTGAGAGAGCGGTTGTATATTGCTGTCTAACACTCCCTGTAATAAAACTCTGAGCCAAATACTCAACGAACAACCCAGAACAAACTCGAACAAACGGCCACAAAGCAGTGATCTACCAGACGAAGAAGAAAGGTTTTAGCTTCTGGCCTCACAACCACAGAGTCGACGGTTCTAATTCCCCTGTGACACTTTTTTTTCGTGATTTTCGAATACTTACATAATTTCACCGAAGATTGGAGAGGACAGCGAAGTGATGAATAATTGAACGAAGCTTGATTGAATCTTCTCTATCACTGATTTCATATCGTTCTTCCAGTTACGCACAATTTTGCAGGCTCTAAATGAAATTTTTTACTTGACAAGAGAAATACAAGGCTGCATCGATGGGCAATTACTTGAACGGTACAACACGGGTTCGGTTTGTCCACTGCAAGAATCAATCAGTAAAAGAAACAAAGCCATTTTTACGTATGGCTTTACAACATTGATTAAAAAGTTTTTATATAGCTTTTAAGTCAACTTGCCAGATTTCGATGATGTGACGTTTGTGTATTTTTTGACATACTCAATGACCAATTTTTCAACTCTTGGTCCAAATGAACGTGAACAATAAAAGACAACCGTCGTCAACTAATAGTGAAGTGAATACTGTAAAAAAATGTAACTTTTTATTCTTATTTATTGAAAGCATCAGTATTAACAGCCATTTATGAAATCTAGAAAATTACAGATAAACAATAATGAGTGAATTGTTCGTAAATACTACCATTAGATTTTTAAATTGTGTAAGTATTCGAATGCAACAAAAAAAAATGTAACGGCGGGATTCGAGCCACCGAACCTATCTACAGTTGAGTGGCCAGAACGCTACCACCTTAGCTACACCGACATTTGCTGAAACTATTTTAATTTTTGGTATTTACGTGTAGACCTACAAAAAGGCAAGAACTACAAATTATCCTTGGATATCAAAGGAAATACTGAATTTAATTGATGAAAGGAGAAAATATAAAAATGCAGTAAATGAAACAGGCAAAATGGAGTACAGACGACTAAGAAATGAGATTGACAGGAAGTGCAAAATGGCTAAGCAGGAGTGGCTAGAAGCCAAATGCAAATCTGTAGAAGAATGTATAAGAAGGGGAAAAGTAGATGCCGCCTACAGGAAAAATAAAAGAGACATTTGGGGACAAGAAAAGCAACTCTATGAATATCAAGAACTCAGATGGGAAAACAGTTCTCAGCAAAGAAGGGAAAGCTGAAAGATGGAAAGAGTACATAGAGCAGCTCTACAAAGGAAATGAACTTAGAGACGATGTTGTGGGAAGGGAAGAGGAAGTAGATCAAGATGAAATACGAGATACTATACTGAGAGATGAATTTGACAGAGCCCTGAAAGACCTAGGTCGGAACAAGGCCCCAGGAGTAGATGACATACCCTCAGAGCTACTAAAGTCTCTGGGAGAGCCAGCCATGACAAAACTATTTGAACTGGTTTGTAGGATGTATGAGACAGGCGAAATACCCTCAGACTTTAAGAAAAATGTAGTAATCCCCATTCCAAAAAAAAAAAAAAAAAAAAAAAAAAAAAAAAAAAAAAAAAAAAAAAAAACAGGCGCAAACAGGTGTGAAAATTACAGAACCATTAGTTTGATAAGTCATGGCTGCAAAATGTTAACACGAATTATCTACAGGAGAATGGAAAACCTGGTATAAACTGACCTCGGGGAAGATCAGTTTGGATTCAGGAGGAACGTAGGAACCCGGGAGGCAATACTCACTTTACGTCTTATCTTAGAAGATAGATTAAGGAAAGGAAAACCTACATTTTTAGCTTTTGTAGATTTGGAGAAAGCATTTGACAATGTTGACTGGAATACACTCTTTCAAATTCTGAAGTCAGCAGGAGTAAAATATAGGGAAAGGAGAGTTATTTACAAGTTGTACAAAAGCCAGACTGCAGTTATTAGACACGATGGGCATGAAAGGGAAGCATCAGTTGGGATGGGAGTAAGACAGGGTTGTAGCCTTTCTCCAATGTTATTCAATTTGTACATCGAGCAGGCAGTGAAGGAAAGCAAGGAAAAATTTGGAATAGGGATTAAAGTTCAGGGGGAAGAAATAAAAACATTGCGTTTTGCTGATGACATTGTAATGCTATCAGAGACAGCACAGGACCTGGAAGAGCAGTTAAATGGAATGGACAGTGTGTTGAAGAGACCGTATAAAATTAACATTAACAAGAGCAAAACAAAAATAATGGAATGCGGTCTTAGGAAATCAGGCGATTCTGAAGGAATTAGATTAGGTAACGAAACAATGAAGGTGGTAGATGACTTTTGTTACTTGGGCAGTAAAATAACTTGCGATGGTCGCAGTACAGAGGATATAAAATGCAGAATGGCAATGGGAAGAAAAGCATTTTTGAAAAAGAGAAATTTGCTAACATCGAATATTAATTTAAGTGTAAGGAAGTCTTTTCTGAAGGCATTTGTGTGGAGTGTTGCCTTATACGGGAGTGAAACTTGGACGATAAGCAGTGCGGACAGGAAGAGAATAGAGGCTTTTGAAATGTGGTGCTACAGAAGAATGCTGAAGATTAGGTGGGTAGATCACATAACTAATGAAGAGGTACTGGACAGAATTGGTGAGAAAAGGAATTTTTGGCATACCCTGACTAAAAGAAGGGATCGCTTAGACATAGGGGAATCGTAAATTTAGCATTGGAGGGAAGTGTGTGGGGTAAAAATCGCAGAGGGAGACCAAGAGACGCGTATAGTAAGCAGATTCAAATGGATGTGGGTTGCCGTTCTTATGAAAAGGCTTGCTCAGGATAGAGTAGGGTGGAGAGGTGCATCTAACCAGTCTCCGGACTGAAGACCATAACAACAACAACACGTGTACTTGAAAAACTTTACTATCGAATTTCTCTGGAATTTTTTAGAGTTGCGTCGAATGGCCTTCGATGATTGTTATGTGATTTCTGAACTTCACGTACAATAAATATTTAAAAAATTCAAAAATCCGATACCCACGTGGTCTCCTTGTGAGCGCGAAGTTACGAGTAACCATGTAACACCGCGCTATACCTGTGACTCCTATACAGGTTGCGACGACTACAGTAACAACCGCGATCGGTGGAGAGTTTTTATAGAATCTTTCATCCTACTACGGAGTAAACTCTGTGGTTTACACATTATTTATGCTATGTAGATGGAAGGGACCGATGATCTAGATGTTTAGTCCCCTTAAAACCCGCAATAATCAACCAACTTAAGTTTGCTTGTCCCCTCCAAATGTTCAAAAAATGTTGAAATGTTTGTATAGCTTATGGGACTTAACTACGGGGTCATCAGTCCCTAAACTTACAAACTACTTATGAACTACTTACGAACTAGGACGGCACAAATATCCATGCCCGAGGGGGATTCGAACCCCCGACCGTAGTGGCCGTGCAGACCGTGACTGGAGCGCCTCAGTCCCCTCGGCCACCGCGGCCGGCTTGTCCCCTCCAACTCACTGTTTGTATACGATCAAGGATGTCACAGACGTTTTAGTGACTTACTGTGAGCACTCAAATTCAATAAGGCAGTTGAAAATTTGTGCCCAGACCGGGGGTCGAACCCCGGTCTTGTGTTTATTAGGCTGATTATCCACTAAATCGCCTGCGGCACGGTGAGCGCATCTTCTTAGCTACGTAGCGGACGGGACCTCGTACCACTATCAGTCTGTTCCTGTTCCAGACACAGTGAATGCCAGTTTATCTCTAATCTCTCTGGCCTTATCTTTGTGATCTTTACGCGAAATGTAAGTTAGCGGCAGTTGAATCGTTCTACAGTTAGCTTCAAATTCCGGCCCCCTAAATTTCCTCAACAGCGTTTTTAGAAAAGAACATCGCCTTCCCTCCAGATATTCCCATTTGAGTTCCCGAAACATCTCTGTTACAACACGCAGATTGATCGGACCTACCAGTAAGAAACTTAGCGGCCCGCCTCTGAATTGGTTCTATATCTTCCTTTAAACCGAACTGGTGGGGTTCCCAAACACTTGAGCAACAGTCAAGATGGGGCCGCACAAGCGTTTTATATGCGGTCCCCTTCACAGAAAAACCAGATCTTTCCAATAAATCGAAGTTAGCCACTAATGCTGTATTGAAAAAAATATCAGTGTGTTTCTCCTATTCATCTGCATCATTTTTCTAGATCCAGAGCTAGCTACCATTCGTCACACCAACTTCATCCTGTAGCCTACTACAATGACGCCATCTTCCTGTACACCAAAGCATCACCAGCAAACAGGCGCAGATTACAACTCACTCTTTCCGATTCATCATTCATATAAATAGAAAATAACGACGGTCCTATCACAATTCCGTGGAGCCTCTTGACGATACCTTAGCGTCTGATGAACACTCGCTGTCGAGGACAACGTACTGGGTTCTATTACCTTCGAAGTCTTTTAGCCACTCACGTGTTTATGAAGCTACTCCATATGCTCGTACCTTCGTTAGCAGTCTGTAGTGCGGTACCGTGTCAAACGCCTTTTGGAAACAGCGTAATACGCAGTCTGGCTATTGCCCTTCATCTGTGGCTCGCAACATCTCGTGTGAGAAAAATGCAAGGTAAATAACATAAGCGGTGCTTTCCAAAGTCGTTCTGATGCATCGACTGAAGATTTCCTATCTCAAGGAAATTTACTGTATTCGGTGTTCAAGAATTCGACAACAAACTTCCATTTATTATATTGGTCTGCAATTATGTGGGTCCGTCCTTTTACCTTTCTTATAAAAAGCAGTCACCCGCGATTTTTCAAGCCGCAGGTTCAAAGATTCGCGATATATGCAAGCTAAGTTAGAAAGCGAATGCCATGGATTTCTCTTTGTAAAATCGAATTGGTACGCCATCTGGAGCTGGCGACTTGTCGGCTTTCAAATCTCTCAGCTGTTTCTCTACAGGAGGGGTGTCTATTAATATGCCTCCATCTGGGAGCTCGTGCGATGATCCAGTGACCGTATGTTCGGACGATCCTCCTGCGTGAAATGGTATATTTAAAACTTCAGCTTTCTCTTTGCTTCTTACTGTCAGCAGCCCAGCATTATAACGAGTGCCTTGGACCCCATTATCGATTTTACATAGGATCACAATTTTCTTCCGGTTCTCAGAAAGATTTTTCGCTAAGGTATGATGGCGCTAGATATTTTAAGCATCTCGCATTGCTATTTTTATAGACGCGCTAATTTCTACTTGGTTTTTCGTGTCATCATTTTCTTGTTCTTTACCGAACCGAGGGTACAACCCCCTTTGCTTTCTCAGCATTTTCGAATACTAACCGTATATATTTTCCATCCTTGAGGCACTTTACGGACTGATTGTCCAACGCATTATTTATAGTGCTTTTAAGTTTTGTCCATAATTTCTCAACGTCAATCGACCCGGAACTAAGACACGTACATTCATTCTTTAAGTGGGACATTAACTATTGCTTATCAGCTCTTCCTAGTATAAGCACGCTCCTAGGAACTAACCTGACGCGCTCTCGACACACTTATTAAAGCCTACACTGATATCGCAGTGTCCTAGTCCATTAGATGCAAAGGATTGTGGTGTGACTGGAACAAACATCACATATGTATCACTCTTTGTAGTCGTTGACATCGCACACAACAGAACTTTATCTGTACTCATAGCTCAGACTGCTGGTTTTATCGAACGAGATTTGCTCCGCAAACACTGCACGCCGTTAAAAGATAAAAGCACGGAAGACTTTGACCTGGCTGCGGCCTGTGTACCTTTCGACGAAAGTTGGCCTTGTAGACGGAAATTTAACTGCCACAGTTTCTTGTACCTGGCCTTTAACAACTCCTACAATTGTATTTAATTATACCATAGATTCGGAATCTGCCAACGTGAGATATAATAACCTCTGAACTTTACAACATATGGTAAGATGTTTCATTCTGAAATCAGCAAACAAGATTTGTTTTTAATGCCGCAGAATAGTCTTTTCCCTATCAACCTACAAGGCAGCAGGCCCTGGGTCGTTTCTCGCGGTCAGATGGTGCCCGCCGTACTAGTGTTTCTCACCTCCGCCTTCACTGCCGTTGAGCTCTTCATCCGTATCCCTGGGCAAGAGTTCCGTCTCACATTGACGTTTCAAAACTTCCATGTCATATTACACAAGACTTCCCGTTGAAAATAGCGCCGGCCGCAGTGGCCGAGCGGTCTGCGGCGTTTCAGTCACGGTCTGCACGGCCGCTACGGTCGGGGGTTCGAATCCCCCCTCGGGCATGGATGTTTGTGCCGTCTTTAGTATAAGCTAGTTCATAAGTAGTTCATAAGTGGTGTGTAGGTTTAGGGACTGATGATCCCGTAGTTAAGTCCCATAAACTCTACAAACATTTAAACATTTTAAAAATAGCTGAATAGCCCCTCTGTAACTTGAGGGAAAATAGTTGGCGGGATCAAATCAAACACTGACCCCCTCCCCCAGTCCTGATTTGAAGTGCCCCCTTTGCCTAGTGAGCCGTGTTGCGGGCATCATTTCGGTTTGGAAGTGCGAGGGTCCATCGCTCCCTGAGCGGAGATCCCACATGCGCCAGACAGGTCCCCGCTAATCACTCTAATCAGCCAGGCATCTCGCATTTTGCTTTCGCCGCGGCCAACGGCCATAGTGACGTCACTGGTCCTTCCGCATGCAAAACACACACACACACACACACACACACATACCTATAGCAATAATAGCGTGTAGAATTTTAGAGAGCATTGAAAGGTTTCGCCAAATCTCTGTTCCGAATGCGAACACATTTTGTTAGCACCCACCTACATAGGCGGTAAGAGAAATCGGATCGAAAACGAAAGATTTAGATGTACCTTATATACGAAACTAGCTGAAAACCCGGCGTTGCCCGGGTATTTATTTATTTATTCCTGCCTGGAGTTAGTACTTCTCCTACCCTTCTCTCTCTGCCCATCTTCTTTTTTTTCTAAAAATATGTTATCTTTACCGGAGAACATATAAGAAATAACACTGTCTTGGATAATGTACAAAATTATAAGCGCATTATTCAAACAATGAAAGATAGAAGTCAAAACACAAATGACATATAAAATTCGCACGATCTCATATTTATTCAGTTATATGTGATACAATTGTATAATTTTTCAGGTATGCATTCATTTGTATAAGTGTTGCATGTCTGTAAAATTTCTTGGGATAACAATTGGTGTTAAAGAAGTGATAAATAGATTACTACTTGGTGCGTGATAGGGCGGTTTTCTATGAGCGTTACTGTTTTATGTGCTCATACCTCATGAACTACAGGTCGCACTGTGCTACAATTTCGGAGGCACATTTAACGATGTGTCTGTATATTGCCTATAAAATTTCCTGCGACTACAATTTGTAGTGTAGAAATTATAAATTGTAACGTCATACCGAATGCCGTAGTTTTACTCCATAAACAGCGGAAACGTAGTAAGCGAGAAACTTTTGCCCTTTCATCATTTTACTATGGTTGCCAGCGAGAAAAGGTTTGAAATTATTTTTAAAGTTTGTTGCAAGTCGCTAAGTACTCTCATTCTCATATAGTGTATTTGTAAAGTCTCAACGCATTATGGCAGTTTCTTGCAACTCCTATCGTTTACGGAGTTATATCTCTTGAACCATATGTCGTATGTGGTTCGTACTCCTACAGAAGATGTTATCTCACGTAAGGAATATGTGTACCAAATTTGGTTCAAATCTTTCGAGTGGTCACTACGGACATGGATATTTGTGCCGTCCTAGTTCGTAAGTAGTTCATAAGTAGTTTGCAAGTTTAGGGACTGATGACCCCGTAGTTAAATCCCATAGACTATACAAACATTTGAACATTTCTGTCCAGTGGTTTAGGAGAAAAAGAGCAGCATTGTCGCTTATGGCAGCAGTTTTCCGCGCATCTCATTGTTTATGACGTCATATGTCGTGAACGATATATCTTACGTGATTCTTACACTTACGGCGACCGTCCTCATGGATTGAAGCTTACGTGTACAAAATTTCATAAAGATTGGAACAAAACTGTAGATTTGTATGCAACACGTACAAATATACGGACACTCTGCTTTATATATTAGAAGATGAAACAAATAGATGATGATCCTTATGAACTGCTGATATCATTAGGAGAGCCAGTAATGAAAAAATTGTTCCACCTGGTATGCAAGATGTATGAGAAAAGGAAATACCCTCCGACTGCAAGAAAAAATATAGTGCAGATAAATAAAAAAATTACACAAGTATCATTTTACTAAGGCATAGCTGCAGAATACTGAAATTAATTATTTCCAAATGAATGGAAAAACTGATGTAATCCGCCCTTGTGGAAGATTTACAACAAATGTAAGAACACGCGTGGTAATGCATTACGACTTATTAGAAGACAGATTAAGGGAAGGCCAAACTACGTTTACAGTGTTGGTGGATTTGGAGAACGCTATTCACAATGTTGACTGGAATACTCTCTTTCATATTCTGAAAGCAACGGTAAAATGCAGGGAACGGTTGTTATTTAGAACTTTTACAAAAACCAGACAGCAGTTATTAGAGTCGAAGGGCATAAAAAGGGGCGCAGTGGTAGGGAAGGAAGTAAGATACGATGTTATTTCATCTGTACATTGAGCAACCTGTGAACTAATGCAATAAGAAATTTGGAGAAGGAATTAAAGTTCAGGCCGGAGAAATAAAAACTTTGCAGTTCGTCGATGACATAGTAATTCTGTCAGAGACAGCAAAGGACCTGCAAGAGCAATTAAACGGAATGGACAGTGTATTGAGAGGGCGTTATAAGATGAATAAAACCAAGAGCAAACAGGGGTAATGGAATGCAGTCTAAGAAAGTAAGAGAATGCTGAATGAATTAGATTTAAGTAATGAGAAAACAAAAGTAGTAAATGGGTTTTGTTATTTGGATACCAAAACTTATAATGGCCGAAGGAGATGTAAAATGCAGACTGGCTAAGGGAAGAAAAGAATTTCCGAAGAAGGGAAATTTGTTGATATCCAACATTAATTTAAATGCTAGGAAGTCCTTTCTGAAAACATTTATCTGGAGTGTAGCTTTGTACAGGAGTGAAACGTGGGCGATAAGGAGTTTAAACAAAGTTTTCGAAATGTGGTGCTACAGACGAATGATGAATATTAGATGGGTAGATCACGTAACTAATGAAGAGGTGCTCTACAGAATTGGGGAGGAAAGGAGTTTCTGGTATACCCTGACCAAGAGAAGGAATAGGTTGGTGGGACACATTCTGAGACATTAAGGAATCGTCAACTTAGCATTATAAAGAAGTGTGTTGAGTAAAAATTGTAGAGGGACGAATAAAGTACGCAAATTCAAAAGGATGTAGGTTGCCGTACGTACTGTCAAATGAAGAGGCTTGCACAGGACAGGGTAGCGTGAAGAGCTGCATCAAACCAGTCTGCGGACTGAAAAACTACAACAACATAGGATTTCAGGAAAAATTGCGTATACGCAATGGATAACATTTTAAATAGTACCTAGGCGTACTAGCTGTTGTTTTTATATTCAAATGTTCAAATGTTTGTAATTCTATAGGACCAAACTACGTTGGTCATCAGTCCCTAGTTTTATATTCAGCCTAGAACCACTTTCACAAGAATTTTTGACATGTGGTACAGACTTTAAGAATAAGTAAGCACAATATAAATGTATATTGGGTGTTAAAAAAATAAGCGCTGAATACTTTGACAGGTGGTAGTAGCCATCGAAACAAGAAAAATAAGTCGAATAAACGTGGCCTGCAAAGAGACTGTTTTTGAGATAAACACGTGTTTACAGGAAGCGCTGCACGACAATTGGTGTAGATATTATAGTCCAAGTATTCTGTGTGAGGCCCAATGTTAAATTTGTAAAAATTGTTACCTGGAAGAAAAGAGCGTATAGAACGAGGCCAAACAATTCCAAAATTTGGAAAAACTGTTTTTCTTAATTGAGTAAAAAAAACTATACTTCCGATCGAAAAGTGTTTAGTTAGAAAGTTTTAGGGCTTAAAGCACTGTTGTTGTGTTCTTCATTTCGGAGACTGGTTTTGTGCATCTCTCCAACCTACTCTATCCTGAGCAAGCCTCGTCATCTCCTCATAAGAACGGCAACCTACATCCATTTGAATCTGCTTACTGCGTTCATCTCTTGGTCTCCATCTGCGGTTTTTAACCCAAACACTTCCCTCCAATGCTAAATTCACGATTCCTTGATGTCTATGAATATGTCTCACAAATCAATCACTTCTTTAGTCAAGGTATGCCAGAAATTCCTATTCCCCCAATTCTGTTCAGTATCTCCTCATTAGTTACGCGATCAACCCACCTAATCTTTAGCATTCTTCTGTAGCACCACATACCAAATGCCTCTATCCTCTTCCTGTCCACACTGTTTATCGTCCAAGCTTCACTCCCATATAAGGCAACACTCCATACAAATGCTTTCAGAAAGGACTTCCTTAAACGTAAATTAATATTCTCTTTTTCAAAAACGTTTTTCTTCCCATTGCCATTCTGCATTTTATATACTCTGTACTGCGACCATCGTGTATTATTTTACTGCCCAAGTAACAAAATTCATCTACCACATTTATTACCTAATGTAATTGGCGCGGTGGAGTAGCCGAGCGGTCTAAAGCGTCTCGCTGCGGAGCGCACGGTTGCTCGCTGTGGAGGTTCGAGTCCTCCCTGGGGCATGGATGTGTGTGTTGTCCTTAGGTTAGTTTATCTAGGTTTAAGTAGCTTGTAAGCTACGGACTGATGACCACGCAGTTTGGTCCCATAGAATTACAAACATTTGAACATTTTTGAACCTAATCTAATCCTTCTGCATAGCCTGATTTTCTCAGACTGCATTCCATGACCCTCGTTTTGTTCTTGTTAATGTTCTTTTTATACGCACCTTAAAAGACTATCGATTGCTTTTTTATAATGATTGTTTTATTAGGTCTCTGAGGTACAAAGATTGTATGAAATAAAACTGGAAAATTTTAGAACAACAAAGTGTGTTTTTCAATGTGACCCTGTGTTTCTGTTGCACACAAATCTGTAGTTTTGTTCTAATATTGACGACATTTTGCACGCTTGAACTTAACAGCAAGAGCAAGGTCACTGGGTACATAAATGTTTGTATGGTACATTACAGAGGGTACCTTACAAAAAACTTTGCCAAGAGATAGATAAGTCGAAACGAACAGAGAGATGGGAGAGGAAGAGATGGATGCAGAGAGAGGAGGAAAGGGAGGGTGGACTACGAGAGTTTAGGATAAATAAAGACCTTGGCAACGCCTAGTTTACAGCTAGTAGAGAATAACGGGGGATAGGCGGGAAGATACGTCAGAGCACAGTTCCGGCGAAAGCACAAGTATTTTCGGGGCATGTTGTTGAACACTGGCCCTCCATCAGACGGACCCTACGATTTCCCATATAGAACCACGATGTAGTAACTTACGGCTGCAGTGGGACGCGGAATTTGAACTGTGAATCAGCGTAAAAGCGTCGACGGACCAGATGAGTCAGGTTGTTAACAGCGGGTCGCTGGCCACATCCGGAAGTGCAGTCCTCCCGGTGAATGGCTGATTGTAACGCGGGCGAAGGGCGCTGGGAACAGCCTTACTCACGCAGCCATTCACCTCGGCAGCGGTGCATTACGTCAACATACTGCCGATGACAATACTCCAGGACCTAGCTACCTCAAATGGTGCCCTAATTATTTTGCTATCAAGGGCAGATGTCCAATTACTTTCTGATGCTGTACCAAGCACGCCTCATCATTTTTGGCTTTGTATGTGTCGATTACGGCAGTACATTCAGCAATATATCAACGGACGTGTGGCAGTCACTTTTACCATCTCGCGATCTGCACGACAAGGTTGTCCGCTATCGATGATTCTTGTGGCCATTGCACTTGAGCCATTGCTCCATGGACTGCGATGACTCGGTTAACGATGAGGGCCCGGTCCTTTGTCTGTCGCGCTTATGCCGATGACCTGATGTTCTTGGCTCAATCAGGGGACGAAGTGCGGATAGCACTAGAATGGATTACTGTACAAAGTATGGAACTACTGCGGGCAGCTGTATCAATCTGACCAAGTCTGCCGCTATGGACATTGGCGGGGGTCTTCCAGAAGGGAGCGTGGCCCCGCTGCAATCAGTGGACAAGCTCAGGTGTTTAGGGATAACCTTCACGTGAGACATACGGCAAACCTCGGCAGTCAACTACAAAAGCCTTCTTCAAGTTCTACGAGCTAACATCCGAAGCAATCTACTACGGTCGTTAGACTTAATACGACGAGTTGCTTTCGTGAACACCCATCCGGCGTATAGGATACCGCACTTGGTCCAGATTCTGCCGAAGCCGAAGACGATGGCGAAAAGACTACTGGTTGCGTTCGGATATTTCGTGAGCGCCGGCTGTTATGAAACATTAACCCTCCCCCCTCGGGACGGAGGTCTTGGGCTTGTCAATGTACATGTCAGACCGTCTGCCCTTTATGTAAGTACAATGGTTAAGCTGTGGAAACAACGCCAGACCGGATTATCTGGGATTCTGAACGACGAACTTGCTCCTCTATCTCTAACGCCGCCCATTGCAGTAGCGCATATCTCTACCTAACTCTCACATATTAACACCTTTTTCATCAAATATCCATGAAGACTTACCCCATACAAGGACTCAAACGACACGTGATGTGTACCGCATAATGATGAGGAGCCACACCCGAAATTTGGTTGAGAGACATCCTACAATCAGATGGCCCTCGGTCTGGAGTTCTGTGCGTCATGCCCTCCTCGATACAGATGCTCGTGCTACCTGGTAACTGGTAGTAAACGGAAAATACATGACGGGACTTCGTCTACATGCAGTTAAGATGACGGACTCTCCACTTTCCCACAGTTTCACGAGTTAGACACGGATGAACACCGGCTGATGTGTGGACCTGCAGCGGAGGTGTGGCTGTTCATAAAGAAAATACTTGCCTTTCTTTGTCTCCATACGCTATTCCTGGATCCTTCCCACAGCTTGGGTGTGCCGGGTATGAGACGATAATTGTAATATGAATGAACCTATGTAACGGATGAAAACAATTTATTCGAGAAGACGTGCCCGGAACTCGCGTGAAGGAACAAGAATTCAGCTAACATCTATCCGCATATGGTCAGTGGGCAGTCACCATTTATGTTTGTTCTGCTGGTCTTATTTATGTTAACTACCAGAAGCTATTAATGCTGCACCTCATGTACAGATAATTTAATTCCAGTGGAAATCCTCACAAGAAGAGGAGATATTTTTATATATGTATATTTTTCATTGCTATATATACAAATAAAATGGCGAGCATAAAACAATAAATAAATAAAGTAAAATCCTCACCTGTATTTTTCCCACAAAAATAAAGCGGTCTGGAGCGCCACGCTATGTAGTTTTATGTTTTATGTTTTCTGGTCACAATCGTCTTTAATGTTCGTCAGTCAGTACACTTCTGGTTTCACACACTATTTCTCTTCGCCACCAGGGGCGGATCAAGGGTTAAAGTATGGGGGGTTATAGGTCACAGTTCGTGTTTTTCATCCCTTCCCCCACCCTACCTGAAAAATATACCTTTGCGATAAACTCAGTTTCAACGTATCATATATGTGTGTGATTTTAAAATTAATAATTTTAACCCTTTAATGCATTACTTTTTATTGTAAGCCATAAAAACTACCAGGATTAATGTACTTTGCATATATATTGAGAAAAATATTGAAAAAAAGATTTGTAAAAATCTTATACACTACTAGCAACAAACTATTCATAACAAGTCAGCTATGTAGTGCTTCCATAATGCAACTGTAAAATGTGATTGACTACTTTCACATGGAAAAGGAGGAATAATAAGGAAACGCACATATTAACAGTAACTCAATGCAATGCAGCTAACTGTCGAAATGATTCAGTTATCACTCTGCTATTTATAATTTGTAAGACGTGCTCCTAGCAAATTTAATACTATGTATATAGGCAGCTATAAATGAAATTGTTGTAAAATGTTGATACGTTTGAGAGATAATGGAAAATGAAGTATGTAGCTGATCAGCTACATTAAAGGGTTAAATTGATTTCTTCCATGATATGTGACACTTTAATGTGCTAATAATAGTTATAACAGCTAATAATTTGTAAATACCACAAAAATTGAAAGAAGGAAGGTTAGGGTTTAATGTCTTGTTGGCAAAAATGGCCATACTTTTTCAGTAAAATAATAAATAGCAATTGTGTTTGAAAAATATGTGCTCAAACCTTTGCAAACTACATGTGTGACGCAGTTAATGTAAGAATTGCAATAAAATCTTTGAAAACGTCATAATTTGCGCAGTGTGGAATCTAAGGATATTTCAACTAGCACAACAACTGGAATTTGGTTTGCAAACTGTAGCTACACGTTTTTATTAAGGAGAAGACTGCTGGTTATTTCAGTCGCCTATGCAGGACGGGTGGGAGGTGGGGGGAGAGTCGTTGGAATAAACGGACAATATGTACTGCGGTTAATGTAATGAAGAAAAATAAATGAAATTATTTAAAAATAAATGTTCCCGTAGTTTTTCGTACACGTTTCGTATGTAAAAACAAAAACGTTTCAGCAAAACAATAAATATATTTTTGGCCCGAGGGGAAGGGGTAAGTCATGCCCATCCCCTTGCATCTGCCAGTTCGCCACATTACGCAAATAAATAAAACAACAAACATAAAAGGCTAAAATTAGAGATTTCGTATTCACAGAACATGTTGATTAGTATGTTCTGAAGAAATGATTAGCCGCTTTCACCTCCGTTCAAGTAGCCTCACCATATTCCAAATATTTTCGATTGATGGCCAGGGCGAAAGGCTGACATCTCTGACACCAACGTGGCACGTATTCGAGCGGCAGTATAGGTCGTGCATTGTCTTCCTGAAAAATGACGTCCGGGGAGTCGTGCAGGCTAACAGTCACTTGCGTCAGACTGGTCATAGAGCCGTGGACAAAAAAAAAAAAATGTTCAAATGTTTGTAAAGCTTACGGGACTTAACTACGGGGTCATCAGTCCCTAAACTTACAAACTACTTATCAACTACCTAATCCTAAGGACGGCACAAATATCCATGCCCGAGGGGGGATTCGAACCCCCGACCGTAGTGGCCGTGTAGACCGTGACTGGAGCGCCTCAGTCCCCTCGGCCACCGCGGCCGACTCGCTGGACATATCGTAGCTGCGATTTGTGGCTGTACCTCGTAGCATCGCACACCATAACGCCTCGAGTTGGCGACGATTCTATTGTGCGACTGCAGTCGCTGTGGAACCGTTCTCCTTATCTGCTGCGATCTCTTAGCAACAAATAATACTGAGCTCATAACGAGCATCAAAACGGATACAGGTATTAGTGGACACAGAGCTGTCGTAGCGAGGTTGAATATCGAAAGTCCCCAAGTTATCAGAAATAAACGAAAAGTACATTTGTTCATGAAAGGAGATAGAAATACAATACATTACTTCTTGAAAGACAGTTTCCACTCGTTCCTAACACTAAACGTAAGTGTAGACAAGATGTGGTTCAAATTCAAAGAAGTGCTATCGATAGCAATTGACAGTGTTATACCAAATAAATTAATAAAAAAAGGAGGTGATTCCCCTTGGTACGGATCATGCAAGGATGGAAGGAGGAAAGCTTAAGGTTTAATGTCCCGTCGACAGCTTGGTCGTTAGAGACGGAGCTAACACTCGGAGTATTGGGTAAGGATGGGGAAGGAAAGTGGCCGTGCCCTTTGAAAGGAACCTTCCCGGTAGTTGCCTAAAGTGATTTAGGGATGGCCGGAGGTGGATTTGAACCACCATCCTCCCGAATACGAGTCCAGTGCGTTACCACTGCGCCACCTCGCTCGGTGATCACGCAAGGGTTTTGTTATTTTAGTTCCTGGGTATTGTGCAAACTCGGTACCATACCATTTTTATCGCATGTTTGTCATGAGTTTGTCAATCCGGTTTGATGAGTCGCCCCTCTGCAGCTGGCACTGGGACCGCTGGGGTGACTGTAGCAGCACGTCCTCATTTAATGCCTGTCAGCGTTGCGTAATTACATAAAATTACGTGTTAAATATTCATAAACAATAATGAAATCAGTATGCATCCACCCTCAATGTCGCGTTGCCGCGTTGGAGTAGCCGACCGGTCTAAAGCGACTCGCTGCGGAGCGCGCGGTTGCTCGCCGTGGAGGTTCGAGTCCTCCCTGGGGCACGGGTGTGTGTGTTTGTCCTTAGGTTAGTTTACCTAGGTTTAAGTAGTTTGTAAGCTACGGACTGATGGCCACGCAGTTTGGTCCGATAGATTTACAAACATTTGGACATTTTTGAACAATGTCGTGTTGAAATCACCCAAGCTCTGTAACATCATGATTAGTTTCCTGTTTTACTTTTTGCGAGGGTTATCGTAATTGACTCTGTCTTTAAAGTACCTTTGAATTATGTAAGCAATGTTTTTACCTACTTTCTGAATCGAAATATAGTATTTGTAAAACTCATGATAGTTCCCAAAAGAAAAAAAAAGAAAAAAAAAAAAAGAAAAATTCAGGATTAGAATGCATTTTTACTTTATAATATTACAATATACTGAAAAATAGCTGATCGATCACTTCTTCATACGGTATCGAACAGTGCAGTTAGCAATTGAGGAAAGAAAGATTAGTGTTTAACGCCCCGTCGACAGCGTTGTCATTAGAGGCGGAGCTTAAGCTCGGGCACAGACAAATATATGTTACTCTGTGGCTCGGGTTGATGGGGTAAGAATGGGGAAGGAAATCGGTCGTGCCCTTTTTGAAAGGAACCATCCTGGCATTAGCCTGGAGTGATTTAGGGAAATCACGGAAAGCCTAAATCAGGACGGACGGAGGTGGATTTGAACCACCGTCCTCCCGAATGCGAGTTCATTGTGTTACCACAGCGCCACCTCGCTCGGTAATTGAGGTCTTCTGGGTTGTTATGGGTTGTTATACGTACCTACCCCAGTTCGTGGGTCCATTGAGAGGGCAACATCTTTCTGACTCTCTCCCTCCCCCCCCCCCTTCTCTCTCTCTCTCTCTCTCTCTCTCTCTCTCTCTCTCTCTCTCTCTCTCTGTGTGTGTGTGTGTGTGTGTGTGTGTGTGTGTCTTTCTCTCTCTCTCCCTCGGACGCGCGCGTAACGTTTGCATTGGGAGATTTGCTAGGGGCAGTATTATTGTTTCTTGGTTACTTCGTTTATATTGTGGTAAGTGCTTTCGCTGGGTGGCTAGTAACTCCCGTGACTTCCCACTTAGTCGCTGGTTGTTCTTAGCGGCGTGGCTGCATGACTGGCTGCATGACGTCACCAACTGCTGTGGCTGTACCAGTGAGGTTCTAACTTCCTTGTGCTGTACGTACACGCGCTACGCAAGAGTAGGAGCTTTCAACCGAAACACCCCTCTCCCTGACGTAATGGCCCTTGTATCTGTACAACCAATGTGTTTTATTGTATTACAAGCTTAAACCCGCGGCTCCGCTCACGTGTTGCTTAATTATGATAGATAAGCTATCTATCAGAAGTTAGTCTACTATGAGACTGGTTTTGAAGGAACTGAAAAATATTCCTATCAGATTGCAGAAGTCTATGCACTTACCGTTTATCGGGAATGTAAGTAGTGCAGATCAAATCACGCGCAAAAATGCACTCGTTTCGAAGATCCAATCACGATATTAAACAATAATGATTGTAGTAATATCACAGATCGATCACTTGATGTAATGCGCGAAACGTCAAATCGATTTTTAAAGAGATGTATTAAAAGAAATTTCTTTTTTACTGCATTACTTATTTACTCTTATTTCCTTATTCGTATGCTTATCCTTGCAGAGAAAGAGCTGTAGCACGCATACACCAAAGATATGGCGTGTGGCATCACGTTTCGTTGTATGTAACCTCCTTGCTATAGAGTCGCAAACGTCATCGCTGGCCTTCAGTCCGAATTTCTTAATAATTTGATGATTTTCAACCACCATATCTGCCATCCCCTTATAGCTATCGTCATGGAACTGCTATGGTGTACAACGGGAGACTTCGGACAACAATAACACACAGACCATTTATTTGCGTTCTGTAGTTTTCACTGCAGAGTGAAATATTAACACACACACACACGTAGAATTTTATACACACCGATAACTTTTCATTCCAATATACTCATTATCAATCCTCAAGCAACGATTCAACCAATAAAACCATTTTCAAAGAGTAAATATAATTTTCAAAGAGTATTTATTGCACCGCATTTCGAGTTATATTCTTCAAATTACTAAATATCCATCAGATCGCTATAAAGCCGTGCCTAAAACCTTCCTCACGTATAAATCAGTAACTGTTACAAATATTTAAGTCTCTGCGTCTTGTCGTTTGGACATGATAAGCGTACACCGAACAGACATTCACATTTATATATATATAGCTATCCGATCGCCATAAAACCGTTCCTAAAGTCTCCCCGGGTAGACATTAGTAACTGTACAAATTTTTAGCTCTTTATGTCTTGTGGTTGAGACGTGATAAACGTACAACGAACAGACTTTCACATTGATAGATATACATTTTAAGGCTCTGGTGGAGTTTGAAGAGAAACAGTTTGTCTGGATGTGATTTGAGAGGCGTTCAGCAGTGCCATTTCACGATTCTGAGTGACTGTTCTTATCTGTACCTCCAGGTTACTCTCAGTGTCGTTTGGCGGTAGCCTGCGATATTTTAAATGTATCGTGACTGACTGGAAATATTTATAGTCTGTATTTCTTATTAAACTTGCCAGTTCTGTTGAATAGCAGCATTGGTCTTTCTATTTATTCCTTGCTGGCTATAAGGTGCCTGAAAGACGTGGTAGCAAGAGTTTTTGTCGGCCGCGGCGGCCGAGTGGTCTGCGGCGCGCCAGTCACGGTCTGCACGGTCGCTGCGGTCGGCGGTTCGAATCCCCCCTCGGGCATGGATGTTTGTGCCGTCTTTAGTATAAGCTACTTCATAAGTAGTTTGTAAGTTTAGGGACTGATGACCCCGTAGTTAAGTCCCATAAGCTCTACAAACATTTGAACATTTTTGTAGTAAGAGTTGTTTATGTGATCAGACAACTGATTGTAATATGAATGCATACCGACGGCTCATTGGAAAGAGTATGTGATTTCTGTTAACTATACATGTAATGATTCATCTCTAGGCAAAAACATAATTTCTGCAGACTCTATCCCAAGCTTTAAAATAATTGAGTCGGGATTGTAATTAAGTGTACATGTCATGGTTTTTTTTATCTCCTTTTATACGCTGGACGATAAGGCATCAGCTGCAGCCATCATCCCTTATATTTATTTCAGCTGTACGCGCTCATCCTGTTCCTGTGTGTTTTCTATCGTCATCTGCCCACTTCCCATTAGGCCGTTCTCTTACGCTGGCTTCCTCATCTCTTTGGACTCCAGCAAGGAACTTCCTTGTTCCCCTGCCATCCATCGTTTGACCACATGTCTCAAACACCTCCATTTAATTTTCGTTATCGTAACGATAAGTCAGTAGCGATTGCAGTCGGTTTCCTGGATAATTTGTGTGTTTTCCTGTGTCTTCCAGAAATTTCGAGCATGCTGCACGTTAATCCTTGTTGTTACACCCTAAGGTTTCCTTTTTCATAGGTACATAATTGTAATTCGCGCTGGGTATAAATCTTTCACTTCTAACACTGCCAATATTCGGTTTGAAAACTTTATTTAGCTTATCAGGGGAATACCAAAATATTTACACTCTACGGGTCGTTTGTTTTATTTTACTTTTGGAATTTCATTGTTTACATTTTCAACAGTGTTATTACTTCAGCTGTTAAACTACAGCAACACTACAACCAAGCCCCCACAATCGCGTAAGCGGCCGACTGCGAAAAGCGCCTCTGCGGCCATAGTGGTGGCGAACTTCCGCGCCAACTTTAAATTTGCGGAAGACTCTTTTGATTAGAGAGAGTATTCATTTGAGTTAAGTTGCGAAAACAACGTCTAATTGAAATATATAACTACAAAACAGCTTCAGACTCCTTGAATATACAACAACTATCGGTTGTGTGTAAATTTATTACACATACGGTGTAGAAATTGGTGCCGGCCGCGGTGGCCGAGGGGACTGAGGCGCGCTAGTCACGGTCTGCACGGTCACTACGGTCGGGGGTTCGAATCCCTCCTCGAGCATGGATATTTGTGCCGTCCTTAGTATTAGCTAGTTCATAAGTAGTTTGTATGTTTAGGGACTGATGACCCCGTAGTTAAGTCCCATAAGCTTAACAAACATTTGAATTTAGAAATTGGCCAACAGCTTTTCCACTTCCTAACGAAACCGAATTATAACATGTAGCTATTTAGCGTTCTAAGTGCAGCACGGAATTTATTGCCAGACACGATGATTATGAACCTTTTGTATAAACATTAATTTCGGAAGAGTTTCACATTTTACATCTTTCCTTTAGTGCTGCATTCTCCAATATTTAGATATTCCATAGCATCAAAAAATCAAACAGGGCTGTCTGAAATAGCTAATGTTAAAAATCGATTGTGAAAGTGAAATATGCCATCAGATACATAACTGAAAAATAGTTTCTTACCTTGTGAATACAGCAACCAGCCACTACCAAATTGTTTTAAGAACACGAAGTATGCCATAACTTTTTCTTAACTAGTGCATCTAACATTAGCATTAGGGTATCTAGCAAGAAAATTAGCATTTTAATGCTGTAAGCAAATACCTTACAGTAGCGTGAACTGCTCAAAAGTCAACTACCATTGTCATACGGTTCAACTTCACAAAGTGTATCTAGTGTGGCTATGTGTCATTGATATATGCAACTATACCCCTTTCAGTTCTTATACCTACATGTAGAGCAAATTACCTTTAAATTCTGCGTTACAAGTTGCTAATATTAATTTCATATACAAAAATTGGAACTGCAGTGAGGCAACTAATTTCGTTACCGCAATAGATATTTTACACAATCATAAAATGAAACTTTTTGAACTTCTTGTCCACCAGTACTGCCTAAAGTAGCTCCTCTTTAAGGGCTACCATTATTGTAAAAGCCTGTTATTTATTTCATTTAATCCTATATTGTCTTGACTAACAGCCTGTTAAGCAAGAGTCTATCTCTGAACACAAGTAGTAGGGCTACTAGTATTCCTGAGAAGTATAAATGGGAAGACAGAATTCATTCTTTTTATTCCATTCTAAATTGACTTATGCGGTTAAACGCTGAGCAGCACTTCACCATCGTGCTTCATGTACTTTGCAATAGCAAACAATACATATGTGACTATAAATTGTGTATACATCACGCAGTATACACGATTTATCTGCTAACAACACTGGTATTTACGTGACGTTTGCCACTATCATGGCGGCCGGCCGAAGGTTCAAATTATCCCGTGACAGCAGCGCCGTTAGTGAGTCTAACTATTTTTACAAGGTCTTTGATTACAACCTAGCTTTGAATGTGTGAATTCAGGGAGAGATATAAAAACTCCCCGGTTTCAAAGCTCGAAGTGTGTAAAGAAGGGACCAAACTGCTAAGGTGATCGGTCCCTAGACCTACACACTACTTCAACTAGCTTACGCTGAGGACAATACGCACACCCAAGCCCGACGTACCAACCTCTGGCAGGAGTGGCCGCGAGTATCTCATTACTTAGTTGGGGATTATGGTGCCATTCTGACAACGCACTTGAAGCATGTTTTCATAATATTAAAAGGTTTATTTGTGTAGAACCAGTTCCAGCAAATAAATCCTCTGTTTGATAACGGATCATCTGACATTACATACATCATTCTCAAACGTTAGAATACAACCTCTCATTATTTAAATACTAGATGACCCGGTGACTTCGTATCACTTATTCATCTTCAAGATTTCGTCAGTGACAGCATCTAACTGTGAGAGTTTCGGAACTATTTGGTCATTCCTTCTTTACCAACCCCAATTCTGCGCTCCACCTTTCGGTTCCTCCCCTAACCAAAGGCTTACTTGGAGGTACGTTCGGAATGCATGCTGCATAACAGCTCCTTCATTTGAAGCGCCGGCCGCGGTGGCCGGGGGGACTGAGGCGCGCCAGTCACGGTCTGCACGGCCACTACGGTCGGGGGTTCGAATCCCCCCCTCGGGCATGGATATTTGTGTCGTCCTTAGGATTAGCTAGTTCATAGGTAGTTTGTAAGTTTAGGGACTGAGGACCCCGTGGTTAAGTCCCATAAGCTTTACAAACATTTTTCATTTGAAGGGACAGTTGATAGATTAGGTTTCATGTTCCCAGCTGCTTTTATAAAGGATTTGTAGCGGAACTCGTTGGGGATTTTGTGGTGGCTGAAGCTCCATACCATGAGAGAGTACTCGTGATTCCCGCTGCCTCAATGTAGTCGGGGATAGAAGAACTACTGGAAAAATCTCATCAGCATGTTGTATGATTTTGAACTTCTGATACATTTTGACAAACCCCACTTTACTCCTGCGATACGCTGCGGATGTTGTGTCACAGTCTGTAAATGCATGTAGGAAAAACAAATGGGCGTTCCTGCTCCTCTTATTATACATTGCTTGTATCACTTCCACTTTGGGACGACAATGCCTTTCTTTTTTTTTTCTTTTTTTTTTTTTTTCTTTTTGCAACAAACCACAGGATGTCATGTGGTGCAGGCTGTGGCGGCTCGTCTGGCATATCAACGTGTGCCACAGTCACATTTAGTAGGCCTCCTTTCGTCACAATGTATGTTTCTAGTGGAATAGTTCGAGTTTTCCCGTTTCAGCTGATGTAAGCATTGTGCTTAATCTTGGTGTTTCTGAACTTCTTTGAACATGTGTGGACGAAGTGACACTTTGATGCCCCCCCCCCCCCCCCCCCATAGCGTGGAATGTATTCAGTCCTTTTGGGTAAAAACATTGAAATCCACATTAACAAAACCAATTTTTTTAATGTAGCTGGACTGTAAGCCATGTGTGGGCAATCACAGATAATTCCAGTTCTGGTGCTTCATAGTACGATGAGCTGAAACCCAGACTTGCTAGAAGATAAATCAAGTTCTTCGAGGCATATGTCAATATTGGTGACAAGACGGTTCGTGGCCTGATAACTGATGTGATGCCATGTCCAATAGCAACGCACTTTCTCCGTGATTACTCAGTTTTCTTGATTTTTTCCCAACATAACCTCCTCAAGAAAGTTTTGGGGGGATTGCGGGAGAGAATCTGCATCCTTAAAGAAGTAGTCTCTTGGCGGGTAATATTATAATTGTACACTTCATTTTGAATATCTTGTCTTATTATCTCAGCACTTTGTGGACAATCCTGAGTCACTCCTCTTTCTCATTCTTTTCAGTGTAATCATACGAGGCGCTGGTTAGCATTTTGTACCCAGTGTCCCTAAAACCCTAAATATGTTGGAGCCTGCGATCACTATTATGCGACCCCATGCTTCTTCAACTGTTCTGTTCTGATAGTTCTCCACTCAGGTTTCCTCCCAGTAATAACACCCATAATTTCGTTTACAGTGAACTGACAGTCACTATTCCCCTCCAGTAAGACACCAAACTCTTACATTGCGTTTGAAACGTAGTCTTCACACTTGGATGTTGAGAATCTCTGGTATAACGACCTCACAAAGTCCAACTGACATTCATCATAATACACAGCCTCCACGGCAACTAAACCATTGATCATGTCTAGCTCGAGAAGCATCCATACTCGTCACTTGTATGTCAGTTCTGTTGCGTCCTTTTGTGATAATAGTAACTGAAAATACCATCCCGCGTCTCTCCTTAGGCTTCCTTTGCTCACCGTCAACACTTAAAGTTGTTTGGATCTCAAAGTTTCAGGTTACGGTGCTTCAGAGGACGATGAGATTGCCTGTCTCTTTAAAGGAGCCTTGTGGATTGCGGTCTGGTGTAATATTTTCGACATTCAATATGAATCAGAAAGATGTCCAAACCTTCTAAAGATGAGCCATTGATATCTCCCCTTTCACTAATTGCTTTGATGAGTGATAGTATTCCTTTCTTGGCACTGTGGAAAAACCCGGTCCATCTATTGTTTCATCACATCAAAACACCGAGTATCCATTACGCACACTAAATTGTCAACATTTTCATAAAGAAATGAAAAAAATCACAGAAAGCCGACAAACAAACTTTTTTACGCTGGGCGAACGTTTGAAGTAAACTGAAGTAAGAGGTGGATGAGAACACTAATTCCACCCTCCAGTCCAGTTTCTTGGAACGAGTCAGTCACAGGCGTTCGATGTTCGTCATGGGGCTTCCCCATCGTTAACCCTCTCCCAGGCGTTAGATACCGGCGACCTTGACGGCGTGTCCACTGCAGGTGACAATAAATGAGCCTCGATTCTTCCACCTCAGAAAAACGAATATGTTGCATTGAATGCACTTTTTTTCATTTTGAATAACTATCAGTGCTTGTAAATACTTTCACTGTATGTTTCAAAATACTATCATAAAATCTACAATTACAAAAAGGAGTTCTGTTTCAATTGCAATTACCTAATTACTAGTGTTATGTGTTGTTATTTACCATGCTAACACGTTTCATAACAAGAAAACGTTACAGCCTCACAAAACACTCATTTTTAGAAGGACCTCGAAACTGAACGCACATCTGATAAATGATGTAACTTCTGATTGGTTGAAGATAAGGTAATAAATGTGCATATCAAATTGAAGGAAACTTAATGCTCTACAACTTTCTTTGTGACAAATTGTCTGAGAAACCATCGACTGAATCACTAGAAGTAAATGTTTGACAAAATTAGTGAGGTAAAAATGATTTTTTTCGAAATTGTCGATTTTCAATAACGTATATCTCGAAAACCGTTGGCAATTCGACGTATACGCATCGAAAAAATTGTATAGCAAATTCAATTATCTTTCAATTTTATTTGGCACATTTTCTTCCTAAAGCGGTCCGTTTTCGAGATATAAGCAAAAAACCAAAAAATTGTACCTTTTCACCCCCCGTCCCTGCTTTAGCTCACCCCCCAGGGGCGGGGACTTTTAGTATGTTCACCTCCTAACTACCCCTAACAAAGTCCTGAAGTCAAAAATTCTCGCATATTCCATGCACTCTACGCCCCTCTTTTGAGCACTCATTAGCTGGACTAATTTTACGCCTGCTGATTTCAGAATTTGAAAGAGTGTATTCCAATCAACAATGTCAAAAGCTTTTTCCAAATTTACAAAAGCTAGAAGTGTAGGTTTGCCTTTCCTTAATCTATCTTCTAACAAGGGGAGGCTGCAAATTGTGAAATTCAGATTCGATTCATACTGCGCATAATGAAAGCTCATGGCCAGAGGTGTAATTTGGCAAAGCACCAAGATGCACTTCTCAGCCGTTGTCGAGAAAATCGACAGTTAAAAATAAAAAAAGAAAAAGAAAAAGAAAAAAAAAGCAGCCGTTGCGGTGAAATACTCTCTACGATCTCGACGATTAGTAATATAGTAGAGAGGCGTAGCGTTGCGGTAAGCGCTCGCTTCGGTTATCCGAAGGTCGTCGGATCGAATCGAGCGGCATCCAACTTTTTTTTATTATTTGTTTTTTTGTAATTCAAATATATATATATATATATATATATATATATATATATATATATATATATATATATCGCACGAACCAGAGTGATAGTTATCATAGAGATATGGAAAGCAGAAAACAGCACGACATCGAGCACATCTGATGAACGATGCGTTTTTACAAGGACAATTGTTTTTTAAATTATCTGTTGAGAAACACACCTGATTGACATTCTGAAAAATTGTTCTATCGTTCGTCAGGTTTGACTTACACTATACGTATTCGTTTCGGAATATCGTTTATACTTCTTCCGTTAAATATACGTGGTAAACAGTATGAAGACAATTAATAACATTTGTGAAACACAACTTTGTTTGTGGAAAACATAATGATGTTCGAAGTCGCCAGTTGCATGTAATAAGTAGTTTGAAAGTCGTTTGTCGTGGAAAAACTGGCGACTTAGAACATAAAATGTTATTAATTGTCTTTATATATATATAGTGTGTGTGTTTGTGTGTGTACATTTGAATTACAAAAAACAAATAATAGAAAAAAAATTGCATGCCGCAAGATTCGATCCGGCGACCTTCGGATTACGAACCCGAGCGCTTACCGCTACACTACGCCTCTGTACAATATTAGTAATCGTAGAGAGTATTTCACCCCATCGGATTTTTTAAATTGTGGATTTTCTCGACAGCGGCTGAGAAAGGCATCTTGGTGCTTTGCCAAATTACACCCCTGACCATGAGCTTTCATTAGCGCAGTATGAATCGAATCTGAATTTCACAATTGGCGGTCTCCCTTTGTAAGATAAGCCGTAAAGTGGGGATTGCCACCCGTGTTCCTACATTTCTCCTGAATCCAAACTGATCTTCCCCGAGGTCGGCTTATACCAGCTTTTCCATCCTTCTGTAAATAATTCTGTTAAAATTTTGTAACCATGACTTATTAAACTGATGGTTCTGTAGTTTTCACACCTGTCTGCACCTGCTTTCTATGGATTGGGGATTATTACATTTTTCTTAAAGTTTGAAGGTATTTCCCCTATCTTACGCACCAGGTGAAAAAGTTTTTTCTTGGCTAGTTCTTCCAGAGACTTCAGTAGTTCTGAGGGAATGTCGTCCACTCCAGGGGCCTTGTTCCGACATCTTACGTGCTCTATCAAATTCTTCTCTCAGTATAGTATTTCCTATTTCATCTTCATCTACTTCCTCTTCCCTTCCTACAATATTGTCTGGAAGTTCATTTCCTTTGTAGAGCCTCTCTATATACTCTTTCCACCTTTCAGCTTTCCCTTCTTTGCTGAGAAATGGTTTTTCATCTGTTCTCTTTATGAATGATGAATATCGATAAATGCAAATGAATGTAGTGTAATTAAATAAGGCGATGCTGACAGACGTGTACAGTGAGTGTAGCCGTACAGAATGTTTTTAGAGTATGTTAGCAGCTCTGTTAGAGATAGAATTATCGCAGTCAACTGAGGTTGAATGGGATGTTGCATGATTTTGTAAACTTATCTTTAAAAGAAATTGTTTTTTTACTGTTGCATGTTTCGCGTGATTGTACGAGAATGTTAGCAGTGGAGCAAGTGAAATGGCGTAGACTGCTCTGGTCGGACCTACTGAGCCGCCGCAAAGAATAAATGAATCTCCCGCGGAACGCAGAAGCATATTCCAAGAAATTAAATAAATTTCTGTGAAGGGAAAAAAAGGGTTTTATATGTTTAAAATCAAACATGTTCCTCTGCACAAAGGTCTTCCGGATCTTTTGATTCGTCCAGGTAATAAACATCTTATAGTAGTTGTTGGCTTTCCTCTGTAAGACCAGCTGCAAAATAGACTGGCACTTTGAGATTCATTCGCTCCCAATAGGTTTCCAACAAAATACAAAGTTCCTGAGCTCTTCCCAAGGCGAATACCGGTATAAGAACTTACATTCGCGAAACATGCAACAGTAAAAAAAAAAAAAAAAAAAAAAAAAAAAAAAAAAAAAAAAAAAAACAATTTCTTTTAAAGATAAGTTTACAAAATCATGCAACATCCCATTCAACCTCAGTTGACTGCGATAATTCTCACTATCTCTAACAGAGTTGCTAACATACTCTAAAAACATTCTGTACGGCTACATGAGCTGGCAAATGTCATGGGACAGCGGAACACAGACGGCGGATGTGTGTCGCCTGCCACCACGGTCCCTGCGCTAGCTGCAGTTGTAGAGGGATCTCTGGCGCGTGGCTGTGGTTGTGTTGTACGCAGCGGTGTCGTGGCTGACGCCGTTGCAACGGTATATGGTGGTCGGTGCCCCACGGATGGGGATTTCCATGTCGGCTGTGATGCAGGTATTGGTAGTGACACTAAAGGCAACCACACCGCTATCAAGGCGAGACTGACAGCCGGTAGCATCAGTTCGTACATTCTTGCAAGACGCGGCATGGCATTAGGAACAGTAGCTCAGGGTATGGGGAGGGAGGGGGATGCAAATCGGGTTGTCTGCCTCGGACGGTACTTGCACTTGTGTAGTTTTATGATTTTTGCAAACGTCTCGGAGGAAAGAATAATAGGGGAAGGTTGTCGATATTGTACGACTTTTTTTATTCTGGTAGCCCATCCTAGATTATCTATCCCATTGTTTTGACCTTTTCGAGTATGCAACCCCCTTCGAAGTATATTCTGGCGGACCCCCCCCCCCCCCCCCCCGACATCACAATCGTTACGAACCGTAACAAAATTATGTTATCATATTAACTGACTGTACCGTCGGTTCTTGACAGAATATTTGATACCTTATGAATGAAATACACAAGATAACCGTGAGATATTCTGCAAATTAATTGGTTTACGAACCGGTTTTCGGCTGTTACGCCATCATCAGGTAAACATTACAAGTTTAAGTTTCAAAGATCTTAACTTGCTAGATATATTACTTTCAAAGGAGACTAGTGTTTTGGTTTATAACTAATCTGCGGGAAATATTACAATTCAAGTTGTGGTGTAAATTCCTGACATTGATAAAATATGTGATAATATAATAGATTATGGCGTTATTCTAAGAAATATAAAGTGAAACAATAGAAATTGGCTGAAAAATATTGATCAAAACGTATCTTATCTTAAACAGGTCTAATGTCTAGAAACATGGAAGCGTTGTGAATATATGTTAAAATTTTAACTGGTTAAATTAAACTTGACCAAAAAATTATATTAAACAGGTCCAATGTCTGGAACATGGGAGCATATGACAAAGATGAATGAAACATCTGTAAATATATGTTTCAAAAGTTTTAACTAGTTAAATTAAACTATGGTTATTAGTAAAATAAGACATTACAGTTTATGTCACATAAGCAGCCAAAACAGTTGTGATTACACAACAATTATGTTATCTCAAAGGAAACACATTTAGTCTTATTTATTCCGCTACAGTTTTTTTTTTTTTTTTTTTTTTTTTTTTTTTAAATTGTTGGACGAACTTTTGTGTGTATATTTTTCGGAATGGAACACGTCCTATTTTTACATGATTTCCACATAAAAATACACTTTGCTTAACGAGTGTTTCGGATATCATGCAAAATTCAGAAGCGGGTTCCAGACTATGGACAATTTGTAAAGAAGTAGCTCTTTATTTTAAAATATTTCAGAATTAATTATTGTGCCATGTGTAATGATGCTGTTCTTTATGAATCAAATTGTTTATGACTTCATATCTCATGAACTATATGTTGAACTGTCATATAGTATCGAAGGAACTGTCTGTGAATTGTCTTGCGAATACAAATTTACAGTGTAGATGTGATAACTTGTAACGGCATGCCAAATGTCGTAGATATTCATCATGATCATCGGAAGAGTAATAAGCGATAAACTTTTTTCATCTCATCATTTTGTTGGAGTTGTCAGCAAGAAAAAGTTTCTTAAAGATTTGAAATTATGTTCAAGGTTTATCGCAAGTTGCCAAGTTCTCAACTGGACTCCACTTCGGCGACTGCGTGACCCTAGCCTACCCCACTAAACCAACAGGAGAAAGAAGACATACACTTTAACGTGGAATCCGAGAGGTGAAGGTGAACTATGGGTTTAAATGTAGACAGAAAAAAAAATCCGACCGGGTTTCGAACCCGCGACCCTTCGGATTCCAGGCGAGCGCTTTACCACAAGAACCCCGGGCCGGACAGTTGATGAATAAAATCACTCTATCACGCGCCGCAAGATGCAGCAGTTTTCATTGTTTATGACGAGATATCGTATGAACTATGTATCGTAGGTGGTTTTTGCAACCATAGCAAATGATTCCTGACCTTAAAGAATATTTGTATCAAATTTGGTTGAAATCGGCACATTACTTTAGGAGCAGATGTAGAATATTATCACATTATGCGGCCGTTTTTCACGGATGTCATTGTTTATTGTCATTGTTTATGACGTCCTGGCGTATGTGTCGTAGGTGGTTGTTACCCCGACAGCGATTGTTGCTCAATAGAAAGGAACATGTGTACTAAGTTTGGTTGAAATCGCTCCACATACAGCCTCCGCAGTCCAATGGACAGTGTGCTAGATTGTCACGCAGGGCGCCCGGGTTCGATACCCGTTCGGGTTGGAGATTTTCTCCTCTCTGGGTGTTGTATCATCATCATCATAATCATCATAGACGCGCAAGTCGTCCGTGTGGAGTCACCTGAACACTTGCACCAGGCAGGTCGAACACGATCCCAGCTGAGGTCAAACTGCCAACATTGCCACACGGAAACATCGTGTCAGTGTAATTCAGGCGACAGCGTAGTGGCCTCACAACCGTAGAGTCTGTGGTTCGAATCCCACTGGGACAGATATTTTTTTCGTTTCCGAATTCAGTTATATAAAACATTTTGGGATCTTTAATTCCATGTGTTGCGTCAATTTTTGTTTATGTGTATGGAGATGAGCTCACGAGTCACGTAGTTAGTTTCTTGGAAAGCCATTAGTAGCAACGGGTATGTCTTTCCAATAACAGTGTCGTAGCTCTTCACAAACTGAAAAATCAAAGTCTAACGTCATCAACTAATAGTGAGGACAATAATGTGAAAAATATAACTTATGATTTTTTGATTGAAACCATCATTGTTAACAACCTATAAAATGTAGAAAATTATGGATAAACAAAAATATGTGCAATTTTCGTAAAAATTACCATTAGATATTAAAATTGTGTATTCGAACATAGCGAAAAGAAAAAAAATTGTCACGTCAGGAGCGACCCCAAGGTTTTAAGGCCACAACCCTACTATCTGAGCTACAGCGACAGATGCTACAACTCATATAATGATTGCTACTTACGCACACTTGCGAACTCCAAAGTCGATTTTATCGAGAATTTTTTATTTATTTATTTATTTATTTAGTTGGGGCGAATGGCTTTGGCTGATTGTTATTTGAGTTCTGAACTTCACGTACCATAAATATCAAAAAATTCTAAAATCCGGTACCCATGTGATCTCCTTGTTCGTGCTAGATGCAAAATTGTGTTAATAGCAATAATTTTTCCCCTTTTGTATACGAAGATTAATAAAAAATGCTTGATTATTTTGTCAAGTAGGCTCAACCACAGATATCGTGTAAAAACACTAAATATGACGCGTTTCAAGGGTCAAGCCCTCATCATCAGATAATCTGTACAAGAATCTGATGATGAGGGATTGACCCTTGAAACGCGTCATATTTAGTTCAAATGTTTGTAAGGTAAAGTATATGGGACTTAACTACGGGGCTATCAGTCCCTAAACTTACGAACTACTTATGAACTAACTAAGACTAAGGACGGCACAATTATCCATGCCTGAGGGGGGGATTCGAACCCCCGACCGTAGTGGCCGTGCAGACCGTGACTGGAGCGCCTCAGTCTCCTCGGCCACCGCGGCCGGCTCATATTTAGTGTTTTTACACGATATCTGTGGTTGAGCCTACTTGACAAAATAATTAAGTAATACAACCGCGACCTCACATCCATTATGGATATAATTAAGTCTAATAAAAATGCAAATGACATACACTCTCCTTGTAGGTGAACTAACAGAACTATTTTAAAAAATTCATAGTCAACTATTATTTGTTTATTGTACTTTAGAACGTTACCGATGGTCAGCAGGCAGACTCTTCTGATGATTGATAGTATCCGAAACCGGTAAAATTCTAAATACAATAACAGCTGATGGTTGACGATGCATTTTTTAAAGTATATTACGGCTCACATCTAAGTAAAAATCTTAACAGAACTGTTTCGACCTTCCGATCTGACGTAGTTCGCGCAGTTCAGAACTAGTTCATCAACTGAACTAAGTGAACTATTCCGGTCTTCAGATCCGAAGCAGTTTACGCAGTTATAAGTCAGAACTTCAGAAATATATAGTTTTAGGTCCTGGGGGTGGGCCGTATTCAGTATCACGGGAAGGGTTATTTCACCACGCATCTTATAATTTCCAGTAGATAGGGAAAGCAAGGAGCAAAAGAACTACAGTTCACCAAAGTCCACTAAAATGAACTATAACTCATTTCACGCACAATATTTCAATTAAATTACTTCCTTCACGAACAACGAATCCCTAATCACCACAGAGGAAATTCGTGAAAAGTTACCTTTTACTGCAACATTAGCCGGGTGCTGAATCTGATAACTTGGTGCGGATAATCCACTTCATCGGATAACATTCCTCCGTAACGAGATTAACGATATGCTTGGTGCTTATTTCGCTCCGCAAGGTAAAGTTTCGCAACTGTGTTTAAAGATTATCACAATAGTTGATTAAATAAAAAGAACGAACTCCGAAGGAATATCCATATATCGCAGGTTCTGAAAAAAGAAGTTCAGTTAAGAAGGAATGTTGAAAAGACAAAATTAGAAATAATCAGTTAATTATAATATGATGGGACATATTGAAATGAGCAATCAAAAACCTGAATTAATAAAAAAATGGGGTTGAATTACAATTAAAAGAAATATGTGGTCAAACACCGACAAGAAGCGTCCGATCAATATAACTGTGTACAGAGAAAAGGACGAAGTGCGCATCCGCTCTCTCTCTCTCTCTCTCTCGGAGAAAAAAATTGAGCATCGAAACAAAATGTGGGCAGAGGTACTCTTTGAACCGAAAAGGGATACGCTGGCGACAAGCGTTGCTGATAATTGTTTTCAAATGTTTGTATAGCTTATGGGACATAACTACGGGGTCATCTCTATCTCTATATATAAAAGTAAGTGTCCCGATTGACTGACTGACTGACTGATTGACTGACTGACTGACTGACTCATCATCGCCCAGCCCAAACCACTGTAGATGAAACTTGAAATTTGTGGAGGGTGTTGATCTTACTCTTTAGGCGTCATTTAAGAAGCGATTTTTCGATATTCCGTCCGTAAAGGGGTGAAATAGGGGGTGAAACGTTTTTTGAAAATACGTAGCTATTTAGGCAATTTTGAAGCTAGAACTACAAAATTTCAGATTTTAATTCAGGGTTCGAATTTAAAAGACACGTGTTTCGGCATTTTTTGAAATTCGACAAATATGTGGGTAAAATAGATGACGCAAAAAATTGATTTTCAAAAATATGTTGCTGTTAACGCAAATTTTAATCTTGGTCAGGATTAAAAATCCATGATTTTTAGTATTTTTGGAAATTCAACAAGTAAGAGGGTTAAAGAGAGGATCAAAAATTCTTTTTGAAAACACGTTGCTATTGATACAATTTTGAAGCTAGAGCTGCAAAAATTAATATTTGTGTAGTTGGTTGGACTTTAAAAAACACATGTTTCGGTATTTTTGGAAATTCAACCATCAACGGATTTAAATTGGAGAGGGGGTGTTTTTCGAAAACATGTTGCTATTTAGGCAATTTTGAAGTTAGAACTACAAATTTTCGGATTTGGATTCGGGGTTCGAATTTAAAAAACACGAGTTTCGGTGTTTTTGGAAATTCAACAAATAAGGTGGTAAAGGAGGGGATCAAACTTTTCGAAAAAACGTTGTTGTCAGGACGATTTTGAAGCTATAGCTACAAAAATTGGTATTTGTATGGTTCGTTATGATTTAAAGAAGTACGTGTTTCGGTATTTTTGGAAATTCAACCATCAAGGGGGTTAAATTGGAGAAGGGGTGTTTTTCGAAAATCTGTTGCTATTTAGGCAATTTTGAAGTTAAAATTACAAATTTTCTGATTTGGATTCGAGGTTCGAATTTAAAAGACATGTATTTCGGTATTTTCGGAAATTGGACTAATAAGGGGGTGAAATACAGAATGCAAAAATTGATTTTCAAAAATATGTTACTGTTAACTCAAATTTCGAGCTATAATTTCGAAACTTAAGATAAGGATTCTTCATCAGGGTTAAAAAGAAACAACTGGTGCAGACCAACCAGCATACGCATGCGAAGCAGCGGGGGTTCAGCTAGTCAGTCCCTAAACTTACAAACTACTTATCAACCAGCTTATCCTAAGGACGGCACAGATATCTAGCCCGAGGGGGGATTCGAACCCCCGACCGTAGTGGCCGTTCAGACCGTGACTGGAGCGCCTCAGTCCCCTCGGCCACCACGGCCGGCCGCTGGTAATTAATGCAGAAATATTTAATGTAATGCTACTGCTGAAATCCGCCACTAGCAGTCCAGGTATATATTTTCGTGGCTTTACTAAATCATTCCTGACAAATTAAATGATTTCTCTGAAAGGGTACTGCCTATTTCTTTCCCAGTCCTCAACAAAGCGATCCGAGTTATTGCGCCATCTCTGACGAACACACTATGGACGCCACGTTAAACCCTAACGTGGCATGCTTTTCCTTCGAGAGGCCTGGTAGGAGGCGCGGTGTATCTCTTAAGAACGCAGTTTTCCTGGGACGAGAACAGCTGTCGGTAAGAAACCGCGCGATGCGTCACTTCGCGGAAACCAAACGCTCGCCTACGGGGAAATCACTTTTCCGCGCATACTGACAATGGCTGGTCGGCTGTCAGAAAAAACGCCACCTATTATACATTACCGAGGCCTGTGTTGTCCGCCAACAGAAGCAAACGACTGCCGCTGTCTTGAGACTGGATGCACGCCAATATTGTGCACAGTGGTTTACAACGTTTCTAATCTATATCTATAAATGTGACTGTCTGTTCGGTGTACGTTTATCACGTCTGAACCACAAGGCATAAGGAACTAAAAAATTGTACAGTTACTAATGTCTACCCGGGGAAGGCTTTAGGCACGGTTTTATGGCGATTGGATACCCATTTATCTATATATATTAATGTGAATGTCTGTTCGGTGTACGCTTATCACGTCCGAACAGAGGTTTAAATATTTGTACAATTACTAATTTATACCTGAGGAAGGTTTTAGACACTGTTCTATAGCGATCTGATAGATATTTAGTAATTTCAAGAATATAACGCGAAATGCGGAACAATAATTACTCTTTGAAAATTATATTTATTCTTTGAAAATGGTTTTATTGGTTGCATTGTTGTTTGAGGGTTGATAATGATAAAAGGGTGGAGAATATTGGGATGGAAAATTATCGGTGTATATAAAATTCTACGTGTGTGTGTGTTAATATTTCGCTCTACAGCGAAAACTACAGAACGCAAACGAATGGTCTGTGTGTAATTGTTGTCCGAAGTCTCCCGTTGTACACCATAGCATTTCCATGCCGATAGCTATAAGGGGGTGGAAGATGTGGTGGTTGAATTTCGTCAAATCATAAAAAAATTCTGACTGAAGGCCAGCGATGACGTTTGCGATTCTATAGCAAGGAGGTTACATACACGAAACGTGATGCCACAGACCATATCTTTGGTCTATGCGTGTTACAATGTCTTCAGTTCTTTCTCTGTAAGGATAAGCATAAGAATAAGGAAATATAAGAATAAATAAATGAAGCAGTAAAAAAGAAATGTCTTTTAATACATCTCTTTAAAAAATGTAGATTTGACGTTTCGGGCATTACATCAAGTGATCGATCTGTGCATTATTACAATCATTATTGTTGAATGACGTGATTGCATTCTTCGAAACGATTGCATTTTTACGTGTGATCTGATCTACACTACTTACTTTCCAGATAATGTTGATTAAAAATGTTTGTTTCTAAATAAAGTATTGTATTTCATTCTATCCTTCAAAACCAGTCTCATAGCACGATAGTAGCTTATCTATCACAATCAACCAACACGCGAGCGGAGCCGCGGGTTTAAGCTAGTCTTTATATATGAAAGAAGAGTTTACGTATGTTTGTGTGTACGTATTGTATAAAAATCTACAATTTTCTTCCAATGTTTATGAAATTTTGCACACGTAAGCTCCAATCCATGAGGACGGTCACCGCAAGTGTTAGTATCACGAATAACACATTGTTCACGAGGTATGACGTCATAAACAATGAGATGCGCGAAAAACTGCTGCATCAAACGACAGTTTTGCACATTTCCTCCTATACCACTGGACCGATTTCAACCACATTTGCTGCACATATTCCTTACCGTGAGGCAACAATGATGTCTGTATAAGAACCACATATGACACTTGGTTCAGGAGATACAACGTCATAAACAATATAGTTGCAAGAAACTGCCAAATAATGCGACGAGACTTTATTCACACACTGAATGAGAAAGACAGTACTTAGCGACTTGCAACCAACTTTAAACATAATTTCAAACCTTTATTGACTTTTTCTTGCTGACAACCATAGCAAAATTATGAAAGGAAAAATGTTTCTCCCTTACTATTTTTCCGCTGTTCATGGACTAAAAGTACGGGATTTGGTATGACGTTACAATCTATAATTTCTACACTACAAATTGTAGCCACAGGAAATTTTACAGACAGTATACACCCGTATAGCTAACTGTACCATCGAAATTTGATCACTGTAGGACATGTAGTACATGAGAAATGAGCACATAAACAATAACGTTCATAGAAAACCGCCACATCACGCACCAAGTTTTAATCTATTACTTCTTTACTACTAATTTTATTCGCAACAGGTTTTACAGACATACAGCACTTATACAAATAAGTATATATCTGAAAAATTATGCAATTGTACAACATGTGTTTCAATAAATATGAGATCGTGCGAATTTTATATGCCATTTGTATTTCTATCGCTGTCTTTCTTTGTTTGGATACTACAAATATAATTTTCTACATTATGCAAGACAGCCTTATTTCTTATATGTTCTCCGATAAATGTAACATGTTTTTAGAGAAAAGAAGATGGGCAGAGAGAGAAGGGATAGGAGCAGTACTAACTCAAGGCAGGAATAAATAAATGCCGGCCGCGGTGGCCGAGGAGACTAAGGCGCTCCAGTCACGGTCTGCACGGCCACTACGGCCGGGGGTTCGAATCCCCCCTCGGGGATGGATATTTGTGCCGTCCTAGTTCGTAGTTTGTAAGTTTAGGGACTGATGATCCCGTAGTTAAGTCCCATAGACTATACAAACATTTGAACATTTTTTTAATAAATAAATACCCGGGTAACGCCGGGTTTTTAGCTAGCGTTATTTATAAGACAGTCTGAATATTCGGTTTCGCCCAGTGCTGGCCAAAATATTGGTTTCGGCGAGAAATCAGCCGAATCTTCGACTTAGCCGAAACTAGCTTTCGTGAACTTAACGGATGAAGTCGGGTCGCGTTCTGGATGGATTGAGTCCACAGTAACGCTTTACGTCAGCTGACGGCCCGACGGTTAAGGTTTAAGTCAGTCGCTTTTGTCGCACTGTGCTACTCGAGGTCAAAGAATGTGACGAGCTTTAAAATAGTATTCGCAAAACTGCGACAACATTCTACCACAGAAACACAAACAACAGAGGTTAAAAACACAACTTCTAACGTTTGAGCAGGCCGTAACAACATGCCACTTTCCCTCACAGTTTCTGGATCTCATTGCTAATCTGTTCTCCTTAGTTCACCTATTCTTCTCAACTCCAGGCCGTCTATTTTTGTGCGTTTGAAGAAGTAATGAATACATTTGCTTTAAGGAAGAAAAGGGAGCGAACTCGTAGTCCCAGTGAAAATGAAAACGGGCACACTAAAGAAATAAACCAAAGAATAGCAATAGGCAAATAACAGAAATATACATACTAATTAATTTTGCCAAATCTAAGAATTTAAATAATTTGTTACTGGAATGGGTATTATTTAAGAAGGTGTTGAACACAAAATGCAATGAAATGAATTTCAGAGAGCTGGTATAGTTTATTTATACTAATAAGGTGAGCGAACAATTTGCTCTTACGGATTTATTTATGGAATACCCCTCCAGTATTCCCCAACACACGGCTGACTGCGAGCGCTGGTTTAGTTGCATGAACAAAAGAAAAACAAAAAACAAAAATCGTCTTACTGTGGAAACCTCTAACGATTAATATTGAAGGTCCACCTTTGCAAGACTTCCAGTTTCAAAAAGCATTCAGTGTGTGGATTATGCAAAAAAAGAAGAAAAACCACTTATTCTACTATGCTGTAATATAATGCAATGCAAATAAATACAGTATTGTATCTGTATTTTGTAAGCTGTCAATTTTTTAACTTGTGTATTTTTTATATAGTGACTTAGTGCAATGTCGCAATTATTATTTTATACCCATTTTATAACAAGATGACCATCTTGTAAAATATATATGTGACCAGATGATGGTGACACAATTCACCGAAACCGGTCGTCTTTGAAAAAAGTATTAATGTGCGATCTTGGATTTTCATTTTGAAAACCATAAAACGATCAGATAGCCTCCAAACCCGACTATATCAGGTAATCTTAGTTATTTAGTTGGTGCACAGTTGGTGTTTACGAACCACTAGCGGCAATTTCCGTGCATTTATTCCAACTCCTCCTTCCTCTCTCTGTTCATTTCATTTTGATTTCCTTCAGCTCAATCCTAATCACGTGATCTGCTGAATAATATGTCCTGCAACAGTATAATTTGCCCGGAATATTAGGGAACTCTCTGCGAAATGTATTGTGAATGGAGCCGGTAGTAAAGACGTAATAAATTGTATTATTTTATACCGTCGTTTCGGCATATGCCATCTACAGATCTGTAATTAAGATGAAAGGTACAAGTGTTGGCTGTACTATAGAACGCCACAAAGTTTCAAATAGAAATTACTAATAAAAAGTTGATTTCTAAGTATTTACGTTATTGAATCACCTAAAAACCACTGTATTTGCAAACAAAAGTTCAGTGTCAAAAAAATAATTTCTACCAAGTAGAAGGCTTCAACTAAAGTCTTGTACAAAAATTATGAACATTTATATACAGCGTGTTCTACTCGACGTTTTCACCACAGATTTACCTGGAACTACAATAGATATTGAAAAACAACTTTCACGGTCATGAACACATGGCAGGGGGTAACATAAACAAATATTATTTTCAACACTGACTATTGTTTTTAAGGGGTACCCTATATTATTTATTACTCGATCAGTAGCATAAAAAATGACAAAAAGAATGGCGTTGGTTGCATTGCAATGCTTCAATTACAACCGGAGAAACTGCGAAGCGAAGTTGACATTTGAAACAGATGAAGAGCGCAGCTAGCCATCACCACCTAGAGACACAGCCTTACAACAGCACGTGCCACGTCACACTGCCCAGGCTGCGTCTAGATGCAAGGCCTCACAACACGTTCAGAACAGTGTGACGTGATACGGACGTGTTGTGAGGCCTTGTATCTAGACGCAGCCTGGGCAGTGTGGCGTGGCAGGGCTTAATTACAAAGATATTGGTATCAACTTTGTTTTTCTGATGGAACTATAGTAATGTTTCAAAGAGACGAACACAATGTCGTTTAATCCATAGAAATTCGATAAGTAGTTTCGGAGAAATTACTATATTTAGAACCCAGCATTTATCTGTTTTGAACATCAAGCCGATTGCTATCTTAGGCAGAAGAGCGTGTTGTCATATGGATGATGGGACGTTTCAGCTTGACCCAGCTAGGAGTCTAATTACAATTTCCTAATAGTTGAAAAAGTTTAATTTAGAACATACCATTCACACTTTGCTATATATGGTTGGACGACAGATCAATTGGAAGGCAAAGGGCTTGGCATCTAGAGATGATTCACCAGTTAACTACGGTAAATGTTCTGATTTCGTTTCTGCCACAAGCTCCACAGACAGTCAAAAGCTGTGGTTACAAATTGATGGATTTGTGAAACAGGTAAGTCAATGTCATTCCAATAACAATTTTGCACAATCGATGAATGTCATTCTCGTAGGACACCTTCTATCAGGATATCTTTGTGCGTATAACTTTTTTTTCATCCTCCATAAGTAATTAGAATATCTAACTTCTCTTTTTTTTCTGAAAGACTTTTTTTCCAAACTACCAAGCACTAGACACAGGTCAACTAGACAGAATAAAATACGACTTTAGATTAGCAACCATATCCTTGACAATTTCTGATCGTGCACTTATTGGATGTTTGATTCGATATCTCCTGATTTGAACCTGTCTCGTCTATCACACTCTCTGCCTGAGAAGCACCAATCAAGTGATTTTCAGAAACCTGAGGCATACTAATTGCAGAGTCTATAATTTTCGCATTCCCGTAATTACAGATTCCATAAAGACACTCGAGGTTGCCTGACAATGAGATTTTCCACGATCTTCTACATCCAATAACAGAGATAAACTCTGAAAGCAAGCTCTTCGTTACCGCTCGATGTTGTGTAGACACATCACTGCTGGACTTACACGCTTGTTCAACCAATCCTATCTCTAGATCGGATACTTGTCCAGGTAATTCTTTAAAAAATAGCGAATAAGGAGGAAACTTTGTTGGTTTGTAAAAAAAAATTTTCGGGATACCCGACAGTCGTAACACGCGAACTAACCAGGATAGAAGTTATTTATCCTGTTTGGCCCTTTTATATCTTCATCGCAGCCGTGCAACGATGTTTCCTGCTTGTCCGACGTGACGCATTTCCTTATTTGGGTATGAAGTCACGGACTTCCGAATTAGACAGCAATTGGTTTAATGTTCAAAACAGAAAAATCGGGGCTCTAACTAAATATTCTAATTTCTCCCAAACTCTTTATCAGATTTCGATGTGTGAAACGTCGTTCTATTGGTCTCTTTCAGATCTAAGATATTATCAGTAGAAACTACTGTAGATCCATTGCAAAGAGCGATATCGATCTATGTAATTAATATAGCTATGACAAGAGACTATAATCCGTTTAGTGAGGACTTTCTTACAACCCATCTGAGGGAAAGGAGAATTACGATATCTTAAACAGTTCGAAAAATATTTTATGTCCTTAGCTTAATTGAATCACGCTGTATATCAAAGTCTGTCCTAACACAGTTAGTACAGCAGAAGTAACAAATTGTAACATCATGGCGTATGGCGCAGATTTATTGCGTGAACAGCGGGAAAGTAATAAGCGATAAACTCCTTGCCTTCCATTATGTTGTTAGGGGTTATCTGCGACAAAATGTTGGGTAAAGGTTTGAAATTATCTGTAAAGTTTGCCGCAACTCTCTAAAGTCTCTATTCTTAATTAGTGGGTGAATAAAGTCCCGTTACTCACGCGTCCTATCGCGCGGCAGTTTTTCGCGCTTCACATTCTCTATGACGTTATAGCTCGTAAACTATCCGTAATAGGAGGTCGGTACCCTACAGATATTGTTGCATGATAGTTCGGAATATGTGTACCACGTTTGGTTGAAATTGGCGCATTAGCTGAAAATGTTGAACATTGTCGCATGGCGCGCCTTTTTTTTCGCGTATTTCAATGTTTTGAAGTACATATAGATAATAAAAATAATACCGGAATGCTGCTTTACCTGGTAGATGTGATTTCATGCTTATGAAGACAGCTTTCGGCTCTGTGGCCATAATCAGGCTATCTGCGGATGAAGATTTTGGCTTAAAATGAGTAAAACAGAGCTATTTACAATTTTGGTAGTATATTTTTTCGTGACTTGTTTGTCCATACTTACATCCATGTTGCATCGTGGAAGTAGAATTTTATTTCAGTAACTGCATATAATTGCAATCTAAATATTGTTTAGATCGTATTTATATTACTTCATGCTTGTCAGGTTATTAATATATTATTGCTATTCTGACATTTGTGATTGACACATCCTCGAGCGATGCTCTGTGGTTACAGTTTGTTTATTGCTTTGTATCGTGGAATCTGTGGTATGATTTATTATCTAGACATCTGTATTGAAATTTTAGATTTGAGGTAAAAACAGAGATATACGACTCAGTACCATAACATAAATCACACTACCATACCGCAGATTCCATGATACAAAGTAATAAACAAACTGTTACCATAGAGCATCGGTGGAAGATCTGTCAATCACAAACGTCAGAATAGCAATATTAGTAACCTGACAAGCATGAATTAATATAAATACCAAAGGTATTAAACATAAGGAGAGGCATTGAATTAAAATTTGAGCTGTTGCCGGGATTCTAACCCCAGACATCCTACTTACTAGGTAGGCGTTTTAGACCGCGTTAATTATTTTTATTTTTTAATATTTTTATTATTAACCATTATTAACCATTTTATTATGAACCACAGACATTGCCGTGGTGGGGTGGCTTGCGTGCCTCAACGATACAGATAGCCGTACCGTAGGTGCAACCACAGCGGAGGAGTATCTGTGGAGAGGCCAGACAAACGTGTGGTTCCTGAAGAGGGGCAGCAGCCTTTTCAGTAATTACAGGGGCAACAGTCTGGATGATTGACTGAGCTGGCCTTGTAACATCAGCTAATGTGGCTTTGCCACACAGCTACTGCGAACGGCTGAAAGCAAGGGGAAACTACAGCCGTTACCTTTCCCGAGGACATGCAGCTCTACTGTATGAACATATGATGATGGCATCCTCTCGGGTAAAATATTCCGGAGGTAAAATAGTCCCCCATTCGGATCTCCGGGCGGGGACTGCTCAGGAGGATGTGATCATCAGGATAGACAATACTGGCATTCTACGGGTCGGAGCGTGGAATGTTAGATCCCTTAATCGAGTAGGAAAATTAGAAAATTTAAAAAGGGAAATGGATAGGTTGAAGTTAGATATAGTGGGGATTAGTGAAGTTCGGTGGCAGGATGAACAGGATTTCTGGTCAGGTGAGTACAGGATTATAAGTACAAAATCAATTGGAGGTATCACAGGAGTAGGATTGATAATGAATAAGAAAATAGGAATGCGGGTAAACTACTATGACCAGTACAGTGATCGCATTATCATTGTCAAGATAGATACGAAGCCAACACCGACAACAGTAGTACAGGTTTATATGCCAACTAGCTCTGCCGATGATGAGGCAATGGAAGAAATATATGAGGAGCTAAAGGAAATTAGTCAGACAATTAAGGGAGAGGAAAACTTAATTGTTATGGGAGACTGGAATTCGGTAGTAGGACAAGGAAGGGAAGGGAAGATAGTAGGTGAATATGGTCTGGGCAAAAGGAATGAAAGAGGAAGCCGCCTGGTAGAATTTGGCACAGAACATAATTTAGTTATAACAAACACCTGGTTCAAGAATCACAAAAGAAGGTTGTATACGTGGAAGAGACCAGCAGACACCGGAAGATACCAGATAGATTTTATAATGGTAAGACATAGATTTCGGAACCAGGTTCTACAATGTAAGACGTACCCAGGGGCAGATATAGACTCTGACCATAACTTGTTGGTTATGAACTGTAGGCTGAAACTAAAGAAACTACAAAAAGGTAGGAAAATAAGGAGATGGGACCTGGATAAATTGAAGGAACCTGAGGTTCTTAAGAATTTCAGAGGGAGCTTTAGGCAACAATTGACAGAAACAGGGGAAAATAAAACAGTAGAGGAGGAATGGGTAAAATTGAGAGATGAAATAGTTAAGGTAGCAGAGGGCAAAATAGGTAGGAAGGAAAAACCTACAAAAAATCCTTGGATATCACAGGAGATACTAAATTTAATCGATGAAAGGAGAAAATATAAAAATGCAGTAAATGAAACAGGCAAAATGGAGTACAGACGACTAAAAAATGAGATTGACAGGAAGTGCAAAATGGCTAAGCACGAGTGGCTAGAAGGCAAATGTAAGGATGTAGAAGAATGTATAAATAGGGGAAAAATAGATACAGCCTACAGGAAAATAAAAGAAACATTTGGAGATGAGAAAAACAGCTCTATGAATATCAAGGACACTGATGGAAAACCAGTTCTCAGCAAAGAAGGGAAAGCTGAAAGGTGGAAGGAGTATATAGAGGGGCTCTACAAAGGAAATGAACTTCGAGACAATATTGTAGGAAGGGAAGAGGATGTGGATGGAGATGAAGTGGGAGATGCTGTACTGAGAGAGGAATTTGACAGAGCCCTGAAAGACCAAAGTCGAAACAAGGCCCCTGGAGTAGATGATAGTCCCTCAGAGCTACTGAAGTCTCTGGGAGAACCAGTCATGACAAAATTGTTTCACCTGGTGTGTAAGATGTATGAGACTGGTGAAATACCCTCAGACTTTAAGAAAAATGTTATAATCCCCATCCCTAAGAAAGCAGGTTCAGACAGGTGTGCAAAATACAGAACCATCAGTTTAATAAGTCATGGTTCCAAAATATTATATACAGAAGGATGGAAAAGCTGGTAGAAGCCGACCTCTGGGAAGATCAGTTTGGGTTCAGGAGAAATGTAGGAACACGGGAGGCAATACTCACTTTACGGCTTATCCTAGAAGATAGATTAAGAAAAGGCAAACCTACATTTCTAGCTTTTGTAGATTTGGAGAAGGCTTTTGACAATGTTGATTGGAATAAACTCTTTTAAGTTCTGAAGCAAGCAGGAGTAAAATATAGGGAGCGTAAGGTTATTTACAACTTGTACAAAAACCAGACAGCGGTTGTCAGAAGTCACGGTCTTCACGGCCACTACGGTCGGGGGTTCGAATCCCCCCTCGGGCATGGATATTTGTGCCGTCCTAGTTCGTAAGTAGTTCATAAGTAGTTTGTAAGTTTAGGGACTGATAACCCCGTAGTTAAGTCCCATAGACTGTACAAACATTTGAACATTTTTTTTGGTTGTCAGAGTTGAAGGGCATGAAAGGGATGCAGTGGTTGGAAAGGGAGTAAGACAGGGTTGTAGCCTTTCTCCAATGTTGTTCAATTTGTACATTGAGCGAGCTATAAAGGAAAGCAAGGAGAAATTTGGTGAAGGAATTAAAGTTCAGGGGGTAGAATTAAAAACATTGCGTTTTGCCGATGACATAGTAATTCTGTCAGATACAGCAAAGGACCAGGAAGAGAAATTGAACGGAATGGACAGTGTGCTGAAAGGTGCATATAAGATGAACATTAACAAGAGCAAAACTAGGGTAATGGAGTGCAGTCTGAGAAAATCAGGTGATGCTGAAGGAATTAGATTGGGAAACGAAGCAATAAAGGAGGTAGACGAGTTTTGTTACTTGGGCAGTAAAATAACAAATGATGGTCGCAGTACAGAGGATATAAAATGCAGAATGGCAATGGGTAGAAAAGCGTTCTTGAAAAAGAGAAATTTGTTAACATCGAATATTGATTTAAACCTAAGGAAGTCCTTTCTGAAGGCATTTGTATGGAGTGTTGCCTTGTATGGGAGTGAGACATGGACGATAAACAGTGCGGACAGGAAGAGGATAGAGGCTTTTGAAATTTGGTGCTACAGAAGAATGCTGAAGATTAGGTGGGTGGATCGCGTCACTAATGAGGAGGTACTGAACAGAATTGGGGAGAAAAGGAATTTCTGGCATACCTTGACTAAAAGAAGGGATAGATTGGTAGGACACATTCTTAGACATCAAGGAATTGTGAATTTAGCGTTGGAGGGAAGTGTATGGGGAAAAAATCGCAGGGGAAGACCAAGAGATGGATACAGTAAGCAGATTCAGACAGATGTAGGTTGTCGCTCTTATGTGGAGATGAAGAGGCTTGCTCAGGATAGGGTATTGTGGAGAGCTGCATCAAACCAGTCTCCGGACTGAAGACCACAACAACAACAACAACAACAACATGTTTTTTATTTATTGTTTTAGGCTCCCCATTTTATTTGTATATATAGCAATAAAAATAAATATATATAAATATCTCCTCCTCTTGTGAGGATTTCCAATGGAATTAAATTATCTGTACATGAAGTGCAGCATTAATAGCTTCTGGTAGTTAACATAAACAAGACCAGAAGAACAAACATAAATGGTGACTGCCCACCGACAATTTGCGGATAGATGTTAGCTGAATTCTTGTTCCCTCACGCGAGTTCCGGGCACGTCTTCTCGAATAAATTGTTTTCATCCGTTACATTGGTTCATTCTTCCAAGAGTCATATTGAAATTACTGTCTCATACCCGGCCACCCAAACTGTGGGGAGGATACAGGAAAACACTACCTAAGAAACTGGCATAGTGTTGTCGGTGTCTTGAATTGTGTAGTACAAACGTGAAGTGATCTTGGAGGAACGTTCAAAAATCAAGTACACTCTTTTCTCGATCGTGAAACATATAATATATAGATAGGCCTTTGATCCAGTTCACTGCATTTGTCTTTGTGCGTGGGAAAAAGCTCTCATCCTGAAATAGAAGTGACTGCGCTTCAATAGCGTGTGGAGCTGTATGACAATGAAAAGCAAAAGAATTTTCTTTATGTACAGCCGCACCTCCGCATCAGGTCCGCACATCAGCTGGTGTTCATCAGTGTCGAACTGAGGGCAAAGTGGAAACTCCGTCATCTTAACCGCATGTAGACGAAAGTCGCGTCATGTATTTTCCGTTGACTACCAGATACCAGGTAGCACGAGCATCTGTATCGAGGAGGGCATGATGCACAGAACGCCAGACATCGGGCCATCTGATTGTAGGATGTCGTCTCTCCACCAAATTCCGGGTGTGGCCCCTCATCATTATGCGGTACACATCACGTGTCGTTGGAGTCCGTGTACGGGGCAAGTCTTCATGGACGTAACTATATTCAATGAAAAACGTCTTAAAATGTCAGAGATAGGTAGAGCTATGCGGTACTGCAATTGGCGCCATTAGAGATAGAGGAGCAAGTTTGTCGATCAGAATCCCAGATAATCCGGTCTGGCGATGTACACAGCTTAACCATTGTACTTACAAAAAGGGAAGACGCTCTGATATGTACATTGACAAGCTCCGTCCCGAGGGGGGAGGGTTTATGTTTCATAACGGACTTTGAAGATAAGGCCGGCGCTCACGAAATATCCGAACACAGCCAGTAGTCTCTTCGCCATCGTCTTCGGCATCGGTAGAATCTGGACCAAGAGTGGTATCCCACACGCCAGATGGGTGTTCACGAAAGCAACTCGTTGTATTAAGTCTAACTGCCGTAGTAGATTCCTTCGGACGTTAGCTCATAGAACTTGAAGAAGGCATTTGTAGTTGACTGCCGAGGTTTGTCCTATGTCGCGCGTGAAGGTTATCCCTAAACACTTGAGCTTGTCCCCGGATGCAGCGGGGCCACGCTCCCTTCTAGGAAGACCCCCGCCAATGTTTATAGTGGCAGGCTTGGTCAGATTGATGCGGCTGCCCGCAGTAGTTCCATACTTGGTACAGTAATCCATTCTAATGCTATCCTCACTTCGTTCCCTGATTGAGCCAAGAACATCAAGTCATCGGCATATGCTCGACAGATAAAGGACCGGCCCCTCATCGTTATTCCAGACAGTCGAAATCGTAGTCCATGTAGCAATGGCTCAAGTGCAATGGCCAAAAGAATCATCGATAGCGGACAGCCTTGTCGTGCAGATCGCGAGATGGTAACGGTGCCTGCCACACGTCTATTGATCAGTACGCGTGAGGTGGCACATCGGAGAAGCCGCGGAACGGTGTGTGTGAAGGCGTGATGAAACGACATTCTTAGCAGCACTGCTTCAAGAAAGTCGTGACTCACTCTATCAAAAGCATGGTCCAGGACTGCGGACACTAAGACTCCACGAATGCGGCAAGTCTCTGCCAAGGCTATGATGTCACGATAATCACTTAGTGCTGTCTGAGTGTTACTTCAGCCACCAAGGCACGTTTGATCCGTAGAGACGACCTGGGGCAAGACACGCCGGAGTCTGGAAGCGAGGATCCTCGTAAAAATCTTGAAGTCGCAGTTCAGCATGGTTAATGGCCGATAATGTTCCACTCTCTGTCCCCTAGACTTCTTCGGGACCGGAATTATCAAGCCTTCGACAAATACAGTTGGGAGTGAGACGTCAGGTGTCATCAGTTATTTATACATTTCTATCCAGCGAGGAACCATTATGTCTTGAAAGGCGCGCTAGAACTCCAGCGGGAGGCCATCTGGACCCGGGGATTCCTCTGTTGCTCCCCTTTGGAGAGCGTCAGCGAGGTCATCAGCCGTAATCGTATGTGTAAGGGTCGCGCAGCCTCCCATAATGAGTTCCAGGCATGGAGTGGGGCACTTCTTCCATTGCTATAGCATCCTAAATCCACTTCTGTGTACAACTGGCGATAGTGGTCTTCGAAAGCAGTGGCGACGTCATTCTGAGATGTCAGTCGACGACCTTTTGGGGCATCAATAGCATGCACCAGCGCTCTCCTACACCGTTGCTTCTCTCGAATAATGTGATGCATGGAAGGAGGTTCTCCATCAACTCGATCTTGACATCTCGGACGTATCACTGTTTATTTATTCATCATCTTAAGTGCCTAGACACCTAGAATACGTGTGACTGTCCAAAGACTGCTTGTATTTTGCTCTTATAAAAGTACCTACTTGCTGTAGCGTAATTAGTACTTTTAAAAGCTGTTGTAAATTTGTAAAAGTCAATCTCTAACCTTAACAACCGTAATTATTGTAAATTGATTTTTTCGAAAGTGTCGCTAAGCCCTTCAAGTTTTCGGCATTCCTTTTCCTTATTGAACAGCATGTTTTTCCGTTACAATAATATCAGTTCTTATTTTACATCAAAGTCCTTACCTAGTTAAGCCACAAACTTTGGTAGAAGTGTTCTATTAAATTAAATTTCTCTTTTGGTGGCCTTTAATTTGCTTTCTCGCAAAATTTATTCTTTGATTCCACTTCCTCTTTCCGTTCCACGAATCCCGCAATGTCAATCTTAATCACATCCAAAGATCTAGGTCACAATCAAATTTCTGTAGAATTATTCAACATATTCTCAGTTCTAACGTACAAACTTTCCACGAGACGGAAAAGCTTCTGACTAGCATCAGCACGACTTAAGAAGCATCGATCGTGCGGAACTCAGCTCGCTCTTTTCTCTCATGACATCTCGCGAGCTATGAAGAGCAACAGGCAGACTGTATATTTCTCGGTTATGGAAAGGCGTTTGACACGGTACATCACTACAGACTGCTAACGAAGGTAGGAGCTTAGGAAATAAGTACCCAAATATGAGAGTGGCTCGAAGATTGCTTGAGTAATAGAACCCGGTATGTTGTCCTCGATGGCGAGTGTTCATCAGAGACTGGGGTGTCGTCAGGGGTGCCCCAGGAAAGTGAGGTACGACAGCTATTATTTTCTATATAAACGATCTGACGGACAGAGTGAGTTGCAATCTGAGGCTGTTTGCTGATGATGCTGTGGTGTACAGGAGGGTGTCGTCATTGAATGACTGTAGTAGGCTGCAGGATGACTTGGACCAAATTTCTAGGTGGTGCGAGAAATGGTAGCTAGCTGTAAATGTGGAAAAATGTAAGGTGATGCAGATGAGTAGCAGAAACAATCCCCTAATGTTCGAATACATCATTGGAAGAGTGCTGCTTGACAGAGTCCCGTCAATTAAATACCTAGACGTATCGCTGCTCAGAGATATAAAACGGAGCGAGCGTATAAAGACAGTCGCGGGGAAGGCGGATGGTCGACTTCGGTTTATTCGGAAATTTTGGGAAGGTGTGATTCGTCTGTCAATGAGACCGCATATAAAACGCTTGTACGGCCCCGTCGTATCGCTTAACTGTTTGAGATCCCCACCAGATCCGTTTAAGGAAAGACATAGAAGCAATTCAGGTTCGTAACTGGTAGGTTCGATCAGTGCGCGAGTGTTACCGGTATGCTTCAGGAACTCAACTGGGAGTCGCTGGAGGGGAGGTGACGTTCTCTTCGAGAAACACTGTTGAACAAATTTAGATGACCGGAATTTGAGGCGGACTGCAGAACGATTCTACTGCCGGCAATCTACATTTTTTATAAAGGCCACAAAGATCAGAGAGATTAGGGCTCCTGCAGATTCTACATCTACATCTACATGGGATACTCTGCAAATCACATTTAAGTGCCTGGCAGAGGGTTCATCGAACCACAATTATACTATTTATCTCCCATTCCATTCTCGAATAGCGCGCGGGAAGAAAGAACACCTGAATCTCTCTGTTCGAGCTCTGATTTCTATTATTTTATTCTGATGATCATTTCTACCTATGTAAGTGGGAGTCAACAATATATTTTTGCATTCGGAGGAGAATGTTGGCGATTGGAGTTTCGCAAGTAGCCCACGCCGCAGCGATAAGCGCCGTTGTTGTAATGATTCCCATCCCAGATCCTGTATCATTTCCGTACCGCTGTCTCCCCTGTATCGTGACAATACGAAACGAGCTGTCCTTCTTTGGACTCTTTCGATGTCCTCCGTCAAACCTACCTGATAAGGATCCCACACTGGGCTGCAATACTCAAAAAAAGGATGGACAAGTGTAGTGTATGCAGTTTCTTTAGTAGGTCTGTTGCATCTTTTAAGGGTTCTACCAATGAAACGCAGCCTCTGGTTCGCCTTTCCCACGACATTATCTACGTGTCCTTTGCAGTTTAAGTCTGAACTAATACTAAGTCGTAGATATTTTGCGGTGTTTACGGCCTTCACTTCTGATTGATTTATCTTGTAACCAAAGTTTAACGGATTTCTTTTAGTACTCATGTGAACGACTTCACACTTCTCATTATTTAGAGTCAATTGCCAATTTTTACACCATAGTGATATCTTATTCAGATCGTTCTGCAGATGTTTTTGATCTTCAGATGATTTTACTAGACGGTAAATGACGGCGTCATCTGCAAACAACCTAAGATGGCTACTTAGACTTTCTCCCAAATCGTTTATGTAAATAAGGAACTGATAAGCATACTCTTTGTTTTCGCTGTGTTTATTTTCATCCCATATTACACACAAGCATCATCTAGATCTTTCAGTGTGTTGTTCGCTGTCCGCGCACTGTCTGCCACTAATACCATGTCTTCAGCAAATCGATTTGCGAACCTTTGTCGATAGCACCCAACACTTCGTGTGAATAAAGAGCTAGTTGTGTTTCGCATGAACGATATTTTCTAAATCCGTGTTGACCTTGGGTCAATAGATCGTTCTGTTCGAGATAATTTATAATATTTGAATACAGGATATGTTCCAAAACCCTGCTGCAAATTGACGTCAATGAAATAGGCCTGTAGTTTAGTGGGTTAAAAAAATGTTTGTTAAGCTTATGGGACTTGACTACGGGGTCATCAGTCCCTAAACTTACAAACTACTTATCAACTACCTACAACTAAGGACGGCACAAATATCCATGCCCGAGGGGGGATTCGAACCCCCGACCGTAGTGGCCGTACAGACCGTGACTGAAGCGCCTCAGTCTCCTCGGCCACCGCGGCCGGCTTTAGTGGGTTACTCCTACTGCCTTTGTTGAATATAGGTGTGACCTGTGCAACTTTCCAATCTTTTGGTACAGATCCTTCTATGAGAGAGCGGTTGTATATGACTGTTAAGTAAGGAGCTATCGCTTCAGCATAATCAGATAGAAATCTAATGGGTATACAATCCGGACCAGAAGACTTGTTCTTGTTAAGTGATTTTAGTTGCTGCACTACTCCGATGATATCTACTTCTATGTTACTCATTACGGCATATGTTCGTAATTCGAAATCTGGAATATTGGTTTCGTTTTCTTTGGTGAATGAGTTTCTAAAAGCTAAGTTTAGTAACTCTGCTTTAGTAGCGCTGTCATCGGCAGGATCGCCATTACTATCACGTAGTGAAGGTATTGTTTGTGATTTGCCCCGAGCATATTTAACAAACATATGACCAAAATCTCTTTGGGTTTTCAGTCAAATTACGAGAAAGAGTTTCGTTGTGATAAATATTGTAGGCATCTCGCATTGAAATCCTCGCTAAATTTCGAGCTTCTGAGTACGATCGCAAATTGGGGATTTCGTGTTCGTTTAAATTTAGTATGCCTTTTCCTTTGCTTTTGCAACAGTGTCCTGACCTGTTTTGTGTACCAAGGGGGATCGCCTCCTTCTTTTATTAATTTATTAGGTATAAAACTTTCAATTGCTGTCGATACCACTTCTTTGAATTTGAGCCACATCTGGTCTAAACCTACGTTTAGTGTTAGAAACGAGTGGAAGGTGTCTTGCAAGAAGCAATGTATTTTGTTTCTATCTGCTTTCCTGAACAAATATACTTTGCGTTTATTTTTGGTAACTTTGGGATTTTCGATATTCAATTTCGCTACGACAGCTCTGTGTTCACTAATACCTGTATCCGTTTTGATGCTCGTTATGAGCTCAGGATTATTTGTTGCTAAGAGAGCAAGTGTGTTTTCACATCCATTTACAATTCTAGTTGGCTCATGAAATAATTGTTCGAAGTAATTCTCAGAGAATGCGTTGAGTACAATTTCGGACGATGTTTTATGCCTACCTCCTGATTTGAAAATATAATTTCGCCAACAGATCGAGGGTAAATTAAAATCACCACCTACTATTATCGTGTGAGTCTGGTACGTTTTTGTAATTAGACTCAGGTTTTCTTTGAACCTTTCTGCTATTGTATCGTCAGAGTCGGGAAGCCGGTAAAAGGAACCGATTATTAACTTCTTACGATTTTCGGGTACAACCTCTACCCATAATAGCTCGCAGGAACTATCAACTTCAACTTCGCTACATGAAATACTACTTTTGACGGCGACAAACACGCCCGCACCTATTTTGTTTAATCTATCCTTTCTGAACACCGATAGATCTTTTGAAAATACTTCTTCTGAACTTATTTCCGGCTTGAGCCAACTTTCGCTGTCTATAATGATGTGTGTTTCGGTGCTTTCATACAACCATTCGCTTTCCCTCGTTCTTTTTGGGAGTGGAACATAAAAGCGAGTATCCAGAAGTTGTACTGAGTGCCCTCCGGCACGCACCTTTGGGAGGATTGCGGAATGTGTATGTGTAGACAGTAATCAATAACAGCTGGAAAGAGGCTGTTTCTTGCTGGGTGTGTTATACATTCTTACACTTGGCTAATCTGTGCGTGGCGTTTGTCTTCACATGAAAACATGCCGTTGGACACGCACTTTGAGTCGCTGCTGGCTTATACGTCCGGCTACTTGACCGTTGTCACTGATACCAACGTCCGTGTAGTTCACCGATACCGTTTGTTTGCCATCAGATTACGGGCATTACGTTGCGACTTTTTGTTTTGGAGGTCAGCTGTCAGAGTTTTGCACGGTGATAAACATCTGCATTTTTTGCCTGAATTTCGTAATTTCCTCTTTCTGATTTTGATCATGCTTCACACATGCTAAGGCTCTGAAATTGTCTTCGAAATCTCTCCCAAATGTCACAGATAAATGAATGCACTTGCTTTAAAAATGTCTTTATAATTTGGCAGCTACAAACACTAGAAATTAGTTTCATATAGCAGTAAGTAACTTGACATTCAGGAAACCTTTCGTCGATATATTGTTTCTAGATATAACGGGTGGAATAGTAACTATTTTAGAGCATGCTAGTTCTGAGTCACTGGATAAAGCGTTCCATACAATACGTGTGCAATTTGTTACTCGTTCCAGAAATACAGCTGTAAGAATGTAAATTAAGCAAATTCTCACAAAACATCTTAAACAAAGGAACATTTCAGTTGGAAGTAAAAGTTCATATATCTTCAACGCACTTTCGGGTTCTCTTGACATATTCTAACCTTCGTTTCTTGAGTTTGCTTCGTACATTTCGCAATTCATCCCTTACCTCAGGCAACATTCTCCAAGCGAATAATCAAATATCATTCGGGCAGTTTCAACACGACTAATTGAACTCAAATTATGAAGATGACTTCCGCTTTACGGCTGATACACTCTGACTAAAATATTTTTTATTGATTTTAAGGTGTCTCCTTAAAAGAAGATAGTATTAATCAGTAGGGCTGTTTTCGTGATCTAGACGTGCACCATTCCGTTTTCTTCACTCGGCCCTGTAGCATCGGTCTGCAGTTCTGCCAACTGTGCTGCGGATGGTGAGCTCTGTCATCATCTTGCAGGCATTTCTGTCAGTCCTTACCACTTGAGATAGCCGCTCAAAACCGATCTCTTCCGATCCAAACCGACAGTCGGCGGTACCGACATGAGCCACCACCTGTAGCCAGCTGCTCTGCCTTTAATTAGAGTGGAGCTGATTAACTCGCATATGCTACGAATAGTTGTGAAGCCAACGCGCATGACATGCAGTTTCCGTCTATAGAGCTCGTACACCGTATCAAGAAAAAATTAGATATTAAATGGACGTTATCGCGTAAGCTGGCCGGTTCAAGAACAGGGCGTTGAACAACAAGCGGAGTAAACAGGTGATAAGGTTATCAGCGCAGCTGTCTCATACTTTGACCTGCCGCGGGTTACCTTACATCAGCACAATCCGCAACTACTCCAGCGGGTATTCTGAGCACTTGGCACTCAACTATTCCGCAGACTGTTCCACCGACACTTTCGTACTACATGTCAATAAGCAATGGGTTAGCCATCTTAACACCTTTAATGCATGAATTTTTATGGCACAGGGACATCAGATAAGGTAAATCTCGGAGTGTAAATTATTTCAATACCCATTCACTTGATCATTGTATCAATTTGTTTCACGACCAGTGTTACCGCTGATCAGCGGATTACATTGTTATTGTCTCGGTAAGACATCCTATGGCTGCGTTTTGACCTACACACTCTCTATCACAGAGTAGTGAAACATCAGTACCTACATTATTACAATCCCTTATTACTGATTTCAACATTGTTTTGTAGCTAACAAATTTAAAATATTTTGTAATATTGCCGTGTAAAAATTGTAAGATGTGGATCATATTTTCTTTTTTGTCAGAAATCTGAAGATGCTCTAACCGGGCGAAACGCGTCATTTCAGAAAAGTTTTTGCAACCAAGACATTATTTTATTCAAGATTTCGACTTAACACGGTTGCTGTACCACACCACGCAGAAATGGAATGGGAGGAATTTTAAAATTATTATGAACTACTAGCAACAAAAAGTTCATAGCTGGTTTAGATATTTTTAGAGCTTATGGGACTTAACTGTGGGGTCATCAGTCCCTAAACTTACAAACTACTTATGAGCTAGCTAATACTAAGGACGGCACAAATATCCATGCCCGAGGGGGGATTCAAACCCCCGACCGTAGCGGCCGTGCAGACTGTGACTGGCGCGCTGCAGACCGCTCGGCCACTGCATCCGGCTAGGACTAACTCAATGCAGCTAGCTGATTCAGTAGGACTATGCAATTTATAATTTCTAGGATGAGCTTCTTGCATGTGTAACACTATGTATAGAAGCAGCTACAAATGAGTTTGTGGTAAAGTTTTGATCAGTTTGAGAGATAATGGGAAAAATTATGTTGCTGATCAGCTTCACTATGCATTAAAGGGTTAACTGCACAATTTTTCATCACACCATGCGATTTATGGGTATATTCATGAAAAATGCAAAATCTTTGTCACAGGCGCCGACATATTTCCTATCACAGACCAAATTTACGATGATTTGTGACTTTTATAAATGTTGTTGGTGAGTAAATGGTGACTCTAACCATATTTTACGACCTCCGAACTAAAACTGCAGTTCATTCCCTACGTTAGGTGAAACTACAACTACACGTCAGACCTGATATTACGAGCGTAAGTACGGTAACTTGGAACCTGCAGATCTCGGTAACGAATAGTATTATGGAAAATAACTTTCAAGGCTTCCTGGGTCATCATCTAAAGAACATGTCGTAAAAGTGAGACGATTTACCATAAGTAGAAAGTATAGATGTGCCAATCCACAGAATTGAAGTTTTTTATATAAAAAATTATGATTTTTCTAGCGTATCGTGACAACGATTTTTGAAAACTGGAAATGGATTTTCTAGATAAACATCTAAGCAACGTAGATACAAAATAAGAATCATTTGCTACTTCGCAAGATACGAATCTTTAAAAATCGCATTTTTGACCAAATTGCTGTCACGTACTATCGTGCACGGACGGATATCTCGTGATCCAAATAATATATCAGTCTGCTGACAAAGTTAAATAAAATTTCAATGTGTTATCAAACTTCATACGCAGCATGTATGACCTAAAATCAATCATTCGAATAGTCTATGCAATGTGTTTTTACCTCTACAAACTCTACAATATGTTGCAATACTTGACTAAACTGTGATGAATAACGAAAATAAAATCACCTCTTCATCGAGCGAAGATATCAGCATGTAAGATGTACAAAAATCAAATCCCCCCTCGAAGTAGATATTTTCGTAATCGGATGGTGAGTATCCGAGCAGCGTGAACTCCGTCTTTCAGCACAATACGGAATTTTGTTACTTTTGTAGCGAAACATCACGGTTTTTCGATTTATCTTCGTAACTAAGAAAGATTTTGGAATTTCCGTTTCTACATAAATGTCTACAGGTTGCACTGCAAATATCTGAACAATTAGCTACAGATATTTGTTAAGATATTTACTACTCACAGTGTAAAAACAGCTGAAAATCAGGTTTTGTGATTTTTGTGCAGAAGTATGATACGTTTGACGTCTGGGTCTTGGTAACGGACAAATGAAAAAATTTAAAAAGTATTTTGAGAATATCCTCTCATGAACATACGGTAAAAATTTCAACGATTTGTAATAAATAGAAACTATCGAAGTGTTCATTCGCACAATTCGTGCTTTTAGTACCCAAAAAAATCATGGGTTTTCGTTATTTTCTCAGGAATTTCCTATGATTAAGCCGTACAAAGCCGATCATTGACCACATGTACTGTGTTAACGCCAACCGTTATGCACAACTTGAATTGGCTCAGGAACTGTGTTATATTTAAAGTTTTGACGTTGTAATACAGGACAGCTACAGTGTTGCCAATCTTCTAATACGCATATGTATGCTTACTAGGACGAGAGTATCCAGAACACTTTACCCCTTAACTCTGTTAATAAAGGAACACAATATATGGGCCCCTGCAGAATAGCGAATTCGCACGCGTCATTTACGAACATATGGTATACACAGACTTGTATTAGTGTGTATTTTTGTTGCAACAACATTATACGTTTCATGTAGTCGGGAGCTTAAGGAAGAAGGAAGTTGAAGTATAAAAGCATACAGTGGTGAAAATACAAACATATATTGGTACTGCTTTACAACCGCACGGAGTACGCTGCAATTATGCTAGAGCAACCTACAAGCTGTGTTACCACCACAATACAATTCAGAGCCGCACAGATGCTATGTCCCCAATCCACGGGAGCTTCTTGTCCATATGGCAGTCTTCTTCGGCGAGGCAGGAGTCGTCTTTAGGTTGCACTGCTTTCAAGATCTGGCGAAAAATAGTGCGGAGCGTGAACGCGTCGACTTAAGTAGATACGGTCAGCCAATGGAAGCCTGGCGTAGGAAAACTGCCACATGCAGTGTGCGACAGCCCTCTGTAAGAAGAAGGCAAGGGTTGTTCTTGTTTACTAGCCGTTTGTTCCGTAATTGTTTTCCTGCGAGTCGCCTGGCAAGTGGATTGCCCGGTGAACTGTCATGTGTGTTTGGTTGTCGGTCTTTCAGGGGCTTTGCACTGCCGGAAAACTTGCACTTTTTCCCCGCTTTGAAGTTTAAGCTGTCGGCACACGGAACGAGGCAGTTAACGGAAACGGAAACGGAAAATACGACGCTACGAGGCGCAGCTTCGTCAGCACATGGGACGAGCTGCTTGACGTGACTTGGCCTTTCAGGGCTCTCTACTCTAGCGACAGTTTTCAGCGCGCAACTGGCGTCTGCTGCAGCTCACTTGGAGCGCGAAGCACACACATCGAAGAGTATGTGTTTAAAGTGGATCCTACTGAATTAGCTCTTTTGGCATTATTGGCTATTGTCGAAGATGAGAGAAGAATATACTCAGAAGATTATGGGTACGGGAATGGAGTCAGCGGCGAAATAATGGCAGGAGAACCATTCATGACGATAACCGACATTCATATTTCAATGCCAATGTAATGTGGCGTCGAAACAAGATGAAATAAATAAATACACAAATATAAATGTAAGCAAAGAAAAAAGTATAAAAATTTTACGGGACTACCGCGGGAATTAAGAGGTTTTGGGCGGGGAAATTCTAAAAAAAAAAAAAAAAAAAAAAAAAAAAAAAATAGAAATAGCAATATTGACTTAAACTAAAAAATGGAGATTTTCGTCGCACTTGTTTGGAAGCATTTTTTTCTCTAAACAGACTCTATTCCCTCGGTTTAATTGGTTAACAAAGGAACATCGCAAAACGTAACTTCACTTTTACACTTTGCTAGTCTCTCGCGCCGTTTTTCAGCAACGTTCGTGATTGCACTTCATTATTACGAAAAAAAGCTCTCCTGACTCTACATCGTATTCAAGAACTTCAATAAACGAGCCGTTTTCAGGGTGATTTTGTGTCCTACATTGTCTGGAACTGCTATTTACATACAGTGAAACGTTATCATTGCATGGGTTATTTTTTTCGATGTTTCATCTCTATTTCAATATTGCTATTTCTCTTGTTTTTCTATTTATCATATAAGCACTGTTCTTCCAATGTGGCTTCAATTAAAACACACATTTGTTAGTCCACGTAGTAGCCGTGTTGCTAGAAGTAAACAATAAACCGAACTGAAGCAGGAAAGGTCGGAACATGACGTAGACAGTGTTCGTACTTCCTATTGGTCCGACTTAACGTGGCACGTTACCGAAATATCGCAGAACTTATTTTGCGTTTCACGGGAGAAAATGACTCCTCAACGGGAAAAAACAGGATGTGACGTCAGAAATCTCGGAGAGCGAGCACGTTAACGTTAGCTATCCCTTTCCGTGTGCCGACGGCTTTAACGTAAAATTGGCGGCGGTTAGAAATGGATTCTGCAAGGATCTGTGACTGTTAAAAACCTGACGTCGTGCATCAAGGTCAAAAATTGTCAGAAGTACGTGGTGAGTTTAGAGTGGACCGTACTACAGTTTCATGTTGAGATACCGATAGTCGTTTTCGTGGTGGGCGTATGAGCGTAGACGATAATCCAAGACCCGAAACACCAAATACATCAGCAGATGAATGATGTATGAAACTTATGAGTTTTGGAGAAAACTGCAGTGCGACTTCTGCGGAACCTTCTGAAGCCGCATGAATTCTCCGTCCCGCCCCCCTCTCCGTCATTAGTATTACTTATTCTGGTAAATTATATAAGGAAAATTTCTGTCAGATGGGTTCCATACCTTTTTTTTTAATTTATGGGATCAAACGTTTATGGTCATCGGTCCGTAGAGCTACAAACTACTTAAACTGATTTACACACTAAGAACAACATACACGTCCAGGCCCGAGGAAGGAATCGAACCTCCGACAGGAGCAGCTACGCATGGCCAGTCACGCACGGCACAGGTCCCACACTAATTGACCGCTGAAGAGAAGCAGAAACATTGCTGCCAGCCTCAAACAGCGATTCGACTGTGAAGGATTCTTGTGTCGAATTGTTGCTATTCTTGAATGTGGATTAGAGATTTCTAACCGGAATCACAGGCCAATTAGTAGACAGCTTCAGATTCTTCACGTCCAAAAAAGTATTGACATGCTCAATCAGAGCTAATCAAATTACAGGGTGTCCAGAAAAGAAAATAATAGTTACAAAAGCTGCTAACAGATGGCGCTGTAATCGCCATACGTAATGCCCAGTATAAATAGTGATCCGAAGCCCAGAGCGATCAGTTCCACTATTGAAACGTGAAAGGAGGTTAGCGTATCGAATGAAGAGATTAAAACCATGTACTCCATTGAACAACGCGTTCTTCTGGTGCTAGAGTACCACAGTTTAGAAGAGAGTCCTACGGCAACAAGGCGAAGTTTTCAAGCACGATTTAATGTTCCAAAAGGACCCGATGCGAAAACCATTCGTACGCTCTTCGCAAAATTTCAACGAACAGGCAGCGTAACTGCTGATATAGTGGGACATGTTGGCCACAAGCAAACCGCCGTTACGCCTGAAAATATCGCCACAGTTTCTGGAATTATTCAGCGAAATCCAATGTCATCCGTCCGTAGAATTGCATCTGAGACTGGTTTGAGGCGTTCCAGCACGCAGAAAATACTGAGAAAGAGCCTACACATGTTTCCATTCAAAATTCAAACGTACCAGGCCATACCCGTACGAGCTGTGCAACAAAGGGTTGCCTTTGCTAATCAGATGCTCACAATGATTGATTGTGAAGGATTTGATGTTGGCTGCATCTGGTTTACAGATGGAGCACACTTCCACCTGAATGGATACGTGAATAAGCAGAACTGGCGACTTTGGGGTTCCGAAAAGCCATATTGATGTGAAGCGAAACCCCTGTATTCTCCTAAAGTTACTGTGTGGGCTGCAGTATGCAGCAGAGGCATTGTTGGCCCTTTTTCGTTCGAGAAACGGTCACTGGTGCACGTTACGTTGCAATTCTGGAACAATTTGTCGCCACACAGCAAGCGTTAGAGGATCGACCAGATACTGAATGGTTTATGCAAGATGGACCCGACCACATCGGACCGAACAAGTGTTTCGCTTTCTTGAGGAATACTTCGGGAATCGAGTCATTGCTTTGGAATATCCCAAATTTATTGGTGCAGGCATGGATTCCCCTCCATATTCGCCGCATATTTGACTCCCTGTGACTTTTTTTTGTGGGGCACAGTGAAAGACATGGTCTCCCCGAAGCATCCCGCCACGCTGTACGAGCTTTAATCGGCGATCTCTGTGGCATGTGAATCCATTTCGGTTGAGACACTACGAAATGTGATGGCGAATTTCATTCTTCGTTTGCGCCACCTCTGTAGTGCCAATGGTGAACATTTTGAAAATATTGTGATGTGATTGTTTGCGAAGAGTGTTTTCATACGATTATTTCACTTATGTATGCTGATATGAGCTGTACAGCGTACAGCGCCATCTGTTAGCAGCTTTTGTAACTATCATTTCAAACTGCTGTATAAACTTCTTACAGCTTTCACAATAAACATACCGTTTACTGCATTCCCCTATCGATCTTTCTTTTCGAGATATTTAATTTTAAAATCAGGGAGCCCTTTTCTGGACGCCCTGTACGATTTCTCATTATGATCACTAAGAAAATATAGTGAAAGAGTTCTATGTGGTACTTGTGTGACAGCAGTGTTGTGAAAGTTGTGTCCAGGGAAATGCACAAAAGCAGTTGCTTGAGCGTGGGCCACTTATTTTGCACAACATTGCCCGCCCACATTTCAGCAATGGTGTGGCAAAAAAAAGTGCGCGAAAACGGACGGGAAGTGTTGACGCATTCTCTCTAAAGGTCGATCAGGACTCCACCAGACTTCTACTTGTTCCCCAAGTCGACAAATAGACGAGGTGTCTTGGCTGGAGTAACAGAAATTCTGAGTCGTTATTCACTCATGAAGAAGCAGGGAGAGTATACTGAAGGACTCGGAAAAAATGTGTAAGGGAAAAAAGTGTGCAGCATACAGGGTAAAGCGAAATTCGCACACTCGGGCTTCGCAGTGCGATTCCTCACTCGCCAGCAATAAAAAACACTCTGTAACAACATTTCGTCCAGCGCATATTTCCGGCAGTAAATGGACGTCGAAGACCGAGATGTGTGTCTTGCATACATCAGTGTGTTTCGGAAATACACAATTACACCGGCAAACTTCTAGGGGATGTAGAAGGTGTCTTGAGGAACAAAATTAGCATGGAAGGCCATGCCTGGAAACGTCCAACGACGCTACAGAGCGTCGAAGTTGCTAGAGGGGATGTCTAGCCTGTAACTTGGACTCACCGCAGCGACGTAGAATGGCGTTTACGAGCGTGAGTTTACGTGCTCATTTTGCTTCCCGAGACGCCTTCTACATCCTCTAGACGTTTGTTGTGGTAATTGTGTACTTCTGTAACACACTGCCGTATGGAACACACACACACGTCTCAGTTTTCGGCGTCCATTTACTGCCGCAAATACACGCAGGAAGAAATTTTGTGAGAGATTTTTTTGTAATGTTCACAGTTGGGCTGACCACTAGACCACTGGGAACACAGTGATCACCGCATCTGCAAGGACTACCTAAGCACGCCTCCCGTCAGACGCAAATTCCCAGCTCTACCCTGCCCACAGTGCTTAGGTAGTCCTTGCAGGTGCGGTGATCACTATGTCCCCAGTGGTGTAGGGGTCAGCTAACTGCCTAGAAAGCAGGAGACCCGCGTTCGAATCCCTGCTGGATACACATTTTCAGCTTTACCAAATCGCAGCTGATGTCATATATTCTGTGACTATGAAAGAATAAGAACGGCAGGATCAGAAGTGACGTCTGTCCTTTCGGAACAGACGCCACATGTATATAGATTTTTTTGTGTTGCTGGCATGTGAGGAACCGCGCTGCGAAGCACGAGTGCGTGAATTTCGCTTCACCCTGTATATTAAATGTCCGCCCTAATAAATAGTAAACTTACTTTTTTCCCATCTATCTCGTATTTACCTGAGTGCCCCTTATAAGTGCAGTAGACAGTAAATATAACAACTATATGTACTTCAATAACACTTTGACAACCGGCACACGCTAGATCCTTCCATGGGGCGCTATGGTGTGTGCCGCAGGCAGCTCCCGATAGCAGCATAACAAGAACGCCTGGTCTGTTATCTACCAGTTAGGCGTAAACCGTAGCTGCCGCTAAAATATTTGCGTCGACATAGATTGGATACCAGATAACATGTTATTAACTTAATGTAATAGTAGTGCATTTGTTCTCTCTATTTTGTACAGTATGGATACATTCAACGTTCATAATAAAAAGAGTTCGAATGGCAGTCCGGCATAATTTTTTAATTTCGTGATTCAGTGGTACAGTAGGTGTGTTTGAATATTTCTAATTCGGAAATAACTACTATTAATGTCACCCAATGATGTCTGAAAGGACACTATATATATATATATATATATATATATATATATATATATATATATATATATATATATAAAGTGAAAACTGCCATCGAAGCTTTGTTCATTACGGATGCACACCAGGGTCGGACTCATGGGACTCGACGAAATTCCGCGAGAATTGAGTGACAATGGGTGGCCGCGCGGCTGCTCCCCGTCAGATGTCCGAGTTACTACGTTTACATGCAACACATCTTCCGGAAGACGAAAACCGATTTTCGTAAACCGTTTATCGCTGTCGTGTTTACATGGCATAGTCTGAATCGGATTTCCTAGCCCACTTAATATGTCGGCTGAAAAATAGCTGATGCAGTACCTGATTTAGTCAGCATAATCGCTATTTTTCTTTATTTAAATACACCGATTTATGTTCACTCTAATGTTTATACTTTTATTTCCCATTAGAAAATATCACTCGTTCCATATGTGCAGAAAATTCTTAACAATAAAAGACAATATGACAAGCCAAGAACGCTTCAAAAACGGTTGCGTTTACATGGGCACAAAAATCGATTGTGGAAGAAGAAAACCGCTTTAGAGAAGCGGATTTCCAGAATCGATTTTGGAGTGTTTACATGACCAACCAAAAGCGGAATTGGGAAATCTGTTTACGAAATCCGGTTTTGGGAGCTCATGTAAACGGGGTTAGTGTTGCCTCGACTGAGATTATACAGGGTGGATAACCCAACACTTGCACCGCAAATATTGCCGAAACGGAAAGTGCGACTGATGTGCGGTTTTCACAGAATGGATTAGTAGTCAGGGCCTCGTATATTTAGCCAACAAGCAGATTGTGATATTACTTAGAAAGTGTATTTTTATGCAGACATACAGTTTTCAGATGGAACAATGGTTGCTTCTATCATGTAATGGAATTGTTGACACCAGCTGTGTACAAAGAATTTTGAATGACGTTTTTATCACGTTTAGTTTGAAAGCTGCAACCGTTCAAAGTTTCGGGGGCGGAGGCTGCGATAGCGTAGCTGACTGGCCGAGTGGCTAGCCCCTGGGGCACGGCCCACTGCCTCACGCAGCCTCCGCCCCCAAAACTTTGAATGGTTGTAGCTGCGAAACTAAACGTGATAAAAATGACGTTCAAATTTCTTTGTACACGGCTGGTATCAAAAATTCCAGTGCATGATAGAAACAACGATTGCTCCATTTGAAAAATTGTATGTTTGCATAAAAATTACACTTTCTAATTATTTTTACAATCTGTTTATTGGTTAACAATACAGATGCTTGACTACGAATACATTCTGTGAAAACCGCACATCAATCGCACTTTCCGTTTCCGCAATATTTGCGGTGCAAGTGTTAGGTGATTCACTCTGTATATCACGAAGATGACCTGCTACAGACGCGAAATTTAACCGACAGGAAGAAGATGCTGTGATATGCAAATGATCAGCTTTTCAGAGCATCCACACAAGGTTGGCGCCGGTGGCGACACCTACAACGTGTTGACATGAGGAAAGTTTCCAATCGATTTCTCATACACAAACAGCAGTTGACCAGCGTTGCCTGGTGAAACGGTGTTGTGATGCCTCGTTAATAAGGAGAAATGCGTACTATCACCTTTCAGACTTTGAAAAAGGTCGGATTGTAGCCTACCGCGATTGCGGTTTATCATATCGCGACATTGCTGCTCACGTTGGTCGCGATCCAATGACTGTTAGCAGAATATGGAATCGGTGGGTTCAGGAGGGCAATACGGAACGCCGTGTTGGATCCCAACGGCCTCGTATCACTAGCAGTCGAGATGACACATCTTATCCGCATGGCTGTAACGTATCGTGCAGCCATGTCTCGATCCCTGAGTCAACAGATGGGGAAGTTTGCAGGACAACAAACATCTGCACGAACAGTTCGACGACGTTTGCAGCAGCATGGACTATCAGCTCGGAGACCACGGCTGCGGTTACCCTTGACGCTGCATCACAGACGGGAGCGCCTGCGATGGTGTACTCAACGACGAACCTGGGTGCGCTAATGACAAAACGTCATTTTTTCGGATGAATCCAAGTTGTGTTTACAGCATCATGATGGTCGCATCCGTGTTTGGCGACATAGCGGTGAACGCACATTGGAAGCGTGTATTCGTCATCGCTATATTGGCGTATCACCGTCGTGATGTTATGGGGTGCCACTGGTTACACGTCTCTGTCATCTCTTGTTCGCATCGACGGCACTTTGAACAGTGGCCGTTACATTTCGGATGTGTTACGACCCGAGGCTCTACCCCCTGCGAAACCCTACATTTCAGCAGGATAATGCACGACCGCTTGTTGAAGGCCTGTACGGGTTTTTCTGGATACGGAATATGGTCGACTTCTGTCCTGGCCAGCACATTCTCCAGATCTCTCACCAATTGAAAACGCCAGTCACTACTCTTGATGAACTATGGTATCGTGTTGAAGCTGCATGGGCACTTGTACCTGTACACGCCAACCAAGCTGTGTTTGACTCAATGCCCCGGCGTATCAAGGCCGTAATTACGACCAGAGGTGGTTGTTCTGGGTCCTAGTTTCTCAGGAGCTATGCACCCAAACTGCGTGAAAATGTAATCACATGTCAGTTCCAGTATTATATATTTGTCCAATGAATACCCGTTTATGATCTGCACTTCTTCTTGATGTAGCAAATTTAATGATTAGTATATGTATGTATGTGTGTGTGTGTGTGTGTGTGTGTGTGTGTGTGTGTGTGTTGCCCTTGCTTAAGTTAGTTTAGGGAGTTTGTAAGTGTAGGGACTGAAGATCACTGCAGTTTGGTCCCATAGCTTCACAAACATCTGAACATTTTTGATAATGCTCAGTGGCATTATACCAGTATTATGTGGTTAAATAGAGAACTTGCGTTCGACAAGAGGGGAGCCACGGTAAGAGGGCGCTGCCACGGTAACCGCCGTGTCCCGGTGGTGTAGTGGTGAGCAGGGCTGCCTAGTAAGTTGGGGGACCCTGGTTCTAAATCCCACTCGCCACAAATTATCAACTTTCCCCATTGATTTATTTCAGTCCTCACTGGCCGGTAACGTCATTTTCCTGATGATGCCGTACCAACCGAAACCGGTTAGTAAAAACAATAAATTTGCAGAATATTTCACGTTTACCTGGTGCGTTTCATTCAAGCTGAATAAAGTATTCTGTTAAGAGCCAACGGAACAGTGAGTGTATTAGTTTCTGTGTTTATGTGTGATGCTGCAGGTTCACAGAAAGTCGGCTGCAGTGGTCGAGCGGTCTGCGACGCGCTATTCACTTTCTGCACGGTCACTACGGTCGGGGGTTCGACTCCCCCCTCGGGCATGGATATTTGTGCCGTCCTAAGTATTATCTAGTTCATAAGTAGTTTGTAAGTTTAGGGACTGATGACCCCGTAGTTAAGTCCCATAAGCTCGACAAACCCGTTTATTTATTTTTTTAAAATTTATTTATTTATTTTTCATAGAAGGGACAGACACTTAAATGGAACATAGGGTGTCCCATTTCAAATTTTCACTCCAAATATTTCTGGAGCAAAAACAGATATTAAAAACCTCTTTCACTGGTAGGAACGTATGGCAGGGGCTTATGAAAGGAAGTTGTATGAGACATTCTGAAACGTAAACAAATATTATTTTCAACACAAAGTTTTGCAGACAGCGCGTGATTGCGGGCAGAGTGGGGTTCACGCTTGAGTCTGGGGATGCCCGCTATCTGCGCGCTTCATTTGTTTCAAGCTTCAAATTCACTTCGCTATTTCTCGTGATGTAACTGACGTATTGCGATTAACTAACGTCATTGTTTTTGTAATTATTCATGCTAGTGGTTGCATGCGAAACAATATGGGGTACTTATTTTAAAATAACATAAGTTTGTGTCGAAAATAATAGTTGTTTACGTTTTACGATATCTCATACTACTTACTTTCATAAGCCCCTCCGATATATTCATGCCACTGAAAGTCGTTTATTAACCCTTTCATTTCCAGTGTTGCTCCTGGACAACAACGTATTAAAAGTTGATTTATACCGTATTTTGTGTATCGACCCTTAAAGTTGCAATTTTGTTGATGAAGAACATGCTTTCGGGTGTCGTAACCTCCACAGGGCGTCCAGAACGTTCAGCGTCACTTGTGCTCATATGGCCACTCCGAAAATTTTGAAACCACTTATAAACTGTTCTATTCGAAGGTGCAGAGTAACCATAATATTTATCAAGCTTCTCTTTAGTCTCCTAAAGAATTTTGCCTTTCATAAAGTAATGCTTAATCATCACACAAAATACTTTTTCGTCCATTCTTTGAGAATCACTCGACTTCCTTGATTCACACGAATGCCAATCACAATCAAATAGACCAATATGGCTGAAATTTGGTGTGCGTTCTTTCCAGAGATACCGCTAACTAAAGACGACCTCGATACGCGCCGCTGGTGTCATATCTCTGACTTTGCACGGACTTTTCAAACGCCCCTCATTCGTCCACGAATACAGAAGTGCCTTCTTCCATTAATGAAAGTCAGACAAAATACGCAAAGTACGTTATCCATTCGTACTATATGAAAAGGAAATTCAGTAAAAAGAAGTAGGATAGTTCTGGACACAGTCCACCGATATTGGAAAAATTTAATTTTTAATTCAGCTCCGACTGCATACAATATCCATCAAAAGTAACACAGTCCAAAATTTTGGACAGTATGGGGATAGAACAACCAACAGTCACTATTGTATATTGTGGTAGCCGTGTACCAGAGTACCAGAGCTTTACGTTACAACCATAAGGACAGAAGCAAAAACCGACAATTTGTTAAGTTCTGCCGGATTTTTTTCTACAATACACTCTTTCAAATTCTGAAGTCTGCAGGGGTACAATACAGGGAAAGAGGAGAATTATTCACAACTTGTACAAAAGCCAGACCGCAGTTATTACACTCGAAGGGCATGAAAGGAAAGCATTAGTTGGGAAGGGAGTAAGGCAGGGTTGTAGCCTTTCTCCGATGTTGTTCAATGTGTACATCGAGCAGGCGGTGAAGGAAAGCAAGGAAAAATTTGGAATAGGGATTAAAGTTGAGGGTGAAGAAATAAAAACATTGCGTTTTGCTGATGAGATTGTAATTCTGTCAGAGACAGCAAAGGACCTGGAAGAGCAGTTGAGTGGAATGGACAGTGTGTTGAAGAGAGCGTATAAAATGAACATTAACAAGAGCAAAACAAAGATAATGGAATGCAGTCTTAGAAAATCAGGTGATGCTGAAGGAATTAGATTAGGTAATGAAACAATGAAGGTGGTAGATGAATTTTGTTACTTGGGTAGTAAAATAACATATGACGGTCGCAGTACAAAGGATATAAAATGCAGAATGGCAATGGGAAGAAAAGCATTTTTGAAAAAGAGAAATTTGCTAACATCGAATTAATGTGTAAGGAAGTCTTTTCTGAAGGCATTTGTGTGGAGTGTTGCCTTGCACGGGAGTGAAACATGGACGATAAACAATGCGGACAGGAAGAGAATAGAGGGTTTTGAAATGTGGTGCTACAGAAGAATGCTGAAGACTAGGTGGGTAGATCGCATAACTAATGAAGAGGTACTGAACAGAATTGGTGTACCATGAGTAAAAGAAGGGATCGCTTGGTAGGACACATTCTTAGACATCGAGGAATCGTAAATTTAGCATTGGAGGGAAGTGTGTGGGGTAAAAGTCGCAGAGGGAGACCAAGAGACGCGTATAGTAAGCAGATTCAAGTGGATGTGGCTTGCCGTTCTTATGAGGAGATGAAGAGGCTTGCTCAGGATAGGGTAGAGTGGAGAGCTGCATCAAACCAGTCTCCGGACTGAAGACCATAACAACAAGTAAATGTATGCAAGGTGATTTTCGGTGTTATATATTTTAGCATTTCTCTCTCCTGTAAGTATAAATACACCAAAAATGCATACTTGTTTTAAGTAAGGAAGAACTTTGATGTGAAATACTTGTTTTTTTACTAGTCCTATGATTTTTGTGTACTGCGAAACATTCTACTTCTACTACTACTATTACTACCACCACGAATTCAGTATATATTAAAGCAAACCCTCCAGGGGGCCTCACGGTTCTTTCGTGAGTATGTGCGTGGCGAGCATGGGGCCCCGAGCTAATGCAGTCTTTCTTCCTTCTTTCCTCCTATCCTCGGTCCTTCCCCTCCCGAGCGGGGGACCGATAACCTTAGCAGTTCGGTCTTCCTATCCAAACAACCAACCAACCATATTAAACGAGGCCGTGTACTTGACACCAATTTGTAAAAAGTACAACTTCTAACTTGCATGTACAGACGACAATGATCTGGACTGCTTTGTATCAATGCTTCCGTGTAAAGTAATTTCGCTCAGCTTCCAGAGAGCGCATCGCTGGCGACAAGTTCATAAGCAAACTCGAGAACTTGTCGAGAAATTGCCTTAGCGTCGCACGTTTCTCGAGGGCGCTCACAGCCCATCTGTACAGTCGGCGTCATATAAGAAGGTGCTTCCACCCACAGAGTTGGAGCGATAGGGGAAGCGTGGAGGGTACACTTGCGCATAATAGTTCGCGATCGGGAGCGCTCACTTTAGTTCGCGACTCTGCCACGAACTAGTTCGTTCTTTTAGTTCGTCCGCTCCCAGTGACGGCTGAGCGGCGTGGTCTGCGCATGCAGGTGGAGGAAGAAGTTCCCCCACCTAGCTGCTTCATGCGCTTGCTGCTTGAGCCGCTAACGTTATCACGCAAACCAAAAGAAACACTTTGTGGATAATTCAAATGTTTGTAAATCTATCGGACCAAACTGCGTGGTCATCAGTCCGTAGCTTACAAACTACTTGAACCTAGGTAAACTAATCTAAGGACAACACACACACCCATGCCCCAGGGAGGACTCGAACCTCCACGGCGAGCAACCGCGCGCTCCGCAGCGAGACGCTTTAGACCGCTCGGCTACTCCACCGCGGCTTGTGGATAATTTCTCCCGTTTAAGTTTAGTGTTATCTCTATATCCTGGCATTATGGAATTTATTAGTGAGATATTGCAAAGTGCAGAATACTTCCAAACAGAAATCTTGTAGCACTGAACTATGTAATCTAGCAGGCAGACGCTCACCTCGAAATGGCTCTCATCAGCAGAAGGCAAACACGTGATTTTTAATTCTGCTGCGCGCCCTCTCGCTATTGTCAGTCGGTCTTCGGAAAAGAATTCAACGAACGAAGAAGCGAGATACGTTTGGCATAATAGTTCGCGACCGGTAAGGCATGTTTTAGTTCGCGACCGATCGCGCATATTTTAGTTCGCGACCGATCGCACATATTTTAGTACGCGGCTGGTGTCGCTCTTTTTAGTTAGTCCGCTCTTTTTGCCTTTTGCTACCGCTACTAAAAGAGCTCTTTCTTTTCTTATGAGAGCTTTTTTATATAATGATCATTGTTGCCCAAGCGTGTGCTATTACCGGTATTTTTGGCCAATTAGACATCAAATACTTAAGCAAATAAACCAGTTATTTACACGAATGGGTGATAAAATGGTATTCAACTACTTTGCATACAGATTACTCGTAGTAAATATTATTTAGACACTGCTGAATACCTTCGAAAAGACAATTTGTGGCAGTGAACTGTGAAACTACAGCTGAGTTGCATCTCAGCTCGAAATGACGATAACTGGCAGAAGGGAATCACGCAATTCTGCGCGCTCTCGCGTCCTCTCGTTGTTCCCCGCCAGTCTTCGCAAAAGGAGCGGACGAACTAACAAGGAAAATTACTTGGCCTCGAACAAACACATATACATCAAAATCGTACGAGATATAATATAAAGATCCCTTATTGCACTAGTGACACTCCCGCATCTGCAAAACTCTGCAGTCGTCCGTTAGAGGCCTCTGCGTGTGCCTTGCCACATTGCACTTTGACCTGTCGGTTCGCCAGTAGGGACGGTGCAGTGTGCCTCCGAAGTTGCGTTTTGTGTCATTTGTGTGGTGAAGCGTCAGATGGAGCGGCGATTGATAATCAATCCTGTTGTTGTTGTTGTTATTGGAGCTTTAGGGTGCTCAACATCGTGGTCATCAACGCCCAGATAATGAATCCTGCTAAAGTATTGCGATTGGTTGAAATGAAGTTACGAAGAACCATTCTTCGTGAAGATAGTACTAGTGTAGTAGATGAATCATGCGCATGCTTTCTCGTATCTGTTATGGTACAGATACTGTTGTATCACTAACACATAATGATGATAAAAGGGATGATAATGACGAAGAACTCATTGCTAGCGGTAGTGATACGGTAAGTGCGGGAAGAGGCGATGGAAGTAGTGGCAGTGAATACCAACAGTCTCCCGAGAAGAAGGTTAAAGTTGCAACTATCATCACGACTTTTGATGACATTACGCTAGAGAACATGTACGACTATTATTACATAAGTTATATAGTTCAGATATCTGCATTACGTATGGCGTCTACAATTACATCTACAGTGCTATCTAGAGCATGATTGCAAAGTTTTGCATAAAAACGACACCCACCAGCACACTGAGGTGTACGTAGAGATCCTGTAAGCAAACGTTCATACAGATATGTTTCTTCGAGCCCACATACTTTCCTTGTAAGAGGTGAGGGATGTGCGAACTAGTTCGCGTAGTTCGCCTGTGGGAGCCTTCTTCCGAACTAGTTCGTTCGCGAACTACACAAGACCAGTGGAGGGGAGGAGCTACGGCCTTGCCCTTGCCACGAGCTGCGTCTTGTCGCCGCTGTATGACTCGCTCCCGTATTCCAGACGCCCGTCGCGTCTGCTGACACTGACGCAGCAGATGCACGCTGTGAACAGGCGTGGAATACACGGCGACCTTCAGGTGAGCCAACAACAAGAAGTGTGATGGAGTGAGGTCAGCGGAATGAGCAGCCGGCGGTAGCGGTGGCGGTGCCTGGCGCGCTGTCCATTCGGTTGGCAGTCGCCGACGTGAAGTCGCTCCAGCAGAGCGAGGCAAAATAAGTCCGACCAAAGGCATTAATAGTGACTGAACGTACATGTGATGCCATCGTATAAGATTCAAAAATGAACCACATTATTATTAGTAGACAAAACATACAATACCATTAATTGAATTTTCCGTCGGTGCTTGACAGAACATGATTATAATACGAGGGTAAGTCAATTATTATCCGCAAAGTAGTTATAAAATTTTTATTGTAATAAAATACGAAACTTACAAGAACATCACTTTTCGACATAGTCTCCTCGCTTTTCAATGCACTTCGTCCATCGCTCTACAAGCTTCCTTATGCCCTCATAAAAGGTTTCCGGTTGAGCAGCGAGCCAGGAATGCACCGCTTCCTTCACTGCTTCGTCCGAGTCCAATCGACGGCCCCTTAATGCATGTTTGAGTGGACCAAACAAGTGATAGAAGCGGCAAGATCGGGACTATATGGAGGATGATCCAGTACTTCGAATTTGAGTTTCTGGAGCGTTTCAGCAGTGTGAACAGCAGTATGCGGACGGGCATTGTCGTGCAACAACACAACACCTTCTGACAGCAATCCTCGGCGTTTGCTTCGAATTGCAGGCTTTAGCCTGTCAGTAAGCATCTCACTGTAACGTACACTGTTTATTGTTGTGCCCCTTTCACCATAATGTCCCAGTACAGGACCTCGTGCATCCCAAAAAACCGTAAGCATCAGTTTTCCTGCTGACGGTTGGGTCTTGAACTTTTTCTTGCACGGCGAATTTGGATGTTTCCATTCCATACTCTGCCGTTTACTCTTCGCCTCGCAATGATGTTCAAAATGTTCAAATGTTTGTAACGCTTATGGGACATAACTACGGGGTCATCAGTCCCTAAACTTACTAACTACTTATGAACTACTTACGAACTAGGACGGCACAAATATCCATGCCCGAGGAGGGATTCGAACCCCCGACCGTAGTAGCCGTGCAGACCGTGACTGAAGCGCCTCAGTCCCCTCGGCCACCGCGGCCGGCTCGTAATGATGGATCCATGTTTCGTCACCAGTAATGATTCTGTCTAAGAAGTTGTCCCCTTCGTTACCACAGCGATCCAAATGTTTTTGCAGATGTCGATGCGCGTTTGCTTATGCAACTGTGTGAGTTTGTTTGGGACCCATCTTGCACAAACTTTACGAAACCCAAGTCTGTTGTGAACCATGACTAATTTGAATACGGTGAGCCACTTCATCAATAGTTAATCGTCTGTCTAAGAGAATCATTTCACGTGATCGCTCAATGGTTTCTTCATTTGTGGCGGTAAACGGTCGTCCGGCTCCTTCATCGTGCTTAACACTCGTGCGACCATTTCGGAATTTTTCAATCCACTCGTACACACTTCGTTGTGGCAAAACACTGCTCCCGTACTGTACTGAACGTCTTCTATGAATTTCGGCCCCTGATACACCTTCCGCCCACAAAAAACGTATCATTGAATGTTGCTCTTCTTTGGTGCAAATAGACAGCGGAGCAGCCATGATTAACAGCACGGCAGCGACAACGAAACTAACGGAGCAGCTTGAAAATTGCAAAGATATAACAACAAATAAACAAAGCATGCGTCACCAACGTAAAACGACAGTACTACCAACATAAACAAAAATATAACTAAATTTCAGATAATAATTGACTTACCCTCGTATCATCAGGTTCTCACACGGCAGTTCTCCAAGTTGTCCGGTCTTCTGCCGTCCTCTTCAGGATCGCATATTTTCCTCTTCCCTTTATATCATCTGTCATCTTGTATCGCCTTCTACCTTTCAGTCTTTCCCCGCAAACGAGGCCCAAAACATCTGTTAATATGCATTTCCTTCTCAACGAATCTCCCAACCAGCTCTTTTTCCTTTCTCTTATAACCTTCAACAGACATCTTCTCCCCCCAACAATTTCCAGCACTCTTTCATTGCGCACTCTTTCTGTCCAGTTTATCCTCTCCATTCTCCTCCACATCCACATCTAAAATGCTTCTAACCTTTTCTCATCCTCTCATCTCAGCGTCCATGTTTCTGCACCATGTAGTGCCACACTCCAGACGAAACATTTGCCAAGCCTTTTCCTTAGACCCTTATCTAATTTGCTACATAACAGTCCCCTCTTTCTATAGAATGCCTCCTTCGCTATGGCAATTCGAGTTTTCACTTCCTGGTGGCATCTCAAGTCTTGAGTTACTGTGCTTCCAAGATATTTAAATGCACTTACTTGACTAATAGTAGTTTATCCTATTTTAATATTGGCCACTCTGTGTCTTGTACTACATCTACATGGGATACTCTGCAAAACACATTTAAGTGCCTGGCAGGGGGTAAATCGATCCACCTATATACTACTTACTTATCTCCCATTCCATTCTTGAATAGCATGCGGGAAGAAAGAACACCTGAATCTCTCCGTCAGAACTCTGATTTTCCGTATTTTATTCTGATGATCATTTCTACCTATGTAAGTGGGAGTCAACAATATATCTTCGCATTCGGAGGAAAATGTTGGCGATTGTAGTTTCGTAAGTAGCCCACGCCGCGGCAATAAGCGCCGTTGTTATAATGATTCCCATCCCAGATCTTGTATCATTTCCGTAACGCTGTCTCCCCTGTATCGTGACAATACGAAACGAGCTACCATTCTTTGGATCCTTTCGATGTCCTCCGTCAAACCCACCTGATAAGGATCCCACACTGGGCAGCAATACTCCAAAAAAGGACGGACAAGCGTAGTGTATGCAGTTTCTTTAGTAGTTCTGTTGCATCTTTTAAGGGTTCTACCAATGAAACGCAGCCTCTGGTTCGCCTTTCCCACGACATTATCTACGTGTTCTTTCCCGATAGGTCTGAAGTAGTACTAATTCGTAGGTATTTTGTGGAGTTTACGGCCTTCACTTTTGATTGATTTAGCTTGTAAACAAAGTTTAACGGATTACTTTTCGTATTCATGTGAACGACTTCACACTTCTCATTATTTAGAGTCAATTGCCAATTTTTACACCATAGTGATATCTTATTCATATAGTTCTGCAGTTGGTTTTGATCTTCAGATGATTTTACTAGACGGTAAATGACGGGGTTGTAAATGTTTGTATCGTCTATGGGACTTAACTACGGGGTCATCAGTCCCTAAACTTACAAACTACTTATGAACTTCTTACGAACTAGGACGGCACAAATATCCATGCCCGAGGGGGGATTCGAACCCCCGACCGTAGTGGCCGTGCAGACCGTGACTGGAGCGCCTTAGTCTCCTCGGCCACAAATGACGGGGTCATCTGCGAACAACCTAAGAGAGCTACTTAGACTTTCTCCCATATCGTTTATGTAAATACGGAACTGATGAGCATACTCTTTGTTTTCGCTGTGTTTATTTTCATCCCATATTACACACAAGCATCATCTAGATCTTTCAGCATGTTGTTCGCTGTCCGCGCACTTTCTGCTACTAATACCATGTCCTCAGCAAATCTTATGCATTCTATTCTCTTTCCACCTATACATATTCCTATTCTCCCATCTAAACCCTTCGCGATAATCTCTTCAAGGTATACGTTAAACAACAATGGAGAAAGGCAACAATCTTGTCTAACCCCTCGCCCAATTCTGGATTCCTGATAATATCAAAAAGGAACAACTTCCTGATATTCTGCAAAGCTTATTTATTCGTCACAAACCTGCTTTCGGCTTCTCAGGCCATCATCAGGTGACAACTGACTGTAGGAAACATGTTTCCAAAGATGTTACAAACATGTTACGATTTACAGAGATGTTATCACAGAAAATCGACTAGTCCACAGGAAAGTACATTACAAGTACATATTAAATGGTTAATGTAAAAATCGTTCAAGATGGAGAATTGCCTGTAGCCGATAAATTTAAAAGCAAGCGGAACCCCGCCGTGGCGGAGGCATACCAGCTTTGTCCCGCGCTCCAAACAGGTGTCCCAACCTGAGTGTCCGAGACACAGGGGCTAAGCTTCCCCAACGGTTCCTCTGCCCTACCTGTAAGGTTGGCTACAGGGACTACTTTTGAACAGCGGAAGCACACTGCGGTGCCGTGCCCGGTGAACAGCCACGCACCGCCATTCGGTTGCAGAGCTTCCAAGTATCCACCTCGCGGACAGTCTAGGGCTGAAGTTACCGCCGTATTAGGAAAGTGTGACTCTGAGGACCGTCCGCGTCTGTTACAATGACGGGTGAGTGGAAGCATGCGGTACACTTACCATTCAGTTTATAGTGAGGTAAGCTTGGGCGTTTGGCCCCTGGTCTGGTTACAGTATTACGAATGGCTAGCAACATTCTCTCTGATTCAACCACTCTCCGCTCTCTCTAGGGACTGCAAATGTATCTCTATAAAGTCTGCTTATTTCTTGACTATTGTTAGTAATTCCTTGTCTTACAGCAAGGTGGTTTCGTGGCAAAATAATCTTATTTGTGACACAATATTAAACATACAACAGGGCTACCTCAATTTCGTCATATCTTTATGAATACAGATTTCACCACAATTGTGCCTATTTCTTCTGTAACTTGCCTACTGTCTTCTTTTCAATTAATGAACCTTCAATAAGGCGACGAAACACCTGCCAAGAGAAGAAGTCCGACGCCTTCACAGTCTAAGGACAGCAGATCAGTGAGTGTAACTTCTTGTCGGAGAGGAAATCAGCAACCATTCTTGCTTCATGTTCGTTAAGGTGTGATTGCTATTGCAGCGTCAGACGCACTACACTGCTACAGGCGGTGTTACACGGGAGCGTGTCCCATGCTCCGTGCAGCTGAGGCTACGGCCGCGTCTGGACTGCTCTTCTCTCAGACCGGCTGGACCGCAGCCGTAACGTCAGCTGCACGAAGCATGGGACACGGTCCTGTGTAACACCGTCTGTAGCAGCGCACAACGGCAGCCGCGTGCGTCTGATGCTGCATAGCAATCACAACTGTGTCAGACGCATGCGTCAAACGTGCTATAGGAATCCCACCTTTAGGAAAACTTCAACTTTCACACGATCTTTATCAGGCATCGGAGAACGCATTGAAAGTGGCCAAGTTTCGGTGTCACGTGATATAATGTGTATAAGTGTGTTAATGTCAATAACTGCGTGAATATGTATGTTTTAGACACGAGAAGTGCTGAGTGCTGAAGGGAGTCGGTTTGTGTGTGCAGACGTGCGCGGAGACGGGCCGCAGCCTGACGTACGGCGAGGTTCGCGAGCAGTGCCGCCGCCTGGCCTGGGCGCTGGTGGCGCAGCTGGGCATGCGGCCGGGCGAGGCGCTGGGCATCGTGCTGCCCAACAGGCCCGAGTTCCTCGTCGCCGTGCACGGCGCGCTCGAGGCCGGGCTCGTCGTCACCTTCGCCAACCCCGCCTACACCGCCGGTCAGTCCCTCAGGATACATGACAGCTTTATCGAAAATTTTTGCGGAAATAATGTATTCAAGAGTAGCCTCCCATATTTGTAAAAACAAGGTACTAACTAAATGTCAGTTTGGTTTTCAGGATGCTTTTATATGTATATTAAGACGAAAAATTCCTAGCAAGAAAAATTATACATAAAAAATATATTCTTTGGTTTCTATAGTATGTCTGCCTAGGTGTGTTTGCGTCTGTGTGAATGTATGGGTGTGTGTGTATTTGTTCACCTTCCTTTTCTTCCCCCAAGGTATGTCTTTCCTCTCCCGGCATTGGAATGGCTCCTTACCCCCTTCCTTAAAACCCTCATCATTTCCTTTTCCCTCTCCTTCCCTTCTGCCTGAAGAAGCAACTGGGTTGCGAAAGCTTGCGTTTGTGTGTGTGTGTGTGTGTGTGTGTGTGTGTATTTATTTATTTATTTGTGATGCTGTCACACCTGTGCTCCTTCGCCTGGTGAGTAATCTTCGTCTATATATATATATATATGGTGTCCCAGCTATTTTGTCCACCCAAAATATCTCTGGAACAATAACAGCTATTGGAAAACAACTTTCACCGATATCAATGTACGACTGGGGTCCATGAATGTACATATTTTGAAACATTCTAAAACGAAAGCAAATGTGTTTTTTAACACAAACTTATGTTTTTTTTTTTTTTTTTTTTTTTTTTTTTTTAATGGACGCCCTAATTTTTTTTCTTCAGCAATCCATAGCATGACAAATGACATAAACAATGGCGTTGATTGCATCGCAATATTCCAATTACATGCTGAGATATAGCGAAGCGAAGTTGACGCTTGAAATACGCGAAACGCGCGGCTAGCACACGTCCTGAGACTCAGGCGAGAACCCCATGCTGCTCAGGACGAGCGCTAGCCGCTCGTTTCGCGTATTTCAAGCGTCAACTTCGCGTCGCAATATCTCGGGATGTAACTGGAATATTGCGATGCAATCAACGCCATTGTTTATGTGATTTGTCATGCTATGGATTGCCGAAAAAAAGTATATGGTGTCCATTTAAAAAAACATAAGTTTGTGTTAAAAAACACATTTGCTTTCCTTTTAGAATGTTTCCAAATATGTACATTCATGGGCCCCAGCCGTACATTGATACCAGTGAAAGTCGTTTTCCAATAGCTGTTATTGTTCCAGAAATATTTTGGGTAGACAAGATAGCTGGGACACCCTGTATATATGGTGTTACAAAAAGGTACGGCCAAACTTTCAGGAAACATTCCTCAACACAAAGAAAATGAATATGTTATGTGGACATGTGTCCCGAAACGCTTAGTTTCCATGTTAGAGCTCATTTTAGTATTTCTCTTTAAATCTAAATTCAAATAATTCGTGCAGACAACTGTCAAAATACCCAATTGTTTCGTTAGTATGTACTGTACTTCATCGATTCACCGCCATTTGGCCCAATTGAAGGAAGGTAATGTTGACTTCAGTGCTTGTGTTGACATGCGACTCATTGCTCTACAGTACTAGCATCAAGCACATCAGTACGTAGCATCAACTGGTTAGTGTTCATCACGAACGTGGTTTTGCAGTCACTGCTATGTTTACAAATGCAGAGTTGACAGACGCCCATTTGATGTATGGATTAGCACGCGGTACGTTTGTATCAGGCCTCATGTTCTTCCACCTACTCTCACTGCAGCACGTTATCATGATTTCATACAGGATACTCTACCTGTGCTCCTAGAACATGTTGTACTTTACAAGTACAACACAACATGTGGTTCATGCACGATGGAGCTCCTGCACATTTCAGTCGACGTGTTCGTACGCTTCTCAACAACAGATTCGGTGACCGATGGATTGGTACAGGCGGACCAATTCCATGGCCTCCACACTCTCCTGACCTCAACCCTCTTGACTCATTTATGGGGGCAATTGAAAGCTCTTGTCTACGCAACCCTGTACCAAATGTAGAGACTCTTCGTACTCTTATTGTGGACGGCTGTGCTACAATACGCCATTCTCCAGGGCTGCATCGGCGCATCAGGGATTCCATGCGTCGAAGGGTGGATGCATGTATCCTCGCTAACGGAGGACATTTTGAACATTTCCTGTAACAAAGTGTTTGAAGTCACGCTGGTACGTTCTGTTGCTGTGTGTTTCCATTCCATGATTAATGTGATTTGAAGAGATGTAATAAAATGAGCTCTAACATGGAAATTAAGCGTTTCCGGAAACATGTTCACATAACATATTTTCTGTCTTTGTGTATCAGGAATGTTTCCTGAAAGTATGGCTGTACCTTTTTGTAACATATATATACAGGGTGTCTCACCTAAGAGTCCTCAGACGCATTATCCCATGGTTCAGCAAATTGAAACTTATATGTTTAAATAAAATAAAACAATTATATTATGGTCGGGGTCAGAGACTGTAACTTAGTGTGTGTGAGTGTGCAAGGTTTGTGTAGTGATGCAACAGTACCTATCTAGATTGGTACAGCACTGTGAATGTAAAAACGTATCTGAATGTCTGAACATCAAGTAAGAGTCAATATTATAATTAATCAGCCTGGCAGCGACTGATTGCAATGAGAATGGCCCTGTTAAGCGCTTAACTATCCAGAACACAAGTCTGGTTAAACAATGAATGACAAGTCCGATTGTATCTCAAGTTCTGATTCGTTAATCAGACCGACAAAATTATTCATTAATTAAATTAAATATTGATCAATGTTTGACAGACATTTGATATCCAAAATTAAATGTGATTTTGGGTGGGGTGATAGACAATCTCAAACAGTGACTGATAGTAGCGGAATGACGTAATAGTGTGACAAAATAAAAACACTAAAGTTGACAATTATGTGCCTAATAATTAATTAAAGGTTAAAGTTTAGATTACTACTACACATACTGAGCATGATATCTATTTGTAGAATGACAAACTATAGCAGTAGTTGATAGCAATGAAAGGAACTTGTGGCCCAAAATCTATCATAGAGTAGAAACATCTAAGTCCATAAATTTGTACTATCTATTCTAGTGTGAAAACGTCTAAGTCGATAATTGTGTAATTGACTAATTATCTACAATACAGATCAAAGTTTAGTTTGTTAAATGCCAAAACTGTTTAATTATGAATTCGGTTGCGAGATTAATAACAATTATTGTGTGTACCGACACCTTCTGATCTAACTTTATTAACAAACCAATTATTGTGTTGTCAGCAGGTGGTGTAATTAATATCTGTATGAAAAGGCATGTTACACAATAGACAAGTAAAACCGGTACTACCTGATAAGCAAGTTGGCTACGACTTCTACAACTGAGTATGAATGACATGACAAAAGTGAACAATAAGCAAGTGGTGTAATTAATTTGGTATGTCTAGTACTTTCCATGATTGGCCAGAAATATTGTAGCTACCTGATAAACTAGTTGCATACGATTCTTGTATCAAAAATCACTCACCTCTTATCCGAAGACAGCAGCTTCTTGCAGCAGATTAATGGTGAAATACAACTAAAGTTGAAACTTGTACCTATTCTACCGTTTAAAAGTGGCAGCCTAAAATTACTTGGGGATAATAAGAAATTTCAGTTTAAACAAAAGGTGGACACCAAGTTGTCTTGAATTAAAACGAAGTTATAAGTTATGATTATAATAATAATTATTATTATTATTGTTACCTTGTCAACATAATCATTACAAAAAAATACCAAATTAAAATCAGAATTATTAAGAACCCTAACACCTTACAACAATACTATCGCAGTCTATAGCTTTTAACCAGTACTTAACTTCGTCCGTCCACTTCCACTCACTCCAACTCTCAGTCCGTCTTTTTCGGGGTTGCCAACGAGGTCATGATAAAAACCACCGAAGTGACCGTAAAATCCCCCCAAAAACCACCGAACTTTCCGCAGTTCCCATGCAATTAAAAAAAAAAAAAAAAAAAAAAAAAAAAAAAAAAAAAAAAAAAATTAAAAAAAAAAACTGTCTATTCGTTTGTTCTTGACCGATTGATTCGAAATTTGGAAGCAACTGTGCATTTTAAAGGAGGAGTTTTTATGTACTTGACTTATCTGTATACACACTAGACAGAAATACAAAAAATATAGTTTATTCAAAAGCACTTCAGTAAACATGTTATATATAAAAACAAACATTAATTACTTTGAGCCATTGCAATGCTTGTCGGGTACAGACAGCAGATTGTGAAATATTTGAACTTGAAAACAGAAAGTAATCCAGTCTGGAAAGGAGGTCAGCGTCAGTCATTCTATTGTCTTTATTTTATGTCAGAAGATCTAGATTTGAGCTATATTCCAATGTAATCACATCTGAGAAAAAAGAAAGTTAACAGTGAAAGTACAGTCACATATTAAATGTCTGCAATGTTCAGTCATTTTCACAACAAGAAAAATCTGATAAAGTGCTGTAGCAACAAATACACACCATTAACACAATGTCAGTGTGTGATGCAAGTACAACACTTCCTCTCCATGGAGATTGGAGAAGTCAACACAGAACTAACAGCCTACAACAATGAGCAATGAGTCATACCATTGTTAATATCTTTGAACTCTTAAGAATTTTACATTTTATCCAATAATGTGATACATTTCCTAGTCATTTATCTGTCCATATTCGTTAATAATTTCAAATTAGGATTATATTACTTCTGCAACTTTCATTTCATTAAAATCCACCAACTTTCCCACCTCCCACTGACTCAAACTTTTTCCCACCGTCGGCTTTAAAAAAAAACACCAGATTCAGTGGTAAACCACTGACGTTGGCAACCCTGGTCTTTTTCTCCCTCGCTACTCACTGCCTATCTTTGGCCAAAGAGTGACAATACAATGCTGCCACTCTTCAAAATATGTGCAATTTCATTTTTACAATGTGCAGCTGGACTCAGGCCAAACAAATTCTGCTCATCACGCCATTCCTGCGAAGCCTGGTGTAGATGTAAAGCGTCGGTTTGCCGGCCGCGGTGGCCGAGGGGACTGAGGCGCTTCAGTCATGGTCTGCACGGCAACTACGGTCGGGGGTTCGAATCCCCCCTCGGGCATGGATATTTGTGCCGTCCTTAGTGTTAGCTAGTTCATAAGTAGTTTGTAAGCTTAGGGACTGATGACCCCGTAGTTAAGTCCCATAAGTTCTACAAACATTTTTAAAGCGTCGGTTTGTTTCCCGTCACGAACAAAAAGATTTTTAAAGCGAAATTTTTGTGCTCAGTCGATACAGCAGTCCCAAATTAGTTTAGTGTGATATTGGGCTTATGGAAATGTATTAACAGAGACAGTAAAACACGACAATTGACCAGTACTCCGGAAGCAGCTTCCATAAGGCAGCAGCAGACGCTGCGCGGCACACGTGAGATGCGGCACGTCGGGTGAGCAGTGTGTACCGATACGTCGACTTCCGGAGTACTGGTTAATTGTCGTGTCTTACTGTCTCTATTAATACATTTCGATGAACCGAATATCACACTAGACTAATCTGGGATTGCACAAAAATTTCGCTTTAAAAATCTTTTTGTTCGTGACGGGAAACAAACCGACGCTTTACATCTACACCGGGCATCGTAGGAATGCCTTGAGGAGCAGGATTTGTTTGGCCCGAGTCCAGCTACACATTGCTAAAACGAAATTGGAAATATCTGCTCAAACACGAGATAAAATGCGCCTGTCGACTCTTAGGTGAGACACCCTGTATATATATTTGAACCTTTCATTCTCCATCCTGAGGGGATGGAGCGGGCTGCTTTAGGGCTTGCAAATACCCATTTCAACCATCTGGGGAAGGTTACATTTTATTTTACAATATTTATTGATATTTCTTGCTTTGGTGCTAAAATCGTACTTTACAATAGTTTTAGCACTTATAAATTTACAGTAGCTAAATATAATATTCTAAGTTACAATATATAAAATTTATATGAATGAATGGTAAAAATAGTACTTCTTAGTAATGATATTGAAAAGATTTACATATAAGAAGAATTAAATTTGTATTTACAAATTAAAGGTAAAAATTTAAAGATTAGGAAAAGAAGGGAAGGAAGAACATATGCACATATTTCCATACATTTACAGATATACATACACATACGTATGTTTTAGTGTGGGAACGTGTGATGTTAGTGTGTGTAAGTTGGGAGAGGGATTTTTCGACTTCTGTATGTGTTACAATGCGTTGATATGTTTATGAATTTTTAGATGTGCTCTCTTCTGTCGAGATTTGGATGTGTTGGGGCATTGTCTGTTAGGGGCGCCATGGTTGGGGCTAAATCCGGGAATTCTGATTAGGTGTTTTGTGCTACTGTACGCGCTTGAATCTGGGCCATCTTGTTGTGCGGGGTCTTGTCGTTAGTATGTCCTCCTTGTCCGTCCTTTTTGTCAGAACGTGTCGTCCACAGTTTGCCCTTAGTCGGGTTTGTAGGGGTCAACCCCCGTGATTTCGTAGACACTGTTGCTTGGTGTTGTTCCTGGTAGTCTCGTGATGTTGCGTAGGAGTCGTCTTTCTGTCGAGTGTAGTCGTTCGGCTACTGCTCCATGTATTCCTCCTATGGCGGCCGCGGCGTATTCTGGTACAGGTCTCATGAAAGTCTTGTATGCATGGTGGTCTGGTCCTAACATCTGTATAGATGTCCTTGGACCTGTTTTATGTCGTTCTGTCTTTTTCTGGTTTCGTTGAGGAGGTATGTTAGGTGTGTCTTCCAGTTCAAGTATTTGTCTAGGTATATGCCGAGGTATCAGGCATTGTCAGGTAGTCTGAGTGGCGTGTTCCATAGTGAAAGTTGTATGTCATCGTTTTGTTGTCGTTTCTTGGAGAGATGTCTGTGTCTAAATAGTATGGTCTGCATCTTTGTGGGTTTGCGGCGGAATCTCCACTTGGCCATCCACTGTTCCAGTCGTTGCAGGTAGGCGGTGGTCTATCGTTGTATGGTGGTCGTGCACCAGTACACCGTGTCGTCTGCGGATAGTAATATTGTCTCTGTTGTGGTGTTCGTGGTGGGTATGTCTGCGGTATATAGCGCGTACGGTAGTGGGGATAGGATACCTCCTTGAGGGACTCCTGCCTATGGGGCAAATTCTTGGGGCATTGCATCAGCTACAGGTACTCTACATTTCCTGTCTTTTAGGTAGGCCTGTATCAGTCGTACAGCTTTTGTTGGGGCGCCTAGTCTCGTGAGTTTGAGGAGAAGTCGGTTGTGCCAGAGCTTATAGAAGGCACGCTCTATGTCGAGAAAGACGGTGAGCGTACAGTGTCCTATGTTGAAGCCTCTAGTTATTCTATCAGTCAGTTTGGGTAGGGCGTTTGGTCGGAATCCTGATTTTGTTATGGGAAGAAGTTCTTTTTCTTCTGTCATACGGTCAGTATGCATTCATATGTCTTTCTGATGATGTCTAGTAGGGATACAGGTCTGTATGATCGAGGGTCCATCCTAGGTATGTTGAGTTTCTGGATCATTATTGTCTTACTTGTTTTCCAGGGTGGGGGAAGGGTCTCATTGGTGAGGCAGTAGTTTTCTATGAGGGAGAGGATTGGGATTAGGTATTGAGGGGGTGATTTTTGGGGGTGGATGCGTTTTATGTCGATTTGTCCTGGGGCTGAATTTCATCCTGTGTGGATTGTGCTCAGTATTTCTGTGTCAGTGATGTCTTTATTTAGTGCATGTTCGTCTTCTGTTTCTACAGTTGATGTAGACAGTGTCTACGCTAGGGTCCATTCCACTTCTAGTCAGAAGTTTGCCTTCACCGATCAACTATTAACTGCTCTGAATAACCGGACATCACCCATTGATATTTTTTGTGATCTTTCAAAGGCCTTTGATAGTGTAAATCATGGAATTCTTCTAGATAAACTTAATCACTCTGGTTTGACTGAGGCAGTGCACAGATGGTTTAATTCATACTTTACTGGAAGAATGCAGAAAGTTGAAATAAGTTGTTCATGTAATGTCAAAACATCAGCAGATTTCTCAAACTGCAGGACTATCAAGGATGTGGTGCCACAGGGTTCGGTCTTAGGTCCTTTACTGTTCTTGATATACACAAAATGAGTATTTTGTGATCTTTGCTTTTAACTTTTGAAGATTATTAATCTATCAGATTTCCACCACTACCTGCAGTATCAGGTAATGTCAAGATTTGGTTTACTTCAGAATGAGTACTATTGTTAACAGTTATTAGTTTGAGAATAGAATCACTTCGAGAACGAGTTGCAACTGCGGGTGTGGATCGATCTCCGTGCGGACAGCCTCACAGTACAAATGGAGTCACTTCTGAGAGGTACGTGTGTGTGCGTTGTTGCAGAGGAGGTGTGCCGTCAGTTCCGGGACAGCGGCGTGCGCTGCCTGGTGACGACGTTCTCGCTGCTGGTGCCCCTGGAAGAGGTGCGCCACCAGCTGGGCCCCGACTTCCGCGGCACCATCGTAGTGGACGGCGGCGCGCCTTCGGCCCACAACTGGGACCGCCTACTGGCCGCCGCCTCCCCCGTGACGCTGCCGCCGCCACCCAGGCCCGAACAGTTGGCCGTGCTGCCCTACTCGAGTGGCACCACCGGCCTGCCCAAGGGCGTCTGCCTCTCCCACCGCAACCTCGTCTCCAACCTGCAGATGATGCACCATCCCAAGCTGCTCTTCTTCGAGCCCACCACAGGTCGGCATCCTTGAAGCGCTGTTAGTGAAAAGTTAAAAATCGTCTGTGTATGGGAAATTTCCTGGCACGTGACTTTTGCTCTCGAGAGCTTCTCCAACTCTGCTACCCTCCATCCTTACCCTCCATCCTCACAGTTTTAACTCCACCAGTGCCTTGTCTCCTGCATTCCAATACATACAGAACCTTGTCCGTGAAAGGCTAGGGCCCTGGGTTCAGTTACCAGTATTGTCCTTCACAATTTATTTTTGTGGATTAAGTGATTCACAGAAGAATGGAAAATCTGGTAGAAGGTGGCCTCAGGCAATATCATGTTATACTTAAGAGAAATATAGGAGAAGGGGACGCAATACTCACATTAAGTTGTAGGATGGAAAAGCTGGTAGAAACTTTTGTGTCCCAGCCTCGTCGCCGCTTTTGTGTCTCGTTTCCGTCGTAGGTGTCGGTGGCCGAGTGTAATGAGACCGACACAGGAATAAAGATAGCACGCTGGTGCAGGTACGGAGTGGAGCAGCCAGAAACTAGAAACACTAGAGTAAATTAGAACGAGATATATATTGAACAGAATTTAACAATACTTAACTTTTACAGAGATCAGTACTGCAGAATGCTGATACATAGTTGTTAGAGGCCTGCCTAGTGCCTGTACGATAGCCAAGTCTTCACTGGTGCCTCTCTGATTCCGAAGGTAATAACTGGTTGCTATCTCAGTCCCAAGTGAACGATGTCGTTCAGTGGTGGCCACGAGCGGAGTTGCAGCAGAGGGCGCTCGTGGCTGTCGTCGTAAGAACGCCACGCCGTGCGTGCATGGCGGCGCGCGCCGAAAGTAGCTGGCGCGCACTTTGGACTTGTGCGACACCACAGAAACCAACCGTGTGAAAGACCAGTTTGGATTCTGAAGAAATGTAGGAACACGAGAGGCAAAACTCACTTTAAGGCTTATCTTAGATTAAGGAAAGGCAAACCTACATTTCTAGCTTTTGTAGATTTGGGGAAAGCTGTTACAAATGTTGATTGGAATACACTCTTTCAAATTATGAAGTGATTAGGAGTAAAATATGGTAACAGTCGGCTTCATAGCACAGTGGTAGAGTGCCAGACTACAAATACAAAGGTCGCGGGTTCGATCCTGGGATTTTTATCTGTCACTTTCCACTTCTTTCACCTCTGGCAGTGTTGCTGATGTGAAAAATACCGAGTAGTGCCGTGGTTCGGAACCCACGTTAAACAGTAGGTCCTCCTATAACTGGCTGGGTAAGACAGCACAAAGGTCGGAGGAAGGCAACGGCATACCACCAACAAACGGGGCCATGCCTAGTAAAGCACTGTGGTGTTCAAACCAATCTTTGGATTGCTGACTGCTTTACCTTTTACATTATTTGCAACTTCTACAAAAATCAGACAACAGTTATCAGAGTCAAAGGACTTGAAAGGAAAGCAGTGGCTGCGAAGGAAGTAAGATAGGAGGATTGTAACAGAGTTATTTAATACATACATTGAGCAGGCTGTCAAGGAAATCAAGGAGAAATTTGTAGAAGGAATTAAAGTTCAAGATGAAAAAATATAAATATTGTTTTGCTGATGACGTTGTAATTCAGTCAGAGACACCAACGGACTTGCAAAACCAATTTAATGGAATGGACTGTGTTGAAAGGCGCATATAAGATGAACATTAACAAGAGAAAGGCAAGGGTAATCAAATGTAGTCTAAGAAAATCAGGTGATACTGAAGGAATTACATTATATGATGAAAGAAGTGGTAGATGAAGTTTGTTACGTGGGTAGAAAAATAATCTTTTGCAGGCACAGAAAATAGGATATAAAATGCAGAATGGTAATGGGAAGAAAAGATCATCAGAATAAAATACCAGAAATCAAAGCTCGAACAGAGAGATTTAGGTGCTCTTTCTTCTCATGCACTATTTGACAATGGAATGAGAGATAAATAGTATAGAAGTAGTTTGATAAACCCTCTCCCAGGCACTTATATATGATGTGCAGAGTATCCCATGCAGATGTAGGAAGAAAAGCTT